>LT727914.1:282294-324780 GCA_900157175.1 Oithona nana | reverse complement strand
TTTTTAACGCCGTGAAAAAAATCGTTAAAATATTCAATTTCGTTCTTTTACGACGTGAAAAAAATCGTGAAAAAACAACAAAAAAATGACGTTTTTGAAGCATTTTTTAACGTCGTGAAAAAATAAAAACAAAAAATTGACGGTTTTTGAATTATTTTCACGCCGTGAAAAAAAGTACATATTTTTTTTTATTTTTTCACGATATTTTTTCACGGAAAATAAAGGTATCAAAGTGAAGAAAGTCGAAAGAAATGGAAAAAAAAAATAATTTCACGACTCATTTTCGCGACTTTTTTTTGGCCTCTATGAAAATTGGTAGTATAGTAGAAAATAGATCTTGCAAAAAAGGGAACTTTGATGGATGGATTTCACTTATACACATTTTTTCTTCTCAGATCACTTGTTCACTTGAAATCTTGAATCACTCAAATAAAGGCAGTAGTAGTATTTTTCTCAGCATCATCATCATTGATCTTGTTGACACACAGCGTTTTATCAGAAGGTTTTGCAGTCTTTGGAAGAGACGAATAATTTACATATTTTCGAACTGGTCAACCCTGCGCTTGGTGTTGCCCTTCCGGACCTCGCGCAACGTCTTGTACTTGTCACGCCCTTGCTTGACATTCTCCTTGTGGATCCTGTCCATGGTGGTCTCACCAGTTTCGTCTCGCGTGTGAGACAACTCATCCTTGAGTGAGCGCAGTTGGGTCTGGAGCCTCTCGTTACGCTCGGCCAAGGTCAAGCGATCATTGACGGGATCGGTGATATCATCATCATCGTTTCTGAGGTCACGAGACGAGTCGCCGTTTTGCAAGTCGTCTTCATCGTCGTCGTTTTCGGCCACATGGTGATGCTTGGGGGTGGTTGTGGCCGCTAGCAAAGCTTGAGTGGCTTCCTGCAATAAAGCAAACATTCATGTTTGAAAAGGGATTTTTAGTTTTGCATTTTTCTCTCATTGTCAATATCTTCAAAAACATTCAAGAATCATTTTTTTTATTTGGCCATTAAAAAAAAAATAAATAAAAAATTAAATAAAAAATAAAAATAAAAAAAAATCACGGTTTTGAATCTTGCATTTTTGAATTTTTTTTTTGTGAATTTGTGGGAAAAAATCGTCAAAATGAAAACTTTGTAGTTTGAATGTAAATAAAGTTTCACGAATTTTTTTCGAAGATAAAAATGACTCATTTAAAATGAAGAAGACGAATAATGAGTCATAATATAAGAATTATCGTTTCAAGAAAAACGGAAATTTCCACACAAAATTATTTAAAAAAACGATGTCAATCAATATTTGTTAATTTGTCAAAATGTTTGAGCAATCAAAAAATGATGATGATGAGACGACCTCAAATCTCTGTCAGATAAGAGCCAGAATTTTTTGAGGGGGGTAAATAGTTGCATAGTAGCCTACTTATCAAATAGTATCACGTTTCTCAAACATACATTCATACAGGCAAAATATGTATGTAGTATCAAAAAATCATCCGTTACATACCTCGTGTTTCTTTCGAGCGTCGGCCATCGATGCTTGGAGTTCCAGATTCTCTTGTTCCTTGGCACGGACCTGTCAAAAGCAAACATTGACAACACTTCAAAAATCATTGGCAAAAAACAACACCAAAGTGTTATTTACAGCTAATAACTCTAAAATTCACAGTTTTTAAAATTGGACATTTAAAAAAAAAAAAAATCGATAATTTTTTTAATCGTTAAAATGAAAGGAGTTATAATATAAGTAAATTGAAAGTAAACAAAGTTTCACGGTTTTCTCAAAGACTATGAATCAAATTTTTTTCATAAAAACTTAAAAAAAAAAAAAAAAAAATTACAGTCTTTTTTGGACCTTTTAAAAAATTAATATTTTTCAAAAAAATTTTGGTGAAAAAAAAAAAAAAAAAAAAAAAATTGTCAAAATGATCGGAATCAATTTTTTTTTCCCATATATTTTTTAGTACCTGTTCATGAATAGTCGAAACTTCATTTTGTTTTGCTGCAATTTCTTCTTCGAGTCTCAACCTTTCTTCCTCTTCCATGGATTTGCTATCCCTCAACTGTTCCATCATCTCTTGCAACTCCCTCTGTCCCCGTTCAAGTTCATCTTTAGACTCTTGAGTCTCACGTAACTGATCTTCAAGTCGACGAATTTGGTCTTGAGCTTCCACTAACGCCGACTGTCTGGTCTCCATATCCGCTTGCATGGCTCGCAATTTTTCTTCGTATTCCGCCTGGATTTTTTCCGCTTTTTCCCGCGCCGCAATTTCCCGCTGCAATTTTTCCCGTTCCTGTTGCTTGGCCATCTTTTCTTCCTTGTTTTGGGCTTTCATTTGTTGCACTTCGATGGTGTCGGGTTTGCGTCGGCGCATATATAATTCGTGATTGCCCATGCACAAGGTCAAGATCCGCTTGTTGATCCTTAGTCGGGGCGCAAAGAAAACAAAGTTGGGCGCTTTGGTGTCAATGGGTTTGATGACGAATTTCCGATCGTTGAAACTAATGTTGCGGATCTCGGACCAGGGGAACCCGATTTTAGGTGTCAAGCGATCCTCTTTTTCATAGATGTTCAAGCCGAGAGCGTCAACACCCAACCACAATTCCGTCCCCTTTTTGTTCTTGATCTCAAAGTAGTTGACACCGTACATTTCCAGATCTTGGGCGATTTTCAGGTACTCCATCATGGCGTCTTCCCTGAGCATTCCGCGATGTTCCATGTACCAATTGGTGATCCTTTCTTCCCACTCATCACGGCTCAGACGATGCTGTTGCATGACACGTTCGGGAAGGAGGCGATCATGCTGGAGAAAGCCGGGGGTGTGGACGTCTTTCTGGTAGTCACCATACTTGGCTTGGACCGCATAACTGGCCAAGAGGACTGACGTCTCGGGAGGACAATAAATTTCGTCAGTTAAAATAGCGTTTTTCACCTGCAAAAAAGAAAAATTACATTTTTTTCTGTTTTTGTTTTTATTTAATGGGTCATGGCGCGGCACGGCTGGTCACAGCGCAGCGCGCCTTAAAAAAAAGTAAACAAAACTTACTTGTAAGTAGAAAAGGCGTAGAGTGATATCTTGAATGAGTTCATCTGCCACATCTTCCGGGTAGAACTTTGCCCTGAACTTGAACTGCAACGGCGACTCCTTTTTGACATCTTGGCTCAAGACTTTTTTGTTCAATTTGAGCCACGTTGAATAGCCTTTGGAATCGGTGTACTGCAAGCCAAAAAACCAGATCTCACGGAGACCAATGGTCTTGACCACTTGATCAAAGAGTTGTTTTCCAGTGGTATTTGGTTGGATGGCAAATTCCAATTCAGCGTCGATGGTGGTGACGCGCACATTGACGGCCTTCGGCATGATGTTCTAAAGCCTAAATGAGAAATTGTAGAATTTGAGTTCAAAATTATTTTCGTCATTAATGTCATCATGAAAGCGCTGACCGCAATATTTTAACCACGATTAATTCCGCAGCATGAACTCCTTCAGGCACAGCACAAGCAGGAAACTTACAACATCACGATGAAGCAGTGATGCTGATTCAAGCAAAATTCAGTCACATCCAATTTGCAACACAAGTCGGGAATTTTTAAACGAGTCACAATTTTTTTTTCCCGCCAGAGGGGGGGACATGAACTTTTGTTGTCCAATTAAAGGGAAATTTGACGTTGGCCAAATCATGAGGTCACGTTTCCTGTCACTCGGCCTCGTTCAAAAAGAGGTCATGATCAACAAGTGGGACAAGATTGAAGCCTTTATTCAAATGCCACGCGGCCAAGAGAACACAGAAAAAACCGTTGATGACTCATGAATCCAAAGGACAACCTGATTTAGTGTCTTACCTATTTTATCCGGCCAGGCAAATCCTCGGGAAATGATCTCAGTACACTTATGATCTTGGACAAGATTCAGAAGACCAACGTTGTCGGCTTACAAGCTGCTTCAGCTGCTAAGAAGACTTACTGGCTTAGCAATGATGGCCGCCGACGACATACACTGAAGCTGAGTAGAGCGACAACACCCACCAACGGATTCCAGGCGCGGGCTCGTCAATGTCTCAGCGGCGCCCGCCGGTAAAAGTAGGCGCCCGGCATTGCCGCGCGCCGCGCGCCGTTTCTCACTCCAGACTCAACTGCTCAGCACCAGTAGCATGGACTACAAGTACAACGACGATGGCGATGACGACGGGGACTCGACGGAAACTTGAAGCTTGGATTTTTAATGGAGCCCTGGTGGCAAAAGGCGCCAAATTCCAATGGAAAATCCAGTTAGACCATTTTGCATCCAAGTCAGGAAATCAGAGGCGCGGATCAGTAATTTCCCTTGACGAGGTGCGAAGTTCAGGCAAAACAAAAAAATGCGGGAAAATGGAGGTTGATAAATCATAACTGTGCTCTGCTCATTTGACGAGATTTTTGACTGAAGGTTTTCTTTCCTTCTTGTGTCGCCGATTGAATATCCTGCAATATTATTTGTGAATTTGAGAAATGAAGTAGTAATGCATCATGTATATGCAATCGGAAATACTACTTCCGTCTCTGAATGACATTCATTTCCAACTTTTTTTGCCCGGCTTTACTACTTAGATAAGTAACGCTCAATTTACCATGTACAATGGGTCAGATATACTAAACCACAAACCAAAGTGCATTTGGTACAACAGTACTGCTTTGTAATATAGAATTGATGACAATACTGATTGGGTTGGACAAGTTGCAATGCAATGCAATTGCATCAGCAAATAATAGCAGAGTTTTAAATCTTGAAATTAGATTTAAGGTTTTTGGGTTTTTTGCAGGTTTTGATAGCAATACGACAACATCATTCTGTCCTTTCATGCAATCATGCATAAATGTAATCCTTCCCGTCCTTCCATGATTACTTCTTTCATCCAGGTCAATGATTCAGTCTGAATTTTCAATCATTAGGGGTGGAACGAGCCTGAGATTTTGAAGCCTCGGGTCTTGCGGTCCGGTTATGAGATTAAACTGAAGCCTTTGAAATAATAGTGCAAAATCTATGTTTCAAAAATAATTTTTACCACAGTAGCCAACATTGTTTAACGATTTTTAACTCACGCTTGTTAAAAATTTTTCATTGAATCTAGCTTGATTTCGCTAGGCAATTCTCAGCTTCAAGTCATAACATTCAAGCAGCCAGTACTCCTTGATGGAAATGGAATATTAAAAGTAAGAATTTTGTTGTGGATTTGGTGGATTTACATTCAAACATCGATTTTTGGAGTAGACTATCTTGATCTAGATTTTATAGGCAATAAAAAAGATTTCAATTATGATTTGGTAAATTAATGATTACATATTCATGCCTTCACAACGAGCATATGGTATCCAAGGTTGAAACAGTTTACAAAGGACACAAGTAATTTGTCAATGTGTACAAAATAGGTGTCGACAGTTCAAACTTCATATGGTTTTGTTTGCTTTCTGCCTTTCAACCTTTCAACCATAATTAATATTCAAAAACTAGTTTGTTCATTGAACCCAATATGAAAAGTAAGGCTTTTGTCCCATTTTACTTTGCTATCTTATCTTTGGCAGAAGGATCCGGATCACAATGCAAAGGAATTGAAGAAGAAAAGTGTTCTGCATTCATAAAATTCTTTGATCCCCAACCTAACATATTGAAGACTGTCAAAGATTCCCTTTCCCTAACCATCATGAGTCCCTTTCAAAAGATCGATCCCAAAGCGTTATTTGACCAAGGACTAACCTGTTTGCAATATGATAGCTATGCCAGTCCGGCAGAGGCTTACAACCTCTCAGATCCGGTGGTCCTTAACATTGAGAATGAAATTATGAGTATGGATGAAATGAATGATATGAAAAAGGAGATTTCATTGACTAGGAAGTCATCTACTTTTTGGAGTGACTCTAGATTGAAATGGCCAGATGACTGTGGTTGGGATCAAGAAGCTTATCTGCTTGATGTGGACTTGGACAAGATTTGGACACCTACTTTCATGCATACAGGAATGAAGTATCAATTGGAGAAGAGTGATGATGCTCAAGCTAAAAGTTTCTGGGAACCAGTAAGTAATTTGTACATTTATTTCAGCTTTTTAATTGACCAAGTTCCCAGAAAACTGGAACCATACATATGGAGCAAGTTTTCAATGAGAAGCATGCATGTCAAACACATCTGAATTGGTATCCTTTTGACCATGTCAAGTGTCAAATTATCCAATCTTTAGGTAATTTATGATTGTAATTTTGACCTGATTAAAAGTTCATTATTTCTGCTGCAGTTCACCCTGTGGAAGAACAAGAGTTCAACCTTCTGACAAAAGATGAATTCATTGAAAATTCATTCTTTTTACCCGGATTTCTGCTAGAAAAACAGTACTCTGAAATAGAAACTCGAACCTTTGACACTATTAATACCACCAGTAAGCATGTCATTCATTTGTTATATTTTTAAAAAATGTCATTTTCATTCAACCTAAAACAGCTCATTCAACTTTGGTCCATCATATCTTGTTCAAAAGACTCAAGTCCAATGAAGTCATGCATACATTTATGCCAAGTATGATGTTAGCTGTTGCTTCAGCAAGCTCTGTTTACATTGCACCAGACCAGTTGCCAGCCAGGATGGGATTATGCGCCACCACTTTTTTGTCCATGATTGCCCTCTTCAAAGGATCAAGTGATAATTGGCCCAAAACAGATATCTTGAAAGCTATAGATGTCTGGGCTATATTGTGCTATGCTGGAGCCTTCTTTTGCTTGATTGAGTATTCAGTGGTTTTGTACTTGTCAAAAAAGAAGGAGAAGAACTTTCGAAAAGTGCAAACAATCGAGAACATCGCTAAAATTATCATTACACTCTACACTTGCTTTTTCCCTACAATTTTTCTCTTTACTTGTACTTTACAATAATCAATGACAAATAGTATGAAAATACAACGTTTGTGAGAGTTTTTGAATAATTTATGGTTAATGGTAATTTGATTACTATGCTAATGAAAATGAATTTCTTCGTTGACAGTTTTCCATTCATATTGAACTAACAACTTACAGAGTGTCCCAAGGATTATGATGATCACCTAATGTTCCAAAACTCTAAAAAAAGTTGGGTCACCATGTACTTACATTTGTGAGCATGTTGGCAGTTGGTATTCTCATTAGGCAGCCAAATGTTGCTAAAGAACACCTTTTTGATCCTATTTTTCTTTGTGGGATTGACAATTGCCCAAAATCAAAATTCAGAAGATGACAGTGGAATAGAAGACTGCACTTGGTCCCAAAACACCCCAAATTGTGAAGAATTTCACAAGCATTTTGATCCCAAGCCTCCAGTTGAAAGACAGAAAGGGGAAGGTACCAGAACAAGGGTAGATCCAAAGCAAAGCATGCAAAATGGTCTTAATTGTTTGGGTTATGATGTACTGGCCAGTCCCAAAGAGGCTGGGGATGAGACTGATCCCATGAAAGTCAACATTAGTGTTCAAGTTTTGGAACTTGAAGAGTTAGATCCTCATCAACAGCAACTCAAATTGGAAAAGACACTGACCTTAACATGGATAGATTGGAGATTGAAATGGCCTGAAGAATGCAATGTTAGCAAAGATTATCCCATTGACATTTCAAAGACTTTACCTTTGTTGTGGCAACCAACATTGCATTATATTGGAATGAGATCTCAAGAACCTGAAGAAGCTGTATCTGTGCAACTTTGGTATCCAGCAACTGGTCAAGTAATCATTGAAAAGACTTTTGCTGAGCAACATGCTTGTAGAGCTAACCTACATTGGTACCCATTTGATGCCATAAATTGCACAATGATACACATTTTAGACAGCAAAATGGATCAAGTTGTTTTGTTTGAGGGTGACAAATTTGAAAAATCTAGGAATTTTCTGGCTGGATGGACTATCTTAAGTGAAGAATCTCATCTTGGAGCCTCACCCAAAAAGGTTATAAATCATTCAACTTTTGTCTACCAATTCAGATTCAAAAGGGAAGTCTCCAGTGAGGTGATGCAAACCTTTTTGCCCAGCTTGATGCTTTCCATTGCATCCTCAAGTTCACTATACATTTCTTTTGATCAACTGCCTGCCAGAATGGGTTTATGTGCTACTACCTTTCTAGCATTGATTGCATTGTTCAAGGGATCCAGGTATGTTTGTTGTTGACACTACACTTAATACTATTTAATACTTTGTACTTTATCATGCCTTTGCAGCAATGATTGGCCAAAGACAGCAGAGCTTAAAGCCATCGATGTTTGGACCATTTTATGCTATGCTGGAGCTTTCTTTTGTTTGGTTGAATATTCAATGGTTTTGTATCTGTCAAGACTAAAAATGAACACTGTTAAGGTAAGTTACTTATAGTGTTAAAAAATGTTTTTTAATTCTAAATTCATTTGCAGGATGGATTGAAAAACTCTGCAGTAGCCTCCAGAAAGCTTCACAAGATTGAGAAATATGCAAAGATCATCATTACTGTCTACACTTTCACCTATCCTATCTTGTTTTTTGCTGTTTGCATTGTTCAAGAATAAAATCCTTTTTGGGAATATATTTTCTTTTTTGAAGATCACTGAAGCTAATGAATGGTCAGTAAAAAGAGAAATGAATGGTCAGTAAAAAGACAGAAATTAAACTTGTTACAAAAAGGGAAATGACTTATGATGTGTCGTCAGACATACCTCGTAAATCTTCTAATTACTATAGTAGCATTGATGACAAATGCCATGTCCCGATCAGTATCATAAATTAGAGGGCAAATTAATGACTAATAATGAATTGTGAGTTGACACCTAACTACCCAAAGAGTTAAAGTTGGTTTAGTCAACAATGAAAGCATGAAGGAACCATATTTGCTAATTTTTGTGCTTAGCTTTGCTCATTTGAGTCAAGCAAATGATTGTAGTCTAGGTAAGATCAAATGTATGAACAATTATTTATTTTTTAACAAAGCTGTGATTACAGCTAGTGAGCAAGTTGGTGCTCAATGGGGATGTTGGAGTGATTGGTCAAGTTGTTCATTGACTTGTGGAGGACCTGGTACAAGGACAAGATCAGGAGTTTGCCAACCTGGAAAAGTCATTGATTCTAACCAAGATGTGGATTGTGAAGGAGATGGCAATGAAAGTGAAACTTGTGAGGAGGGAGCTTGTCCAATCCCAACAGAACCTACATCTGCATCCTGGAGTCAATGGAACACCTGGAGTACTTGCAGTGTCACTTGCAATGGACCAGGAACCAGGATGAGAATGAGAAGTTGCAATCCTGACCTTGGACAGGGAAATGCTCAAAGTATTATTTGTCCTGGAGATAGCAAAGAAACTGAATCTTGTGGAGATATTGATTGTCCTGGTGCCAAGCATTGTCCTCCAGGTTTCCAGTATAGCATTGATTCAGCTTGCTACTTTGTTAGTCAGGAACAAGTGACCTTAGCTGAAGCAGAAGTAAAATGTGCAATTATGTCAGGATCTAGGTTAACCTCACTCATTGACAGTAGAGAATTGGATAAATTGGTGTCTGGTTTGCCTTTGACTTTTGATCACTGGATTGGACTTTATAGAGGAAAAGCTGAAACTGACCCAATTGTTGTAGGAGATGGAAGAAGGTCCTTGGCAGAATCTGATTTTGTCAAGCTTCAATCTAACAATTCACCAGATAGATCAACTTGTCCTGATTGTAATTGTGTCATAGTTGATGTCAACCAGAAGCTGAAATTCACAGAATGTAGAGAACAACATTACTTTATTTGTGAACTGAAAGGTTAGATATTTCAAAGTACAAATTAGGTTTCATTATTGTCTTTATCCTTGTTGAAAATAGGAGGTCCAAGCTGTCCTAAGGGAATGGTATCCTTGATGGGTGAATGTTATGGAGTGGTAAGAAACGCAGTTTCAGATACATTAAGTGACTCCAATTGCCAATATGAATCTGGAGCAATCAATAATTATCTGATATCAAAAATACCCAACAACAAAGTAAGTAAATATTGAAATGATTCAACTTACATTTCTTCAATATCATTACTTTAGATTGTGCTTGATGCAATTACCAAATACTTTGATGCAATTGGGATGACCACCAATTTTATCATGACTGGACACCAAGAGCCTTTGGATCAAATACCCAATACTAGTTCTGGATCTGGATCAGACTATGGATTCATCAAAGTAGCTGAAGAATGGAAAGTTGAATTGTTTGATGAAGTCCCAAATGCATTCACTCTCTGTACTTTTCATGATAGAGATTTGCAATGTGACTTCAATAGCCCCTTTTGGGAAGTTCAAGATTGTTCATGGAGGTACAATAATTCATTGGTACAAGAAATTGGATTTGAATCCAATGAGACATTTGTGAGAATCTTAGCTGAAGATGAACATACATTTTCCAATTACTGGAGACCACAAAATGTCAAATCTGATAACTACATCTTGATTGGAACTAACCCTGGAAAGTACCACTTAGCATCTCCTATCCTAAGAGAATTTGGACCAAGACAACATCATCCTCACTTTGGTTTTGTGTATAGAGGATACAATGGCAAACTTAAAGTAATTTTCATAGAAGATCAAGATCCCACAAAGAAACATGAAATCTTTTCAACAAATCTAGAAGCCAATGTCTGGACTTACTTTAGTAAGAATCTGAGTGAAGTTGAATTCATTCAGAATGCTTGGTATGATGCACCAACAGAACCCAAAGAGTGGCAAATTGTGTTGGAATTCATTGTGGAACAATCTGGAAACATTGCTATTGATAATCTTGGACCATGTGCTTTAGAAGAAGTGGTTTTCCCATCAAAATCTGGCAAAATGATTGGTAGTTGTTATAGAATTGAGCACAAAGGCAAAGCAAGATTCCATGATGTTGATGACCTCTGTCTAAGTTCCTCTGCAAGAGGTTCTATCAGAGCTTCCTTCAGTAGAAGGGATCCTGAATTTGAATTGCTGAAATCATACTTAGAATATTATAATCAAAATGGAGACTCTTAGTAAGTGTTTTCATACTTCTTAGATAGCTACTTAGATAAGTACTATTGTTTACAGCATTTGGAGTGGTTTGTATGATCCAGCCAATGCCATGGCAGTCCCAAAGTTTTATTCAGATGGCACTTCAGTTTTTGACTCTGATATTGATGATAAGGATTGGCCCCATTCTGAAATGAGGTAAAAATATGGTAAAAGTTTTGAATCAACAGTCTGACATGACAGATTTCAGGGTTTTGTATTCTGACAAACACTATGATTCTACCAGAAGATCCAGTGAAGCTTGTCCAGCATTACACTTAAGATCAGATGGTGACATTGATAGAATGGGTGTTCCTTCTTGGAACTTGAAGAACAGCATAAAGTTTGGAGCATCATGTTACAGTAAGGACAAAAGTATTTTCAAAATTGAATAACTAAGTATGACTTTCATTCAGAAAATTTGCTCCATCTTGGTTGTTGGAGTGATGGAAGCATGGATAGCAAAATCAGGGCCAATGTATCTTCTTTCAGTTCATGCAAATTTGCAGCTGAAGATGAAGGCTACAAGTCTTTTGCTTTACAACGTTGGACTGTAAGAACTTTTTAAAACCAACTCTTTTTAAAATTGAGATTTTTCATTTATGTGCTTAGGATTTCAATGATGAGCTGACAACTGAATGTTGGGCCTCTAATGATCTGGAGAGTTATAAAACTTATGGTGAAGATGATGACTGTAATTATCCTTTTGGAAGTAGATGGGCCATGAATGTTTTTGAAGTAGTTGATCCCAAAATTAATGAGTTTCAAAAGTTTGATGGAGAAGTGACTGTCCAAGGAGCCTTAGACCTGTGCTATGCCAAGTACGCTGGTCCAATTTCAGCTCTTGGATTTGATGATGAAGGATCCAAGTCAGAAGGTAAAGGTTCCTTTATCTTTTATCAAAATATCCTCATCAAAAGTTTTTATTGTAGAATTGAAGCAATTGCTATTTAAAATTGGAAAAGATGATTTGAAAGCAAGACAACCTCCAAGAACTTATGGGATTTGGACAACTTTGCCAAGTAAATGGACCAATTGGAGAGCTCTAATGTTCAAGAAAAGTCATCATGACAGAATAGAATGTGAGGGTCAACATCAATATGTTTGCCAAAGACCAGCAGCAGCCTTAGAATCTTCAGAAAGCCTTGCCTGGAAAGGGTGCTACTCTGAATCTTTTATTGGAGATACTTCACCAACTTTGGAATCAAGTTTGATGACAATTGATCTTTGTAGCAATGCCTGTGATCATTCAGTGTTCATGGGAATTGCAGTTACCAAATGCTTTTGCTTTGAATCCTTGCTTCAAGCAACTAAATTGTCTGCCAAACTCTGTGGAGACCATTGTAAAGGTAACAAAGCTCAATTATGTGGAGGCCATGGTGCCATGACAGTCCATCAATTGAAAAATGAAGTCTACAATGATGTCATGGTAATCCTGGGAGGCACAGAAACAAGCTATTCTTACATTGACAATGATCCATTGCAAGACAACACTGTTCTTATGTCAGGAGGTCAAGAATGTGAAGATCATGGGATTCCAGATCTTCCTGAACCTGTTATGGATGCAGGATTTGTTTCAATCAATAATTCTGTGATTGTAATGTGTGGTGGAAAGAAAAGTTCAATTTATGATCAACCTAACAAAGGATGTAAGTATATGATAAAATACATGAAACATTTCTTATGGTTTTGAAACTCCTGATTTCAGTGAGGAAAGAATGTTATTGGTTAGACTTAGCAGTCGAGCCATGGAGTTGGGATTCAAATGTGGTCAAAGACATGTTAGATTACAAAAGAAACTTTGCCTTGCTATACTCTAAAAATACTAATGAGCTAATAACTATTGGAGGAACATATTATGATGATTATAGCTATGGTTATGAATGGAGAACACAAAAGGTTCAAGTTTATGATTTTGGAGATCAGAAATGGTATGACAATCTGTACCCAAACTTTCCCGAGATGCATAACCATGCTCAAGGAACAGTTACACTTGTGGATGATCAATACATTTATGTGATATCTGAGAATAAAATTCACTTTAGTGATGTTATTACCAAGAGTCCATGGAAGTCTGTGTCTTTAGGAGATATCAACAAGAAAAGCACTGGAGCTTCAATATTTGTACCGAATATCTATGGCTCATCTTCTATCCTATCCCTTGGTGGAAAAATTGGTCAAGATGAATATTCTAAAGAAGTTGAACTTTTCAATTTAGATGCATCTGATTATGAAAAGTTAGAAATTCAAAGATTAAATGACCTGGATTTTGAACTAATAAGAGGTCAAGCTGCTCAATTAGGTGATGATATTGTGTTCATCAGGACAAGAAAATCATTGGAGGCAGAAGATATTTATCTCTGGGATTATGCTAATGCAAAGTTGAGGCCAGTTGGAATGTTGCAAAAGAGAAGATATTTTGCTACTGGTTTGCCAATGCCTGGAAGCCTGTTTCCTGAATGCAAAAGTATAAAATACACTGTTTAAATAATTAATTGTAAGTGAATTTCACAATTGTGTTTTAGGAACTACGAAATCACTCAACTCTTCTGTGGAGACTTGCTGGGAGGCATTCAAAAACAATTGGTTAACTCCTGATGTTCAAGACCATGTGACAATCAAACTTCCTGATGGTTCATCTAAAGACTGTCATGTTAAGAACCTTCATGACAATGTCAAAGATTGTCCCGATGGTTTTATTGGTAAAGCTGATAATGAGTTTTGTATCAAAGTCTATACAGAACCAATGACAAATTATGAGTCTACAATCCAGTGTTATGAAGATGGTAGTGACTTGTTTCTTCCATTTGACTCTGATGAGGATGAGTATGCTATTGATGTCCTCAAGAGATCTACATACTCTCAATATGTTTATCCTGGATATTACCACATTGGACTGTATCAGCATCAAGAAGCTCTAGAATATTATCAAAGTGGTGGATCAAGAGTGTACTCTGTCCTGCCTAATAAGCGTGCATATGCACGCTCATGTTCAAGGGAAAAAATTCCACTATGCACGAACTTATTAGGCACTATGCACGGTCCGTGTACAGTTGAAATACTCATCTCTACACTTTATTACTGTCTCAGATATAAAGTAATCTATAGGTGATGTAGAGTAAGATGTGTTATCTCTAGGGGGTCTATTTATAGCAGGTATAGAGTAAGATGTTACAAACTTGGTAAAGTCTATTTGGTTCCGCCAGATTTGACTTACCTACAAAAAGAATCTCTAGGTGATCTGGAGTAAGATAAACAAGTCTACAACACTAATTTTAAATAATCATAAAATGAACTAGTAGATGTATGATGTTGAAAAAGCCTCTAGGTGATCTAGAGTAAGATTTACTGGTCTAATATGGGTGCAAAAAATCCACAAATAGTACAGACAACAAGATTCAGTACTAACTACTAAATAATCTCTAAGTAGGTGATCAAAAAATATGATGCCTAAAATTCAAAATTGTAGTTGATCTCTTGTTTTGGGTAAAAATCAGGGTAATATTGGCCAAAAATTCTACGCAGTTGGTACCGCGTTTAATTCAATACGGAAATTGCGGAACCTCCCCAAAATTATGATTTTTATACGGAAATTGCGGAACCAACCACAATTTTCGATTTACTAGAGTTCCGCTGGTTCCGCGTCTGGTTCCGCCGTTCCGCAATATCCGTAGACCCTTTCCATAGGCTTGATCACTTAGTGTTAGATATTACAGTTAATGTAAAGATGCCTTCAATGTCATTGACAACATGTTTTGCTATATGTCATTCCACTCCTGAGCCAAGTAATATTGCTTTCATTCTTGGAGATCAATGTATTTGTGGGAAAGGTAAAAAATATTCATTTTGAATCAGTAAAGAATGTTTGTACAGAAATACTTTGCAGGTTCTTCAATGTACAAGAAACCAATCATAAAGATAAAAAACAACTTTAGTGGGAAGTACTTGACAGCCTCTGGAGCAGCTGATGTACAACATTTGGAAGATTCTGGTGATGATAGTCAGCATTGGATTTGGAATCATGGACTTGTTCCTGTTTCAAATCCTACCATGAACATTGATGTAGATGACTCAGTTACTCTTGCTCCATCAGATTCAAAGTCAAAGAGTCAATTTTTGATCTTGAAGAATGGAAAGATTGTCAATCCACACATGAACTTGACATTGGGAGCAAACAAGGATGCCATACAAAGTTACCAGGAAATGCTTGACAACACATGGAGCGCACAGTATGTTGGTGTTGACACCACTGAACTTCCCTTTGAGAGGTTTACTCCAGAAATTAAACCCAATCTTGGCTCTTGGCCATTTGATTGTCAAGATATCTTAGCATGTAAAACAATGCCTGGTCAAGCATGTGGATGTAAAGATTCTGTCAATGAGAAAAGAGGAGTTGCTTACTTTCTTGGAGCAGGATCTAAGCTTGATCTTAACTTAGATTTTCAATCATGTGAAGAATTGAAAAGTCATGGAGTTGATATTTCTGGCTACTTTATGATCAATGGCATCAGTACCTATTGTCATACATGGAGTAAGTGCTTTGATAAGTTATTTTTATGGACTTACCATCTACTGCTTGTTTTCAGATGCTGATTGTGGGAGAGGATTCAAGAGAATTGAAGATCAATGCTTGAACATTTCTTACTCAATTGCTAGCAAAACTGATATCCAGGATCATTGCTCAAGCATCAATGCCAAACCACTAGTGACAAAATCAGCATCCATGTTCCATCAACTGAAAGACTTTCTGTTTGAATTTGCCAATGGAGATCCAGTATGGAGTGATTTTGTTGGAGCAGGTGATACTTCAAATGATTATGTAAATGAGGATCAAAAGACAACAACTGAATTAGAGATCCATAAGGCTTGGAAAGTTACAGGGGCTTTTGGAAAGCCCTGTGTAGTAATGAGTGGCAATGACTACTTAATGGAGTCTGCTGAGTGTTCAAGTCAAGCAAAGTTCGTTTGTGTCAAAGATACTTGTCCTGATGGATTTTCATGGTTTGATCACAAAAGTTGCATCAAAGTCATTGATGAACCAAGTACCAAAAGTGAAGCTGAGACTAAATGCATGGACAAATCTGCAAGGGCAACCTTACTCATGCCAAAGACTCAAAAGGAACAAACGAATCTAGAGAGATGGTTGAAAGACTCTTCAATGACTACCACCTTTTTCATTGGAGCCAAAAAGATCGAAAATGGATGGGTTTGGGATGATGGTAGACAAGTTTTCATTGATGGTTCCTCATTGAGCTCTACATACTCATCAGCAGTAGATGGGCAGATGTTTGGAACCAATGATACTACTCAAAATTGGTTACAAATTGACTTACCAGATGTTCAATTGATTCCACAAGTCAAACTCTTCATAGATTCTGTAAGATTCCTTATTTTAACCTTTTTTTATGGTACATTTTAGAATTATGATATTTTAGGAATTCTTCTTATCATCTGTTCAAGACGTTGAAGTGAGGGTTGGCAATGAAAGCACAACCTCTTCTTGGGATGCTTCAAGTAAAAACGAAAGGTGCATTCGACGAAACGAAATATTTTCTGTGTATGATTATGCAACTTTTGAGTGTCCATATCCTGGAATTGTTGGCAACATTGTCACTGTGCAATTACATGGCTCCATCTCAATATCTGGCATTGAAGTTCAACTTCATGGTGAGATTTACACTATTCAATTTGTATTTCAACTAAAGTTTGTTTCTTAAGATTGTCCAAATGGCTTTGTTCACTTATCAAATCAATGTTTTCAAGTCATGACTCCAGATACTTGGTACAATCAGTACACAAATTGTTTATGGTCAAGAGGTGTCATTCTCAATAATGAGTCCAAAAATGAAAAGGTTCTTGAAAAACTAATGAAGGCTCACAATGTTGATGCACTATTTGTTGATGCTGCAAGCTTCAGTGAAGATCAAACTTTGCTTGCAAAGTTGGTAAATGAACAATTAGAATATATTTCAATGTATGGCCATGATACTGAACATGAAAAGTATTCTGCAATCTGTCAATATGTTGAAGAGATCAGGTTCACAAATTGGGGTGTCATCAATGACCAATTTGAACCTTTAGAAGGCAAGAATTGTGTTGGTCTATGTTTGGATGACAATGATGTAGATTGTGATGGAACATGGAAATCCATTGACTGTGACACTAATCATAACTTCATATGTCAAGTTCAATGTAAGTTTGAGCACCTTCATTAAATGTATTTCATGTTTTTATGGGTTCTGCATTCTATAGACAAATGTCCTGAGGGATGGGTGTCATTTGAAGATTCTTGCTACAAGCTGGAAACAACATCTCAATTAGAGCAAGAGAACAGTGCAAGACATTGCAAGAATCAGCATAATGGTATACTTTCAGTCATGAATTCAAGAGAAGAGGCAATTCATGTTAGCAATTATATCAAAGGTGTATCTGTATGTATAATTTCCTAGATTATCTGAAAGGGTAGTGCATCATATAAGTTTTTCTTACAGCAATCATTGTTGGTGCCTTCCACAATGTTGGGAACCTACATTGGAGCAGACTTGTCCTCAAATACAAGATACATAGAATACCTAGATGGGACCATAATGACAGATGGAATTTTCATAGACAATTCAAATACTACATTTTCCTCATTGTATGGAGATGGAGACACTACTCAATGCTTTGTTTTAGATGCAACCAGTCAGGATACTCATACATGTTCATCTGTGACAACCCTATGTGAAAAGGACCTTCATGGAGATACTCATTTGTGCTTGAACAAAGCTCTTTTGGATACTTCTATGGCATTGGACCCAATTGCAGAATTAACAGTGCCCAGAAATACTATTTCTTCTGGACTTTGTATTCAGTATTGTAGAGGAATGGATGAACAGTACAAGTATGCCATAGTGGATGAAGACAAGTGTATTTGTGCCTTAGACAAATTATTTGATGCTGATACATCGGTTAGTCTTGAACCTGATGCTTTGAAGCAAGTCCCAAGCAAATGTTCATGGTCTGCATCTAAAACCATGATTGGCAACCAACCAAACAATGTTGTAGCTCTTTACAATATTGAACCAAGCAGATTTTCATCTCCTGTCAAGTTGTCTCCTACAGATTGCAGAGTTTATGAACATGAATTCTTTTATTCACAATTAGATATGAAATGGTATCCTGTCCAGTCAGAGGTTGGAAAACCTTTTCTAAGGTTACAATGCCAATTCAAGGATAGTTCAGTATGTGTGTATCCATTACTTCATTCCATGGGTGAGACAAGTTTTGGTTCAGAAGGAGGAACTGAATTTGGCCAAAAATCAAACTTAGCTGCTAAGATGTACACTGGCAATTCAGAGAACATTGCATACCTGGATACCTACACTGATAAAACAAACCAGAGATGGTCTTGTCAAGATTGCTGTGACCCTCACAAATCAGAATGTCTTGTAAACAATCAAACTCTAAGCAATGGAGACTTTTTAACTTTAGATGAACTTAAAGTTGTCATTACTTTTCCCAAACTGACACTTATCACAGGCATTTGGTGGTCTAATTCTCATAGTATCAGTTCAGAAAATGCCATAATCAAAAACATTCATAACTTTGATTTCACCTTTCCTGACTCTATGGGAGGTGACTTTTATAGAAGCCAAGGACTCTTAAATAATATCAAATATCAGAGCACTGGCATGAATAATTTGGATGTGACTTTTTTATCTCAACCAATTTTGACCCAAGAATTAAGTCTATCTGGATTTCAATATAAAGCAAGTTCTCCAGAATGGAATCGAGGACATAGATTGAGGTTCTCAATGGAACTTTTTGGATGTGAAGATTACCAAGCAGATAAATGTAAGCTTCACTTTAGAATACATAATGGACAATTTTGATACAACTTTTTCCAATTGTAGTGAATTGCCCTGAAGGATGGTATGTCAAAGAAGGACTTTGCTTAAAAGCAATTGTAACCTCAAGTGGAATAAATGAATTTAATGCTGGGGCCAAATGTGAAGAAGTTGGAGGTTTCATCTTTGAACCAATGAATGAGCAATATTCAGCTGACTTGGAGGGATTACTCAAAGATAATCCAGATGAACTGACAGAAACTTCATTTTGGATTGGGTTGACCTATTCTTATAATCTACTGAGGAAAGAGAAGATATTTCAGTTCAAAAGTCATGTTTACGTATTTGACAATCACTTTAACAAATGGGATTCTGAGTAAGTCATTATTGAGATCTTTTATAACCAGAATTATTCATTTGAATGTTAATTTTAGACACACTGATGGAGATTGTGTTAAAACTAAATTGGACAATGACGGAAAAATGGTCTGGCTTAGACATTCTTGCTCAGACACTTCTGGAAAAGGAGTCATTTGTGCAAAAAGAAACATTTGGGAAACTGTTGAAGGATGTTATGCTCAACCCCCTGAAGAAGCTGAATCTGGAACTTATTCTCTCATTGATGAGTTCAACTTGAAAAGGGATCCAATCAAGTTTTGTAGAGATTCCTGCAAGGCAACATCTAGGTTCTTTGATATCCAGAACAATGTCACTGCTCATTATTGTCATTGTATTGAAAATGCTTTTCCCACTGGAGGATTTTTGCCAGATCCTGAGTGTGAAGTTCCTGTTTGTGAAGATTCTCAAGATCCTGCTCAAGTTAACTGTTATGTGGAAGATGGATACAGAAGAACTCATTTGTACAGAACTTGGCAAACCAGTTGTCCACCTATTGATCCGGATTTCAAACATAAGTTCATTTATGTTTGGCAACATCATGGAAGTTGGCATTGGGGATCTAAAGCTACTTTGAGATGCATTCCAGGATATGAGTTACCATCTAGTCTACCAGATGGAGAATATGACATTACATTTCGAACACAAAATGTCACTTGCCAATTTGATGACAATGGTGGTAGATGGAGTAATATTGTACCCTGTCAACCAGTCAGATGTAAATCTCCACCACCTGCACAACCCTTTGGAGGATCATTGACAGTGATCAATAGTCTTGATCCGGAGACAAACCAACAAGCTGAAACAGTATTGACATATGCATGTGCCAATCAAAATTGGGCATTTAGTTATCCTACTGATGAATCATTACCATCTTATTTCTTCACCAAAAATGTTAACAACATTACTATGTCATGCAACTATAGTGGTTATTGGGAATATGATTATGGTATTGAAGATTCAACTTGTGTTGGCAAGCAACCTGATGGAACTTGTGAAACTATTGTCATTCCTGATTGTGAAGACAGATCAGTTTTATGCCAACCATTGCCCAATCCAGGCAATAGTTCAAAAGAGATACTAAAGCAACCTAATGCAGAAAATGAAGTCGAATATGGAACGGAAATCAAGTTCACTTGTCCTAACTACAAACATTACTTTGATTACAGCATTCCAGATGATTTAACATCATTCTTTTACGCCAACAATATCAATGAAACAACTTTGAGATGCAATGAGTTCAAATATTGGACAGTTGAAAATGGAATCAATGGAGAAACTTGCGCCAACAAAAACTCCAATAACAATGAATTGCATTGTGAATATGTTCAAATCCCTCAATGTGTTGATAGAGCTATCTTATGTTCAGATCCTCCAATGCCAGCAAGAGCAAAAATTGACTTTATCAAAAGACCCGATCTTGAAAGATATGAGCACAAAACTGAAATTCATTATAAATGCCCTGACAGAAATCATTATTTTGACTACTCTGTTGGTAATGATTTCATAAGTTATGCCTACACAGAAAACATTAAGGCCATCAATGTTACCTGCAATCAAAATGGTATTTGGGAAGTTCAAGGTGGATATCCTGGACAAACTTGCTCAGAAAGTGAAGGCTTCTTATCAGATCAATTTTCCTGCAGAGATCTTTACATACCTGATTGTGAAGACAGGACTGTCTATTGCACCTTTCCACCTGAGAGTATACATGGCGGAGACCTAAGTGTACTGAACAATCCAAGTCCATATTTTCAAAAGAGTGATCAATGTCGATGGACCAAATGGTTCAATTCTGGAAAGGGAAGCAAAGGAGATCAAGAGCTTATTGCAGAGCTGTTAAAAATCTACTCTTGGCAAGTATGTCCTGATCCCAAAGATATTAAAGTGAGACAAGTTGATAACAAGGAATTAGTCACTCCAAATGGACCACAGAGGTACTCAAAGTTCGATACTTCAACAGGATTCATATGCAAAGACAGTGAACAACTACAAGGAGTATGTGATGATTATGAGGTTCAACTATGTTGTCCATATGGACCTGAGAATGGAACTGAGATAAAATTGACATGTGAACTACCCAATTGGTACTTGAACTACACTGATACACCTTTTATTACTGAAATGACTGCAACTTGCACTGACAACAGCACTTGGACTTCAGAAGTTAACTCAGCCACTTTTTGTGATGATGGTACAAATGAATGTGTTCTACCAAGACTGCCCAATTGCCAGGATAGAACCATTCTTTGTCTGGATGAACTACCTTTACCAGAAGATATGATACAAACTAATGTAACTTCAAACTTAACTCTTCATGGATACTCCCTCAATGCAAGCTATGAATACAGTTGTAAGAATGATGAACTAGTTTTAAACATGCCAACTTATCCTGAAGCAGTGGTTGTTAGATGCACAGAGCCTTTAGGTTATCCAGTTTCATGGCATTATGGAATTTGGAAAGAAGGACTATGGTCTCAAAAAGATAATATTTCTAACTGCATTGATCCAAACAGGTGTTATTCAGCACCACCCAAGCTTCCTCCAGATTATAGTGTGGATTACAATCAAACCATTGAAGCTCCAAATGAAGTAAATGTAACTTTGAATTACACCTGCAAGAAACAATGTAAGTTTTCTCTATATTTGTTAGTTTTCTTGAAATGATATATGGAATACTTTCAGTTTGGGTATTTGATATTCTGCCTCAATATCACGATTGTGAGGATAGTCCTGAAGATTGTGAGGCTCAAGGAGCAACACTCAAACATCAATTCGATCATTCAGTCAATGCTCCCAAATCAATCATAGTGACTTGCAAATCGGAAGAAAGAGTGGATGGTCTACCAGATTGGACATGGTATGCTGAAGATCTCATTGGTGACACAGTTACATTTCATAGACCAATTCCAAGTTGTTTTGATCCAACTTTTTGCTATGATGATCCACCAATGCCAGGGTTAGGCAATGCAGCTTATGACATTCCATCAAAAGGAACTTTGAAATATTTGGATGGTGAATCAGTCAGGTACACCTGTGACAATGCCATCTATAGATTTCCACAAGAAGGTATTGCAAAAGAAGACTGGCTGTCAACATTAGATGTAAAATGTGGTTGGGCAAACCAATGGGACCCACCCAATGTCTATGGCTGTGTTGATCCTCGGGGATGTGAGGCTCCACCTGAAAGAACTAACAGAGTTTGGGGCTCATATGAAGACACCTATGGACCAACGGAAGTTGGAGATATGTATTGGTATGAATGTAGAGAAGGTCAATTTGAATTTACCAATGGTACAACAACACAGTACATTGACTTGACCTGTAAAAATGATGATACAGGTGGTGCTCCTTATTGGGTACCACCATATGATCATGATGGTAACCCATTTCCTAAATGTGTTAAGTTAGGTAAGTATGATGTAAAGATAAGGGTAAGAATTGAGGAAAGCATTGAACAAGGTATGAGTTTAATAGTAGTCATGAGTTTTCTTCAGAAAGAAAGGTTTGTTTTGGGTGCACTCCTGCTTTCATGGTCAAGTAACCAAAACAACTTAATAATGCAAAACAGAAGAGGCCACTTAATTACTCTTCAGTCTTTTAGACAATACACACAGAAAAGGCATGGAGACAACAATAGTGAATTCAATTATACTTTTACTTTTAATTGTTCCTTTAAATGTATCTTCCACTGAGGATTGTTCAATAGGTAAGAAGGTATCCTCATAAGGAATCTATAGTTTTTGTTTTGCTTACTGTCCATGTCTTGCACTTTTGTTTGCTTTGAAAAGCCTCAACTACCAACACTGAAGCTCAGTATGGATGCTGGACAGAATGGAGTGATTGTTCAGCAACTTGTGGAGGAGGTACAAGATCTAGAACAGGGGAGTGTCAGCCAGGCTTAGCAGAGAAACTGTGTGGAAGTGCCAATCCAAATGGTGGAGGTTGTAGTGACGTGTCAGATACAACATGTGATGGTGATGGCACTGAAAATGAAGCATGTAATACAGATGCTTGTTCAGTAACAACTGAAGCAGAAGATTGCTCTGTTGGTAAGGTTTCTGGTCATTATTCAATGTTCTATGTATGTGATTATATGTTGTCCTGTCCTGTGTGACATTTGTTTATGTTAAGCTTCCACTGTCTCAACTGAAGCCCAATACGGTTGTTGGGCAGCTTGGAGTGATTGTTCAGCCACTTGTGGAGGAGGAGAAAGAACCAGAACAGGAGAATGTAAGCCTGGTTCAGATCCTTCAAGTACTTGTACAGGTGATGGTACTGAAAGAGAAGCATGTAATGCAGATGCTTGTGAAGATTGTTCAGTGGGTAAGGTTTTGAAATTGTCGTTTGTATTGTCCTGTCCTGAGTGACATTTGTTTATGTTAAGCTTCCACTGTCTCAACTGAAGCCCAATACGGTTGTTGGGCAGCTTGGAGTGATTGTTCAGCCACTTGTGGAGGAGGAGAAAGAACCAGAACAGGAGAATGTAAGCCTGGTTCAGATCCTTCAAGTACTTGTACAGGTGATGGTACTGAAAGAGAAGCATGTAATGCAGATGCTTGTGAAGATTGTTCAGTGGGTAAGGTTTTGAAATTGTCGTTTGTATTGTCCTGTCCTGAGTGACATTTGTATTTGTTAAGCTTCCACTGTCTCAACTGAAGCCCAATACGGTTGTTGGGCAGCTTGGAGTGATTGTTCAGCCACTTGTGGAGGAGGAGAGAGAACCAGAACAGGAGAATGTAAGCCTGGTTCAGATCCTTCAAGTACTTGTACAGGTGATGGCACTGAAAGTGAAGCTTGCAATCCTGATGCATGTCCTATTGTCACAACCACACCTGCTTCAACAACTGCTCAATGGAATGAGTGGTCATCATGGACAGGTTGTTCAGTGACTTGTGGAGGTCCTGGAACCAGGACAAGAGAAAGACAATGTTTACCAGACTCTAGCATCGATGGAGCTCAAAGTATTTTTTGTCCAGGTGAAGGAATAGAAACAGACAATACATGTGGTTCATTTGCTTGTCCAGATAAGAACCATTGTCCAAATGGTTTTCAATACAGTATTGGGTAAGATTCATCCAATATGTTTCAAAGATTTTAAGTGACTTCAAGTATGTACCTATCTTTTAGGGAGGCATGTTATTATGTCAGTTCAGAAGAAGTTTCTGCTTACACAGCAGCTGCCAAATGTGGTATGATGGGAGGTTCTAGACTTGCTTCAATAGTTACAGCAGAGGAATTAACAACTCTTACATCTGATCTACCACCTAATTTGAACCATTGGATGGGTATTTATCTAGATTCTCCAGACTACTTAGTGATTGCAGATGGAAGAAGAGAACTAAGTCAAAGTTACTTTGGATCAGATTTGGTCTCTGATACATCATCCACTTGTACAGATTGCACTTGTATTCATATTGGAACTGATGGAAAATTAATGGAAGCAGACTGTACTGAAACCAGACCATTCATTTGTGAATTCAAGGGTAAGGTTTTACTTTAGCGTTGCTAAAGAACACAAAAAGCTAGGAGGTCATGAATATTTGATTAATGTCCACAGGAGGCCCTAGTTGCCCTAAAGGCATGGTGTCATTATATGGCAAATGCTTCGGGGTTGTGAAAAATTCATACTCAACTACTCCAGATGATCTAAATTGTAATTTTGAGTCTGGTTTAACTAACATTGTCACTACAGCTATAATTGAGAACAAAAAAGTAATTTCTTAGAGAGTTTTTTAAAGTAAGAGTAGCTCTAATGAAAACTTAATGCCTTTCAGGAATTGGTCAATAATTTGGCTGCCTATTTTGACCTTAATGCTTTGCAACCATTTTTCATAATGACAGCCAACACACAAAGTGAAGCAATAGGTACATTAATTATTGATTGAAAAGTCAACTGAAGCTAAAAGATCACTGTAATTTTCAGACAAGATACCAAATGTTGGAGGAAGTGGCAGTTCATTTTTGGGATTTGCTTATGAAAGTGATGTTTGGAGCATCAAACCATTCGATTCTGAAGAGAATGCTTACAGTCTCTGTGAATTTTATGGTAAATCAAATTTTTCTTTGGTTGAAACCAATTGAGAACATATTTTTGATTTAGATCGGGATATTCAATGTGACTTTGACAATATCTTTTGGGAAGAAACAGGGTGCAATTGGAGATATGACAACCAATTTGTTGAGAGTATTGGCTTAGATCCTGGACAGAAATTTGAAAGAAAGCTTGCTGATAATGAACACACCAATGGAAATTACTGGAGATTTCGTGAAATGAAGTCTGATAATTACTTCATGCAAAGTATGGGAGCTGGATTTTATTCCTTAGTCTCACCCATTTTACTAGAAGATGGACCCAGACCATTCTTTCCTCAATTTGGATTTGCCATGAGGGGAAAGAAAGTGATAACAAATGTGTACTTTGTTGAAATTGACTCAGGAACTAAGCATACCATTTTCACCGAAGATAGAGATGCTGAAATATTAAAACAATGGGACTATTTTACTTTTAATCTAACTGAAGTCTCATTCCTGAAAAGCGCATGGGATGCAGGAACGAAATTGGAATGGAGGATTGTCTTGCATTTTGAAGTTAAGTCTGATGGCATGGTTTCTATAGACCAATTTGGACCCTGTGCTTTAGAAGAAGTCTATTTTCCTGAAGATGACTCATCTGGCAAAATGATTGGAAGTTGCTTTAGAGTACAAAGTCAAGGCAATGCCAGATACTTTGACTTAGATGACATCTGCTTAGCTTCATCTTCTCAAGGATCTGTCCGAGCATCTTTTAGTCGACGAGACCCTGAGTTCCATCTGTTAGAAGCTTACATTGACTTTTACATCCATTCTGCTGACACACAGTAAGCTTTGTTTTGTGACTATGTCTATGTACCTAGTTTAGTTCAACATAATTTCCTTTTTGACTCCAATTACAGTTATTGGGCTGGAATCAGAGATGGAGCAATAGGAGGAATCAGATATCCACAATCTTACTCAGATGGTACAAGATTTACAGGTGGAGACTTCAGATCAGCAGATTTTCCCCATTCCCACACCAGGTCAAGACTTAAAGATGAGTTTTACTTCAACGAGAGAAGAGCCAGTGAAGCTTGTCCCACTCAGAAAACTTATTCAAATGCAGGTGTAGAATACTTGAGCGTGAACACTCAATCATACAACACCCCCAAAATGGGATTCTCATGCAACTGTAAGTTTCTTTGAAATCTAAATTGTTGAATAATCATTCATATTTCATTTTGTCTCTTTTGTAGTCAAGAAAAAGAATCTGGGCTGCAGATATCACCAATCTACCAGAATATTAAGTAACATGATAAGGTCTGGTAATGAGTATGACATAGGCTTTGATGATTGTGAAACAGCTGCCAGAAATGTTGACTACAAGTACTTTGCTGTCCAACAGTGTAATGACAATGCTAATCCACTTGGCCCATGTACACATTCCAATCCTAATAGATGTCCAGTTGAGACTGGAGTCAGTGTCTACTGCTGGGGAGGAAACTCCTTGAATGAGAACAGTAATAATGAAAGAGATGATGTGTCAAATTGTGAAGGAAGCAACAATGATATGGGTTCATGCCAATACATCTCATTATATGAAAGATTTGACCCTGTGGATGACACTTTGTTTGCATTCAAAGGAGCAATGACTTACAATGAAGCTAGGGCTTACTGTACTTACTATGGTGGACCAGGTACAATTGTTGGCAGTGTGTCTACAACAGGACAAAGACGAACCGATATGCTTGACATGATCAATAAGCTGGGTAGAGAGGACATCAAAAGTAGGCAAGTACCAAGGTTTTATGGATACTGGGCCAGGGAGAATAGTTATGGAAGCCCTGTCAAACTTTTGGCTCATAGAAGAAGCATCACTACAACATCTGCTTGTGAAAACCAGCATCCGTTTGTTTGTGAAAGACCAGCAGCTGCCTTGGAAGGCTCAGAATTCAAAGGTACCAAAAGTACAATCATGATAAATGTAGAGTACCTATTCAAACATTGTTCTTTACAGCATGGCAAGGTTGTTATTCCACCTCTATTTTACCCTCTGATCAAGCACCAAGCCTTGAATCTGATCTGATGAAAATAGAGCTATGTGCTCATCAATGTGAACATATTGATGAAAAGGATTTCTTTGGCATTGAAGTGACAAAGTGTTACTGTTTTGATGATCTCAATGGAGCCTCACCCTTTACCAATAGCATGTGTAGCACCAAGTGTCCTGGAGACAAGGTTGAGATATGTGGAGGTAAAGGAGTTATGTCTACCCACAAGTTGGCTAATGAGACGTTTAGTGATGTATTAGTCTTGGCTAGTGGAGCAGGGGCAAGTGGAAAAGTCAAATCTTTTGATGTAATTTTACCTGGTGCTACACTATGTTCAAGTCATGATATACCTGATCTACCTATTGGACTAGAGAGGGCAGGGTGGACCACCGTAGGTGATTATATGATAGCAATGTGCGGAGGATACTCAAATTACATGGAGCAAGGTAATACTTATCTGATATAATGCACTTACCTCTTTAACTCAAGTGTTTTCTGAGTAGATTGTTATGTTCTGGACCTACGCAAAGATACATGGGAATGGGATGACAGTATTTTACCTCCTTTAGAAAACACTCTTTCTAATATGGGTATGGAGTATGTAAAGAAAACACATGAGATATGGATTATTGGTGGAGATCAATACAGTAATTATCCAAAGAAAGAGGCAAGTTCCCTCTGTTTTTATTGTGACCACTGACCTTGAATAGTTTTGTAAAAATAAGATTCTTCCAGACATACTATTGGGATTTTGATAGCGGTCAATGGGAAGATGGACCGCGACTGCCTTTTGAAGTGACATATATTGACTTCAGCACTGCAGTTTATGACAAGTACATCATCATTGTTGATTATGAAGATATCTTATGGCTGGATGTTGAAGCCAAAGGCAATTGGCAAACTAAATCAATCACACCTAGCTACCGACCAAAAGGGCTAAATAGAGCTGCTGGATATATTGGAAACTTCTATGGATATCCTGCAGTTTTAGCAGTTGGTGGAAGGAATTATGGTGATGCTCAAGAACTTTGGCCAACAGATGCTGATATAATATTGCTGGAAGATCTTAGTACTCCTGATGGAATTTCTATACATCGAACAAGAGATTTTGGCCTTGGCACTTTCCCTAGAGGAAATGTCAAAAGAGTAAATGATGAAGTATTTATTGTTCAAGGATATCCTTCCAATAGACCAGGAACAGCTGGAAAGGATATATTTATTTGGAATTACCATGAAGGCAGATCAGAATTACGAGGCCAGTATTCAGAATGGAGAACTGCACCTGGTGCTGTTGTATTGTCTGGCAAATATTTCAGAACATGTTTTGAAGACAATATCCGTAAGTTAATTTTCTTCATAAAACTTTCCATCATATTCAGATTCAAAACTCTTTTCAGATGAAACTGACACATTCACAAGAAAATATGGAGAGTGCTCTCATGTATTTGCATCAGGAGGATGGTTGGCAGCAGGTCTCAAAGAGAGCATAACTGTCAAACTAAATGGTGGTTCTACCAAAGAATGCAAATTAGAAAACCTTCATGACAATGCAATTGATTGTCCTCAAGGCTTCATTGGAAAAGGAGATGATGAATTTTGTCTTTCTGTAAAGATGAATGCAGTAGAAAATGAAGAAGCTGCTAGACAATGCTATGAGGATGCTAGTGATCTCTTACAAGTACATTCTTCTGATGAAGATGAATATGTTGTCAATCTTTTAGCTAGTGATCAAAGGTATGCCTTACCTATTCATCCTGGATTTTACCATACTGCACTTTACCAAAGACAAGCTGGAAGGCAATATTATCATCGGAATGGTGCCCGAGTGAAATACCAAAGAGACAAACATAACAAGATCCTGATTAGGTCCACTGATTCAACATGTGTGGCTTATGCTCCTCTAGAAGCACTTCGTCATGAGTACAAATTCTTCTGGAAGGATATTTCTTGTGACACCAAAGCTCCTTTTGTCTGCAGACATAACCCAGACTTTTTAGGATTTCATAAGCTTAGTGATTTGGAACTTGATGTGACTTTAGATGTAAAGATTCCATCAATGTCAATGACAACCTGTCTTGCTCTCTGTCAAGCAACAATTGAACCAACTCAAATAGCCTTTGTATTGGAAAACAGATGCATATGTTCTAAAGGTTCACCACAGTTCAAGACACCTGTTTACAAGATCAAGAATAGGTACACTGACAAGTTCTTGACAGCTTTAGATCTAGACCAACCTGTTCAACAAATGGATGATGCTAGTGACAACACACAACATTGGAAATGGAATGGTCATGGTTTGGAATCATTGTCTGTTGCTGGAGCTTCAGTTGAATTTTCAAGGGAATCTCAAAGTATTGCATTGAAGACAAATGATCCAGCCAAAGATGAGCAAAGACTAAAGTTTAGGAATGGACAATTAGTCAATCCAAATCTGAAGAAATATTTGGGAGTAAATGGCAATGCAGTGCTTGGTTTGACAAGTAATCCAGATTCAATGTGGATGCTTATTCAAGTTGAAGCAGAACCAGGTTCTTCCTTTGCAAGAATTCCACCTTCCAATAAACCTTTTCATGGAGCTTGGCCCTTTGATTGCCAAAAGTTGATTCCATGCAATGATGTTCCTCATCAAACTTGTGGATGTGATCTGACTTCAGATTATGAAGACACTGAAAAAAGAGGAATTGTTCAATACTTGGGCTCTGGATCTGGCTTGCTGACTAAACTGGATTATCAATCTTGTGAAGAGCTTCAATTTCATACTTTAGAAATCAGTGGCTATTTCATGATTGGAGGAGCTAAAACCTACTGTTCATCTTGGAGTAAGTCAATAATTGGTTCTTATAAATAGAATAACTTTTAATGTTTATTTCATCAGATGCTGATTGTGGAAAAGGTTATCGAAGAATTGAAAACCTATGCTTGAACATTTCTTATGCAGCAGCAGCAGAAACTGACATATCATCCAAATGTGCAGAGATTAATGCAAGTCCATTTGTCACCCAATCATCAGCTGTTTACCTTCAAACTAAGGCTTTCTTGGAAGAATTTGCCAATGGTGAACCCATTTGGAGTGACTTTAAGGGGTCTGGTTCCACCATGGCTGACTACACTAATGGTGCAGGTCAAACCACAACAGATTTGAATATTGACACTGCCTGGAAGAGTGGAGCAACTTTTGGTTCAGGTTGTGTTCAAATGAAAGCTGATTCAACCTATGCTCTTGAACCTACAGAATGTTCTGGTGAAGCTAAGTACATTTGTGTGAAAGAGACTTGTCCACAGGGATTTTCTTGGTATGACAAGAAAAGTTGTGCTAAAGTCATGGACTCAACAATGGGAAAGGAAGCTGCCTTGGCTGAATGTAAAACTGCCAATCCTGCTGCTACTTTGATGATGCCCAAATCAGCCTCTGAACAAAGATACATGACTCAGTTCCTAAAGAATTCTGCATTCACAGGTGAAGTGTTTCTTGGAGCTTCTAGAAATGATGACAACAAGTGGACTTGGGATGATGGGTTCCCATTGTTTGTTGAAGGAAGTAGCTGGACCACTCACCCTACATCTGATTATCCAGCAGCTGTTGACGGAAAATTCAATGATTATCATTGGACAACTGGCAAAGGAGAGTCAGTGTCTTTCGTTGAAATTGAGTTACCTGAGCCAGTTTTGATTCCAAAAGTGAAGATTTTCACATATTCAGTAAGAAAAATCTGTCTTTTATCTTTAGAAACAGTAAATTCACTTCCTTTTGATGTTTTTAGGAATCTGCAAATGCTTACTTCAAAAATATCAGGGTCCGAATTGGCAATGAAACTGGGCTAGGAAATACAGAGTGTGAATATAGAGTTGGTGAAGGTGAACTGTTTGAGAATGTGATCTTCACTTGTCCTGCACCTGGCATTGTAGGCAAATTTGTCACAGCTCAAATGTACAATGGGAACAATCACTTCAGAGCTGTTGAATTGTCAGTTTATGATTGTCCAAACACATTCTTTCATCTTGACAACAAATGCTACAAGTTCCTTGAAGCCGATACTTGGTTTAACCAATACCAATCATGTAAACAATCCAGAGGAGTGTTACTCTCAGTTTACAACCAACCTCAAAATGAAAGATTAGCCAAAAAGATCTTGTCAACTTTTAGTGCCACTGAAATGTTTGTTGGAATGCAAAAGATAGCCAATGAAACAAACTGGAGGTCTGATTGGTACACAAATGACAAATTGGACCTTCATCTCCCTGAAGATAATGTAATACCATTCATTGAGGACAATGTTCTTGTAGCTTATTTGGAAAATGATGCCTTTACTTACAAAGCTTCATATGGACATAAATCTGATGGTTCAACTCATGTTGCAATTTGTGAATTTGGTAAGCCTCTAACAGCATATCATTGACATTTCTCAAAAATCTACGTTCTGATTTTGCAGTTGGTGACAAACAGTTCACAAAGTGGGGTATCACAAGTGATGAATTTGAGCCTTTGGAGGATAACTCAAAGCAATGCCTAAAGACTTGCTATGATGAAAGTAATCCAGATTGTGATGGATCCTGGAGAGTAGAAAGTTGTGACACTCAACTTAATTTTGTATGCCAAAACAGCTGTAAGTTCAATGATATACCTACAAACTTGTCTTATGCCAATTTGCTAATGCTTCTTACAGATAAATGTCCAGAGGGTTGGATCACTTATGAAAACTCTTGTTACAAGCTGGAGACAAGTTCCAATCTAAAGAATCTTGACCAAGAAGGTGGATTGAGACATTGCAAAAATACATACAATGGTATTCTATCTGTTATGAACTCAAGAGAAGAAGCTGATTACTTGAGTAACTATGTCTATGGAGTATCAGTAAGTCATCACAATAATCCTTTCCTCTATTTGCATTTACCTCTATGTGTATCTTTCATAGCAATCTATCATTTCACCTATCAATGGAATTCCATACCTGAATTTGGGTACAGAAGTCACTCTCAACACAAGATATCTGGAATTTCAAGATGGTACCATCATGACTGATGGTATCATGGTTGACAGGGAGAATACAAGCTTCACAGGAGTTTATGGAGCAGGTTACATAACAGATTGTGTCCAAATCAGAGGGGATACTGGTGTAGCAACTAGATGTACTGGCAATGGTGTCAATCTGTGTGAAATCACCTTGGAACCTGACACTCATGTCTGCTTGAACAAAGATACTTTGGATTCATCAGTGACTCTCAATGCAACCACCGAATTGACATTGCCAACCTCTATCATATCATCAAGTATTTGTATTGAATATTGCAGAGGATCAGCTGAACAACATAAATATGCTATCATTGGGACAGACAAGTGTACCTGTGCCACAGAAATCAGTTTTGATGCCAACCAAAGTCCTAAAAATAAGCCTGATGCAGCCAAGCAATTGAGCAACAAATGCTCCTGGTCAAGTTCAAAAACCATGCTTGGAAATGATGACAACAATGTGGTAGCATTCTACAACACAGATTACTCAATCATGCCGGCAACAGCCAAGTTAGCTCCAAGTCATTGTCGAGTGTTTGAACATGAACTGTTCTATTCTCAATACATGGAAAGGTTTGCTCTACAATCTGAAATCAAGAGGCCTGTCTTGAGAGTTGGTTGTGATTACAAAGGCAGTGGGATCTGTAGTTATCCCCTTTTACACAATTTACCATCTTCTCAATTTTCCAGTGAAGGTGGAACTGGTTTTTGGAATCCTGGTTTTGCCAGGAAAATGTATACTCACCATAGTAGTTATGTTCCATATGTAGAGACCTATACTGCCAGATCATTAAGCAAAAGAATTGGCAACACTTGGTATGACTACTGCGATGATGGAGAATGTCTTGTCGAAAATCAAACATTAAGTAATGGAGACTTTTTGGCTCTGGATGATCTCAAGATTGTCATTGACTTGCCTAACCCCTCATTGATCACAGGCATTTGGTGGTCAACAGCTTATCCTACCTCTAACTTTTATGGAAGATTATCAGCTATCCATAATCTAGAATTCAACATGGCTGGTATAGATTACAAAAGTCAGATGATTGAAGATGTGATCAAAGGAGGAGACAATGGTCGAAGGAATCTGGAAGTCACTTTATTACCCTATCCTATCTTGACTGATAGTTTAAAACTCTCTGGCCTTCAATATTATGCAGGAAATGACTGGGATGATGGACATAGAATCAGGTTCAACATTGAACTCTTTGGTTGTGAAAACTACGAAATTGATGCATGTAAGTTTTTTTTAACTTTTGTAGTGGAAATTTTGTTTCTGAATGTTCATCAATCTTTTAGTGACCTGTCCTGATGGATGGTTCAAGAATCAGGGACTGTGCCTGAAAGCAGTTGAATCCAATGAAACTTTTGCTCAAGCAAGTGCCAACTCCAAATGTGAGGAAGTTGGAGGAGAACTCTTCTCTCCCATGAATGACCAGTACACAGCAGACTTAGAAGACCTACTGAGCAATACATCAGTCTTAACAGAAACCTCCTTTTGGATTGGTATATCTTACTCTTACAATACTCTTAGAAAGGAGAAGATATTTCAGTTCAAGAATAAACTCTACATATTCAACCAGCATTTCAACAAATGGGCCGATAGTCACACTGATGGCAGTGGTGAATGTGTCAAAGTCAAGCTGGATGATAGTGGCAAAGTGGTCTGGGATAGAAATGCATGTTCTGATACATCCAGTAAAGGGGTCATTTGTGCTAAAAGAAACCTTTGGGAATTCATACCAGGATGCTATGCTCAACCACCTGATGAAAGGGATGCTGGATCATATTCTGTCATTGATCAATACAATCTTGACCGAGATCCTGTCAAGTTTTGCAGAGATTCTTGCAAGTATACCTCAAGATACTTTGATATCAAGGATAATGTGACTGCTTACTATTGTCATTGCATAGACAGTCCAATTCCTTTAGGAGGATATTTGCCAGATACAGATTGTGACGTTCCTGAATGTGAAGAGGGGCAAGATCCTGCTACAGATAGTTGCCACAACAGGGATGGATATCGTAGAACTAAACTGTACAAAACATGGCAAACAAGTTGTCAAGATATCACAGTTGATTTGAAAGATGATTTCTTGTATGTTTGGGAACATCATGGAAGTTGGCACTGGGGATCAAAAGCAACAGTAAGATGTTTACCAGGATATGAGTTGCCTCAAAACCTACCCAATGGAGAGTTCGACATTGAGTTTCGAACACAAAACATAACTTGTCTTTTCGATGACAACCATGGTGGTAGATGGAGTAATATAATTCCCTGTCAACCAGTTAGGTGCAAGTCTCCACCTCCTGAGCAACCACAAGCTGGAGCATTAACAGTTATTTTGCCTCAAAATCTACCCAATGGAGAGTTTGATATCGAGTTTCGAACACAAAACATAACTTGTCTTTTTGATGACAACCATGGTGGTAGATGGAGTAATATAATTCCTTGTCAACCAGTTAGGTGCAAATCTCCACCTCCTGAGCAACCACAAGCTGGAACATTAACAGTTATTAAAACTTTAGATCCAGAGACTAACCAACAAGCTGAAACTATCTTAGAGTATGTATGTGAAAAAGACAATTGGGCATTTGCCTACCCTTATGACACAACCAAACCATCATTCTTCTTCACCAACAATGTCAACAACATTACCATCACATGCAACTACTCTGGATATTGGGAGTATGATTTTGGAATTGAGGATTCAACTTGTATTGGTAGACAAGCAGATGGTACTTGTGAAACCATTGCCATACCTGATTGTGAAGACAGAACAGTCTACTGCCAACCATTAGAGACTCCAGATAACTCAACCAGAGAGTTATTGATGCAACCAAATAATCAGAATGAATTAGAGTTTGGAACCAAGATTCAGTTCACTTGTCCTCAATATGCACACTACTTTGATTATGCCATACCAGACGGAACCACATCATTTTATTACAGCACTAACATCAATACGACAACTTTGACTTGCAATGAGTACACCTACTGGACAGTTGAAAATGGGATCAATGGTGAGACATGTGCAGATAAAGAACCCAATGATGATGAATTGTGGTGTGAATATGTTGACATTCCTTCATGCGTGGACAGAGCTATCCTTTGTTCAACTCCTCCCATGCCAGCAAGAGCCACTATTGACTTCATCAATAGACCTGATCCAGACAGATATGAATTCAAAACTGAAATCCATTACAAATGTCCAGGAAGAAATTATTACTTTGATTATGAAGTTCCAGAGGATTTTGTCAGTTTTTCTTACACTGATAACATCAATGCCATCAATGTGACCTGTACTGAAGATGGTATCTGGCTTGTCAATGGTGGCCTGGAAGGATTCACTTGTACAGATGAGGATCCATCAGCTGCCAATGGCACCTTCCTATGCTCAACTTTAAACATTCCTGATTGTGAAGACAGAACAGTTTATTGCGCCTTTCCTCCAGATTACATTTCAGGAGGAGATGTCATTGTCAATCCTAATCCTAGTCCCAACTACAAGAAGAATGATGAGTGTAGGTGGACCAAATGGTTCAATCTTGGCAAAGGCAGTAAAGGAGATAGTGAAAGCATTGAAGAATTGTACAGTGTCTTCTCTTGGCAAGTATGTCCCAAGCCACAAGATATCAGAGCTCGAATTGTCTCAAGCAAAGAAGTTGTAACTCCAGATGGACCCCAAATCTATGCCAATTATGACACAGTGTCTGGATTTGTCTGTCAAGATGATGGCCAATTAGTGGATAATTGCTATGATTATGAAGTTCAATTGTGTTGTCCATATGCACCTGAAAATGGAACTGTGCTTGAAATGACTTGTAACATACCAGACTGGTACTTGAACTTCACTGATACTGGGTTCATTGATACCATGACTGCTACCTGTACCAAAAACAGTACTTGGTTGTCAGATGTGCAAAGTTTAACCTTCTGTAAAGATGGTAGCTCAGAATGTGGTCTACCCAGGTTACCTGATTGTCAAGATAGAACCATTCTTTGTCTAGATGAATTGCCCATACCAAATGACATGGTGCAGCTCAATGTGTCATCCAATGATACATTACATGGTTTTTCATACAGAGCTGAGTATGAGTACAGTTGTCAAAGGGAAGATTATGTGGTAAGAATGCCAAACTACCCGGAAGCTATTAGAGTCAAGTGTCTAGAACCTGAAGGCTACCCCGATGATTGGTACTATGGCATTTGGAACAAAGGAATTTGGAGTCATATTGGAAACTTGACTGACTGCATTGATCCTGATAAGTGTTACACACCACCACCTTCATTACCCACAGATTATAGTGTACAATACAACATGACTCTGGATGCATCCAATGATGTCAATGTAACACTCAACTACACTTGTACCAAAAAATGTAAGAACTTGTTTTTCATCACCTGTTCAATCTCAGAGTAAAACTTCTTGATCTTTTCAGATTGGGTATTTGATATACCACCAATTTACCATGACTGTAACCTAGCACCTGAAGAATGTGAAGCTATAGGAGCTCCCAAAATCCATGAATTTGACAGATCAGTCAATGCTCCAAGCAACATCATGGTCAAATGTGAACAAGGCAAAAGAGAAGATGGTCTACCTGACTGGACCTGGTATGCTGAAGAATTTGAGTTTCATAGACCTATGCCAGGATGTAGAGACCCAACTTATTGCCCAGATGACCCACCAGTCCCAAAATACTCAAATACAGACTACAACATTCCAATCAAAGGCAGTTTGAAGTATGAAGATGGTGAAGAGATTTTGTATCAATGTCAAAACTCCATCTACAGATTCAGGCAAGAAGGAGTTCATAAAGATGATTGGGAAGATACATTAAGTGTCAAATGTGGTTGGAATAACCAATGGGACCCCCCAGAAGTTGAAGGTTGTGTGGATCCAAGGGGTTGTGATCCACCACCTGCCAGAAATGAAAGAGTGTGGGGCTCTTATGAAGACTACCCTGAACCTGACTTAGAAGTAGGTGCAATGTATTGGTATGAATGCAGAAGAGGTTGGTTTGAATTCACTAATGGTTCAAAAGTCCAGCAAATTGATTTGAAATGTGTCAATGATCCTTATGGAGGTCCACCTTACTGGATCCCACCTTATGATCATGATGCCAATCCCTTTCCTAAATGTGTCCTTTTACGTAAGTATAACGATCATCAAAGATTCAACAATGAGGAAAGCATTGGTCTAAATAATTCAAACCTTAACAACATTGTTTTCAAAACATAGTTTCAAGGTAGGTTTAATATTTGATAAGGAGAAGAGTGTCAAGGTAATTTGGGCATTTTTTGAAATACTGTCTTTTTCATCTGGTAACACTTTCAACCTAAACAAAAACAAGTAATCTTGTGACGTATTAAAAGAGTCCTTGACAAGATGAGTAGAACGCCAAGGACTTTGAGGGCACCTGAGGAGCTCCTGGCAACCCCTAGTGGTCCTGCCCTACCTCCTTCAGATGACGAAGACTCAGACGGTCGAAGTCATTCTGCCCTGTCATATAAGGAACGTCGTCGCGAAGCTCACACTCAAGCTGAACAGAAGCGTCGAGATTCTATCAAAAAAGGCTACGAATATTTACAAGATTTGGTGCCAAGTATCAATGAGGATACCAGTCCTTCGGCCTCTAATGCAAAAGCCAGCAAAGCTGTGGTTCTACAAAAAGCAATTGGTGAGATTTCTCACGGATTTTTTTTATCCTAAATCCAACGTTTATTTGTCTCATTTCAGAATACATTCAACAATGTGAAGGCCAAAAACGCCAACAAGAAGAAGAAGTGATGAGCTTACGTAGGGAATTGGCATCTCTACAAATCATCAGGGACACCTATGATGAATTAGTGAAAGTTCATCAGAGGTCAACTGGAACTGGAGTTGAAGGTGATGATGGAATCTTCATTCCTTCTGAGGTCAAGTTCAGAGTGTTTCAAGTTCTTATGGACTCATTGTTCATGTCCTTCAATGAGAAAGTTGGCATGAGCAATTTCCAAGAGCTTTCTAGATGTGTCATATCCTGGATTGAGGAATTTTGTACTCCCTATGCATTGCAAGATTTGATGTTACATATTTTAGAGCAGACTAAAAAGGAATCCCAAGAGAGATTGACAGCTATGAGCAGCAATAGTAGCAAATAAAACCTCTATTTTATTTTCAAGATTCTTTCAAACGTTTATTGGCGGTCAAGTTTTCATTTTGTTCAACCTTCATCAAGCGTTTTCTTGATTCTTCTTCAATCATCAAATAGACTGGAAAATCCTCTTTTCCAGCCAACAATTCCTTGACTTGAGACACATGTAGCATCAAACTAGGTACCATTGGTTTGGCATCAAAAGCTACCATTGATCCTTGACTTCCATAAGATGTGGTTCTGAGTTTATCACTGCACTTGATATTGTATTTGAATTGTTTGGCCTCTTTTTGACTACCAATCAAGCATAGATAAAACTTGTAAAATTCATCACCTTCACTTGATTTTCCAGTGGTACGTAATAAGATGAATGAGTAATTTTTAGATTGGTGTTTCAGTTCAATGGTACATAGGGATGCATGAGCCATTTGGCCACTTTCATTTCTAGCTTTCAAAACCAAATTCATTGGTACACCAATGGTATTCTTGCCAGCTAAGACATTTTTAGGATGTTTGTCTTTCAAATGTTGAGTAATCTGACTGATGGGCAGATTTTCTTTACATATGACATTGGAGTAATTCAACAAGTTGACTGGACATTGAGCCAGTCTAAATTCACAATTTCTTTCATGCTTTTCTAATTCTGTCAATAACATTTCGGGTTGTTGGCATCCATGATCAGCATTGTGACATTTGAGTGGGATTTTCATGACAAATCTTTCAGTCATCAAAGCTCTGGGACTTTGATTTTCTAAGGGAATTCGACACACTGGACAAGATTTCAAACGTGGTTTGCATTCCTTACAAATAATGTGACCACTCATGCATTGGTATATAGGAATACTTCTGGGAATTTTTAAGCACACTGGACATTTTAAATCTTCTTGTAAATCCTCCAAAGATTGAGTTAAATTCATATTTGACCTCAGTTTGTTTTTGTTTTGAAATTTTGAAGTGTAAAGAGGGCGTTGACTAGTCTTACCTACAATAGAGGGCGCTGAAATCATTTTGTTTACATCATAAAAGAACTGAGATCGTCTCAGTTCACATTTATTTACTACTTTTAAATATTAGCGGAATTTGGTCATTTTTGAAGACTATTCCAGATTTGAAGCAATTCGCGGCGAAGAAGTTTTCCTTGAGGATTTTTAGGTAATTTATCTATGAAAGTGACACCCCCTCGCAGCTTCTTGGCATCATCCACATGCTGATTGACCAGCTCATTAATGTCCTGTTCTGTCACTGAACTCTCAGAAGACTTGACTACCAATGCAGTTACATATTCTTGAACAGTGGGATCCGGTCTTCCAAAGACTCCTGCTTCAATGACATCTGGATGTTGGCCAATCACCTGTTCAATTTCAAGCGGGTACAAATGGTAATTCTTGTACTTGATCAAGTCCTTCAAGCGTCCATCAAAGTAAAGCAAACCTTTAGCATCATAATGGGCAAGATCTCCAGTATGTACATACCCATTGGGAGCGAAAAATCTGGAATTTTCTTCTGGTCGATTGAGGTAACCTTTCATGTTTATTCCACAATTGACCAGGATTTCACCAACTTCATCAACATCACAAAGCTTTTTAGTTTCAGGATCAACCAGTTTCAAGACAATGCCTTCAGCAATGTCACCAAGATGTCTAACATCAAAGGTTTTGGCCATGATGCCTCCAGCTTCAGTCATGCCATAGTAGTGATAGATGGAGTACAAGTTCTTGAGACAAGGCTTCAGAGTGTCAAAGAGGTCATGAGGAACAGTGCTACCCATTGGACTGACCAACTTGACTGAACTCAAGTCATAGGGAGCATCAGGTTTAGCTTGACTTAATTGGACTAAATGGTGAGACCCACAAATCATCATGTATGGTTTGAATTGATCCACTTGTTTGAAAAGCAGTTGAGTTGGATTTGAATCCAGATCCTTGTCATGGTTGAAGACAAAAGACAAGGGATGAGTCATGGCATTCATAGGTGAAATGAAGCCTCCAACGTGGAAGTAACAAGTACTTTGTAGGTAAGTTGCAAACAAAGGACTTTTGCTGCCCCTATCTTGGTAATCTGGTACCATTTTTCGGAAATATTTGACACAATGCTGGATTCCTTTAGGTACACCTGTGGTTCCTGAGGACCAAAAAATAACAAAAGTCTCGTCATCTTGAAGGGGACCATTTTGTAGTTTAGGTACTTGTTGATCTCCAACTTGACGCAAAAAATCTTTGTAGAATTGGAATCCTGGTTCAATGATGGGTTGATCTTGTCCTTGCATTGGACATGCCAATTCCAAAACCAGGACTTGAACTTGTCCTAGCAATTGTAGGTTTTTCAAAGCTTCATACACAACTTTTCTTGAGCCATCGAAACAAATCACAAATTTAGCTTGAGTGTCTTTCAACTGAGTTTCCATGACCTTCAAAGACAATCCAGGATCACCTAAGCTGACCGTAGCTTCACAAAGCCAAGCACCAATGACAGTAATATGGTACTCAGTATTGTTAGGAATGACAAAATGGACCACATCACCTTTTCTTAGTCCATTTTGGTAAAATGATCTTGACACTTGTCTTGCTTGGAACTCAATCTCTGAAATGCGTTTTCGTTGGACTCCACAAGTTGAAGTAGTACCTGTCAAATCATAAGGTCCATTTATTAACCAATCATAATCACCATGTTGCTCAAGCGTATATCTGAATCTTTTGAGGACTTCTTCGCCAATGTTACTTTCCAAATCAATTAATTTGGGTTCAACTTGAACTCCGGATGGAGGGTACAGAATCCTATCCTTGATGACAGGCATGATTCAACTAATGATCATCATTTCTTATCTATATTTCAAACTCATTGCATAATCAGTAGTAGATAAAAGATGAAAAAATGGAGATAAGTACTACAGATCATAGGCGTTGTTCCAGTTGCCATGGCAGTCACACTGAGATCATCATGGATAATAGAAAGAGGTTGACTTTTGCTTTGGAGATCTTGACGAAAAGGATCATCTTGGTAAAATGTGTCATGAAGTCCAGGTTTAGACTCAATGACTTCAATGATGGCTTCTGGACTGAAACCAAACTGATTGCGACTCTTCAATTTAGCCTGCAAAACAAGGGGTCAAAAATAGTCGGAACAATTCATAATTTATCACGCAACCTTACCCTATATTTTGTTCCTTTGTTCAATCCTTTGAGTGTATAACTTTGTTTGTACTCCACAATTCTTTTCAAATCTTCTTCTGTAGTTTGTAAACTCAATTGAGCAGGGACGTTAATGGACAACCATTGTCCATCCGGTATTTCTTGAAATTCCAATTGGTAATTGATGATGGGCGCATTTACAGAACAATTAACTCGCCAAGATAATTCAACAGTCGTTCCAACATTTAACTTCAATTCATCAAACTTGGCTTTGAATGGCACTCCTAGAAAAATTTTCCATTAAGATAAAAAACTTCAATTAAAAAAAAAAAAAAAAATTAATTTTTAAAAAAAAATTCGAATTTTTTATTTTATTTATTTTAATTTTTATTTTATTTTTTTCTAAAACTTTTTTAGAGATTTTTTTTTTTTTTTTTGATGTAACAACGTTAAAATCATAAGAATTTTCATTACCTGTTAATAAAACATCTTGTTTGTACAATGTTTTACTTTGATTATTGTAAGCCTGGCATTGGTAGTGTCCAAAATCTTTAATCCGTAACCTTCTTATACGTAACACCCATTCATTCATTTTATGGTGGTGATAAATTTGCCTAATTCGGTGATTTTCATCCGGTAGACGTTTCCCATTTTTGGTCCACCACACCTAGAATAGTTCACAAAATTCACCAACCAAATATTTTTTATGACTCTCTCTCTCTATAAAAACAAGATTGAGATTTTCAATCAATTACGCGAGATAAAATTGAAAATGAACTAAATTGAAGAAAAACAAGAAATGAACAGAAAAAATAAAAAAGGCCAAATTTTTGTCAAAAAAAAAAGAAAGAAAAAAAAAAAAAAAAAAAAAATAGTTAATTAATTAATTGATTAATTTTGGTTAATTGGTCGATTACTGGCTTGGGTGATGTG
>LT727914.1:247655-279072 GCA_900157175.1 Oithona nana | reverse complement strand
TTTTTCCAGATTTTTTTTTTTTTTCAAAATTGACATTTTCCAAAAATTAATTTTTAGAATTCGCTTTTTTACAGAATTCACATTTTCCAAAAATTCACACTTTCTCAAAATTCACAATTTCCCAAAATTCACATTTTCCCTCCCAAAATTCACTTTCCCAAAATTCACATTTTCCCAAAATTCACATTTCAGAATTTGCCAAAATTCACCTTTTTTTCAAACTTAAAAAAAGAATTTAATGAGACATTTTTGTTAGGTAATTTTCAAACACTGTGCCTTAGCTTTTGTAATCATTTTCTTGATATTACTCAAATATTTCTTATCTCGTTTTTCTAATTTTGCCGTTTCCAAAGCCGCTTTACACCATCGTACATGATCATCATAATATTTCACCGTTTTTGCCGCTGTTGCCACTTTCAAAATTTCGATCGAACTCATTTTTGAATTGGCTAAAAATACTTTTCCAGTCTGATAATCTGTGACTTTGCCTTGAGCCATTTCCATTGGATCCATTCCATAATGTTCCAATAAGTCAGCTAATCCATTGGCTGCTCCAACGTTGGCATCAAATGTGGCCGGAAAAGCGAATTTGAAGGTTAAATTTGGCATTGATTTGACTAATTTTGGGATCCATTTGGTGGTTCTTTGAAGTAAATGAAATGAATTGATTGGATGGTAAACGTAGTCGTGAGCTTCTGTTGAGTCTCTAAAGACAGAAAAACACTTTTAAAAAAAATTGCAAATATTTCAATTTTCGCGCATAAAATCTAGATTTTGACCATTTTGACTAAAAAACTGAAAACATACCAAATTATTTATTTGAATTTTCGCGCTCAAAACAGAGTTTTTTAAGGTAGTAAAATAAATGAAGTATTTGAATTTTCGCGCATAAAATCCAGATTTTGACCATTTTAACTAAAAAAATAGCGCGAATATTGCAAAAATTCAAATGTATCCAAATTCAATTATTGAACAAAAAATTAAGTTTTACCACAGTGTGTAAGGGTAAAATATTTGGTTATTTACCATCATTGCGTAAAGAATTCCGTTTTTTTACGCCTTTCTAGGCATTTAGACCAAGGCTGTCTTTCCCAAGGGAGGGGCAAAGAAAAATCATGCTTTCTAGAATTTCAAGGTTCATTACACATACCAAAATTGGAAAAAAAGAATAGAATTTTGTGTTTTTCTGCTGCTACACATTGTTTGAAAATTACTCAAAATGTCGCATTTAAATTTTTGAATTTTGGCATTCTCGCTTCGCTCGCAATGTTGAATGAGATTTTTTCTGTGATTTTCAAACACTGTGTGCTACATGGATTTTCATCAAGATAAGATGAAAGCTATCAGTCTTATTGAAAGTAATTTGCTTTCCCCCCTCCCTCCCACTGACCCAGATCATTTCTATAGATCAACCCCCTCCCCTGGACAATTGACATTTAGTATGTAATGTATGTAAGCATTACAATTCCATTTTCATTACTTACCCAATAACAATAGTGTGTAAGAATACATGACAGATACACCGGATTTTTTTCTTCTTTTTCGTGTATCGGTAAATCGTGACTTGAGACGACTAAAGAACCGAGAACTCGTGTTTCGGCCTAAAAGCGCCGCGCGCGGCGATCGCCGGACGCCGATCAACTCCAAAAGAGAACTGCTGAAATGCGCTTCTTTGCATACTAACAACAACACAAGCTTCAAGAAACATAGAAAAAAGGGCTCTAATCGCATGTTTTCGTGTTTTCACTACACCTTTTTTCCACCGATTATCGGTTGTTTGTGCCATTGAAACAAATCAATCAATAGTAATGCTACTCAGTCACTTAATTAAGTTAATTGATTATTGCCCTTTCTTAAGTTGTTCAGTTGCGCGAGCGAAGCGAGCATTTATACAAATAGTTGTCAAGGTCATTCATTCACACTGTGGCAAAAGTCGAATTTTTGTCCAAAAATTTGATTTTGATGCAAACTTGCCAAAAGTGACAAAAGTCTAAATAATTTGAATTTTCGCGCTAAATTTCAATTTTCATCGGTTGGAAAAATAATGTTCAGTCGAATTTTTTTCGTGAATTTTACAATTTTTAAGATCTGGTTGGGGCGAGTGTAGCGAGCGACCGCCGGAGGCCTCGGTATAGGAGCCGAAGCCGATCTAAATTCAATTAATGGACAAAATACAAGTCTTGTCGCAGTGTGTAATGCAGGAGGCTCCATTCAAAACTTTTGAAGCCTAGAAAACCTAAAAAGTTTTGAAGTATTTTGCAGTCATCTGAGGATTTTTTAAAAGTGGTCTAAATTCATATGACAATGATGCATCATTGATGAGAGGGGAAGACTAAATTCCAAGACTTGGTGGTTGGTATCTAGCCTAACATATTCTTGTACAAACTGCGTCAAAAGAGGCCAAATACTGCTGCAAAATATTGAAAGGAGAGATTTTTCTAGGTTCCAAATTAATGATTGATGAACTACTCTATGATGGGGATTTGACCGCAAAATCACTTTGAGTCTTTGACGCGCTCTATGCATATTACAAAACCCGCGAGCTCTCAAGCTGCTTGCGCTTCTACATCTTTGTATTCTTGTTCTTGTTCTTCATTCACAATTCTTAGATTTTCAAAATTCTTTAGATTTTCAAAATTGTTAGATTTTTCAATTATGTTCTAAAGCTCAGGAAGTTAGGTTAGGTTGGGTTATGGTTGGGTTATGGTCAGTTAAGTAGGAGAACAAAAAATGAATGTCAAAACAGATAAGGAATATGTACTGAAAATTATTTGCTCTGTTATCACTATTTCAACAATCTACTAAATCCACCTCACCGTGTCTTGATGAAGGTTTAAAAAAACAGTTTTGAGATAAGAACTGCTTCAGAATGGAGAATCTGATTGTTCACGGAATTGATGATAATGGTTTCAACGACTCTTCATTGGACTTGCACATTCAATGCAATCCAAAAGCCACCTTGGCAACCATCAGAGATTTGATTTCTGAAAATGTGTATACCTTTGAAAACCCAGAAAAAATTCACTTGATCAAACGTTCTGAAGATGATGAGGAAGTGCTTGAAGACCTCAGCACTATCCTGGATGAGGTACTGGAGGACAAGGATTCCTTGTACTTCTACATCACACCCTTTGCCAGAGAAGGAGTCACAATTACTCTGAAGGTTACCAAGGAAGCTTTGGAGTGGATCAATACCAACACCAAAGTTGGGATCAAGTTTTTAGTTGGTACCACCAAGGACTTTATTGTAAAAATCAAATAGAAATCCAATCTACAATTACTTGATTCTTGGCTAATTTTATTGTTGCAGGAGTTTCCATTGAACCAGCCTGAGAAAAAGATTGAAGTCCACAAGAAAAGCTTTTGGAGGTTCCCAGCTGATGCCAAGGTGGCCTTGGGCATGAAAACTGGCAATGATAACTTTTTCTCAGCCACTCAATTTGTAGTGGAAAATGAAAGTGAACTTGAAATTCACTTGAGAGATGCCAATTTGGAAGTCTGGATTAATTCAAAGAAGGAGATTGGGTTGAGCAAGCGCTACCCCATTGAAAAAACTGGCAAGAGAAAGTACATTTCAAAAGCATTTGAAGTGGGCAAAGTTGTGCTCACAGGAGCCAATCTTGTTACCACTGTGTTATCATAGACAAACAGTTGTTTATGAAAGTAATTGAAATAAACTTCATTTTCTTATCTTCTTATCTTTTGCTGACTGCTGCTCAATCAAGCTAGTTACTACATTTGGAAAACTGTTATGCTGATAAAAGTGATTCCTCATTCCTAAGAAAATATGGCCTCTCCACAAGATCCTAAGATTCCAAAGAATGTTGTCGATGATGGTAAGCAAACCATTGTAGCCAACATTCTAAAGATCACTGCCAGAACATTAGATGTTTTCTTAGTCAAAAGACTGCCAGAGTGGACTAAGAATCGCAGACATGACAAGATCCTGATTATTTGTGGTGCCCATGGGAATCTGGACGGTACTCTTGCTGAGCCAGCTGAAGCCTCTGATCTGAGAGAAATGAAGGCTTCTTGGATCAAAAGAAATGTTGTGAGGGAGGACCAGGTGGAAGTTCTGGACATCTTTGAATACCTGAAAGAAAAAGAGGGTTTGGAGATTGATGAACCCAAATTTGTGGCTAAAGTAATTGAAGTCAAGCCAGGAATTATTGTCATCTGTGTCTGTCACAGTCACCTATCAAAAATTCATTTAATTTTGACAGAAGCTGGCATTCTTTCTATTCAAAAACTTGAAAGAGACCTTCAGCTGGCAACTAGAGGTAGAAGCATTGCTTTGGATGAAACTCAAAGGAAGCTTTTGTTCACTGTAGCAAAACCAGAGAACATTTGCAAGACCACCATCATCCACGGAACAGAAGGTAGCGGGAAGACCATCTTGGCGTTGGAGGTGCTCAAGATGAAGCTTGCTCACTACATGAGGAAATCAAACTTGTATGGAATCAAGACTAAGAATCAGAAACTGATCAAAGTCATTGTTTGTGGATCTTATTCGGGGAATGACAGAGTCCCTGCTTTGCTTAAACAATTGTATGAAGAAACAGACGACATCAGAGAGTTTTGTGATTTTGAGCTCAAGCCCATTAATGATTTGGAAATGACAACTCCAGTAAAATTTCAAAAGAAGATAAAACAAACTCTGGATTTGGGGGAAAAGCAGACAATTGTGATGATGGATGAACTTTTCCCTGGCTTCACAACTGCAGAATGGAAAGATTTTGAAGGCTTGGAAAAAACTGATTTTGTCCTGGCATTGAGGCATGCATTCAATGATGGAGTCTGTTATGGAGCAATTCAAAAACTTTTCAAAAGGCAAAGTGAATATCAATCAGTTATGGAGCAACAAGGAGTCATTGAAAGAAATGAAATAATTTTTTGCCATCTTCAAGAGTCTTACAGATGCTCCCAGCAGTTACTTGATTTGGCATATTACATGCTTATTCATTCACCCATTGAAGACAACCTGTTCCAGAAAAAGAGCTTTATTCATCTGCCTAGCAAAGTACAAGGGCAGACACCAATGTGGCTTGATGTTCCATCCATTAAATCTTTCATGGAATATTCAAACAATGATCCTGAACTTCAAAAGAGCAAAGATGTTTTAGTCATCTTTGATCCTGATTACAATGGTCATGCCATTCAAACTTTAAGAGTACATTGCATTGGAAGAGGTTGGAAGGCTCGCCCAAGTTCTGAAGTAATGGGATCAGAAGCTTCCATTGTGATTATTTTTGATTTGCCCAAGGTGCATTTTGAATCTATTTCCAGAGCAGTCAACCATCTGGTGTTTGTTACTATCACAGAAAACCAAACGTAATTCTGTTTTTAATATTTGAATTTTTTTTTTCTTTATAAATGACTTTCGTTTTCTTTAAAGGTCTTTGAAAAAGGTCTTGCAAGAGATCAATGAACGAAGACATGATAAAAATGTCTGCAAACACAATTGGAAACAGAATGGCAAGATTTTCAATCAAATCCCAAGCACATGTGCTTTTTATACAGGTTCCTCATCTTATACTGACCTCCTATTGCATAAAGAACTGAAGAGTCCTGGTACTATGGTTGCTTCAGACAGCAATAATGAAATTAGCAGTCCTATTGGAAAGTTTTCCTACAAGCTTGCCAAGATGGAAGATATCAAAGATGAAATAATTATTGGCTGTAGAATCAAGAAAGACTTAAATGAAATTGAATCAGACCTGCAAACACTGTAAGATAAACTGTGCAGTATGTCAATTATGTTTTATATCACTAATTTTTCTTTCCATAGAGGATGGTCTATTCTACAAACATGTATTGAAAGTGAAAATGTGGACAAATTTGAGCCATACCTGGAAAAATTCTGTGAATTATACCCAGACATAGTAAAGATGATCAGAGCTAAATACAACATTGTAGATGTTTTGAAAACTGCTGCTGAAAAGGGATTTTCACAGTTCTTCAAAGCTTTGGTTCAAGATCTGGAAGACCCAAACCGCAAAAATCCAGCTGATGAGCACCAATTTACTCCATTACATCTTGCAGCAAGATATGGCCAGCTTGATATTGTTAAGTTTTTAGTTCCTCAATTAGTAAACAAATTTCCCAAGTCTGGGTCTATGAAATATGAAGGAACTTTTAGAGAATGGCATGGAATGACTCCATTGCATGAAGCTGCTGTTAAAGGACATTTAAAAGTTATTGAATACCTATTGACCTTTGTGGCTGATGATGAAATTAATCCTCCACAAGGGATTGGGTACACTGTTATGGGCATAGCAGCTTACTTTGGACACCTCAATGTAGTCTCATACTACACAGAAAAGCTAGAGGATGTAAACCCCAAAGACAACTCAAGAGACAAGTTTAGTGGAAGCACTCCTTTACATAATGCTTCACAAAATGGTCATTTCAATGTAGTGCAACATATATGCAATCATCTCCAAGACAAAAATCCTAGTGATGATGCAGGAATCACTCCATTTTGGCTTGCAGCTCAACGAGGACATTTGAAGATTGTCTCATTTTATACAGAAGTATTAGACAATGCAAATCCTAAAAGAACTTTTCCAGAGAAAGATAAACAGTTCAATGGACGAACTCCTCTTCACATAGCAGCCCAATTGGGACAAACCAGGATAGTGGAACACATCTGCAACCTTCTGCAAGACAAAAACCCTAGTGATGATGCTGGAGTCACTCCATTGTATCTAGCTGCTGAAAGGGGACATCTCAAAGTTGTTTCATTCTATACAAAGATATTAGACGATCCAAATCCTAAAAGATCTTGGCCAGAAAATCAAAAACAGTTTGAAGGAACAACCCCTCTTCACAAAGCAGCCCAATTTGGACATTTGAGCGTAGTCAAACACATTTGCAACCTTCTCCAAGACAAAAACCCTTCTGATAGTAATGGACACACTCCATTACATTTAGCAGCTGAATTTGGGCACCTAGAAATTGTACAACATTTGGTTCAATTCCTTGATAATCCACACCCAAGAAATGGAAACTATTGGGAAAACAAAACACCTTTAGAAATTGCAAAACAAGAAGGCCATACTCATATTGTGAAATTTTTGAAAAGTCTCAATAAATCAAATTAGTTTTTTTTTTCGGACTATGAATAATTTGTATTTCAAACCATGCCAATGCAATAATATTCTAATGTGTTCACTGTTGGTGCTCAACTGTTCAGGCACTTCTTATTTTAGGGGTGCTATAGCTGCTGCATCTGGATCAATATATGGTGCTTGTTGGTAAGGCCCTTTTTCTGCATATGTTGAACTCCTTGGTTCCGGCTTTTTGTAGCACTGTTTGTAAATGCAAAATGCGATACAAGCTAAAATGATGAGCACTACCAATGCAATGATGATGTACAAACCAGTACTACTTGTCTGTAAATACAAAATTCACTTTAGTTGATTAGCTAATTTATCAAGTATTCATTTTTTTTAACCTGAACTTCGGGAGTTGTAGTTGTGTCCGGAACAACAGTAGTGATGTCCTTTTCTAAAGTGAATTGAACATCAATCCTAAAATGAATCTTAAAATTACACACTGGGATAAAAAAGTTGATTTTTTGCTAAGATGTTCAAGTTTATTCTAAAAAATATTCAAATGAACAACATTCTTGTATCCTGGCTGCTTTTGAAAAGGGATCAAGACAATGAAAAGATCCAATAATTGAATGATTCACAATGTTTGAAAATCACCAAAAAAGTCTCTTCCTAGTTACATTTGAAACAAAAATGAGACATTTTTTGTCGGGCATTTTCAAACTTGATCAAGAATTTTACCTTCGATCCTGATCAGATGCTTTGATCAAAAAGTAAATTTCCTTTGTCACATCTTCCTTTAGCAAAGGATCAATGGTCAAAATCGCTTCATGTTTGTCATTTCCTAGACTCTCAAAGTCTGCTTTGAACCTTCCCTCTCTAGATCCTGGAGGCAACTCCAACTTCTCTCCGGTAGTTTTGGATTCTATGACCCAACCCAAATTTTGTGACTCTGGCTCAGGATACAATTCTAAATCCAGGGTGATGATCACCTGACCATTCAATTTTTGTTGTCCTTGGACAACATAGGGACTTTTTGGCAAAATGTATTTGGCAATATATAGGGTCAATTCCGTTATAGTTTCTTTGAATTCTCTATAAGGAATGATCAACATTGAAAAAAACCTGTCATGAAGTGAATTGAAATTGAACGTTACCCATTAGGTTCTTGAACATAACCACAACTTAGAGTTTTGCCATTGTCCTCGATTTTGGGAGAGTAAGTATAAGTACTTGAGTGAATGAGAGAACTTTTTTCGGTCAAATCTTTGTCTTCCAAAAGATTGGCGTTGACAACTTTGCCGTCTAATTTCCATCGGAATTCGCCTTTGGGATCTGGATCGCCTTTGGCTAAGCATATCACTGATTGCTCATCGTTTTCACCAGCTGAAAAATAAAGCAAATTATGCGCTATTTTAGGCGCGAAAATTCAAATTCTTACTGATTGGAAAGGTCGGATCGCCCCATAAATCTTGAAATTCCAACTTTGCTTGTTGAAAGGCCAGAACTTGATTTGTCAGAAGCAAAGCCACAAACAATTTGAAAAGCATGATGATTGATTTTTTTTAGGAATATCCACGCCAATACTCTTGTAAAGTACCGAATTCGTTGCTATCTTTTGGGTGTGGGTTCGAGGAAAAGATAAGGGGACACAAAAATAAAGCTAGGGGACGCCCAATTATTATCAACTGTTTACTGATAAGAATGAGATCAATAATATGTAACTTTGAGATTAGCGTTGTGAAAAAAAAAAAAATGTGATGACCTTTAACTGAATTTAGGCTTGAAAATTCAAAGTCATTTTCTTTTGAATATTTTAGACGATTTTTGTCAATTTTTCGAAGTCTGTTTCAAGCATCATTCATTGCAGTACGGTAGCCCATCAATAAATCGATTTATCTTATCTATTATTTATTTACTCTTAAAGCTCAGGTCACCTAAAGTCTAGTTTAATCTTTATCTAATGAAGCGATGAATAATGAACGTCATGAAGTTTTCCTAATTTAAATATTGACCAAAACCACAATCTTATCATGAAAAAAACCCTTCGGAAAAAGTGATTAAAATTGTTAAAAATGTCTCATTTTTTTATTTTCCCCCTCAATCTTTATTAATTAAGTACATTTTAAAATAAGATAGTAACTGAAACAATTTCTAAAGTGACACGGAATAAAATGATCAAAGTTTTTCTAGAATTGACGGAATTGGCCAAAATCTAGATCCATAACCTCAGAGGCAAGCAAATAGTTTTCCAAGGCAGATAATTGGATGGGCAGGTCTTCCAACCGATTGAGCCTCTCAATTCTTGACGATTTCCATTAGATTTTTCTTGGACATTTTCCTCCACCTATTGAAAAATAAAAATTGAAAAAGATACGCAGAGAACAAGAATTACCTTTGGGATTCCACGAATGAAGAATGATGAGAACAGTGGTCCAAGCCGACCGAGCGAAGGGTGGGCTGCGTTGCATTCGTTTGTCAAAATCAGTGCAAGGGACAGAAAAATTAGAAACTTGGACATCTTACTGATACAAGTTCCAAAGCGTCACTAACAAATAGTTGGATGTTGTTGTCAAACCAATTTTAGGAACCTTATCAAATTGTTTTATTAGTTGAGACTTGAGTACTTTGCTGTGTACAAGACACAAGTAAGTACGCTTCAAAATATAGCATCTCAATTTTAATTCCCCACCCACCTACGTAAACGCATTATGATCTAAGACAAAATATTCTAAAATAGTATTTGCTGGTTCTTCAGAACTGATTCTTTAACGAGCCAATTTGGAATCCCACATTCATGCACATTTTGGTACCTATTTTAAAATAGTCTGAAAACTGAGAAGATGATTGTCCCCTAATCAAAATCTAGTTGTACCACTGTAAGTTGTAAGTATGCAGGCAGGTACATATACAAAATCTTGAGTTAAAAAATCAAGATTTTTCTGAAATTGTCTAAAACTTAATCCGCAGTGTGGCACGCAAATATATCCACTACAGAAAATACGCTGGGCAGATCATCCGGATCAAGATTGGCAGAACTTGTTCCTCAATAATTCTTGAAGATTGATTTCAAAAGTAGAAATTTTCTATTCTTTTTTAAGAATGCAAAAATAACCGCAGTGCGTTTTCATTAAATCGATAATCTCAATTTGCAATTGACGTCAACAAGACGCTTTTTGCCTTGTTTCTTTTTAACCAACAGGACCAACAGGAGGAGGTACAGCAACATCACCATGATGACAAAAACAATTACAGCAATTGCCCTCCCTTTCATCTGGATGCAAATACCATTTTAAACAGCAGTCACCCAAGTCATATTCACATAGTGGTCCATTGTTAAAGTCTTGACAAATTCCATCACCAAGTTGAGTAACATTACAAACTAGATTATTTGGTATGCATACACATTCATTCTTTTGACAAGGTCTAGGGGGCTCAGAGAATTTGGGAACCTCAAATTTATAGGTGGGATCGATTACACTGCCATCAAAAAATATGGTAGGATTTGGCAAGCAACAGTCTCCAGCATCGAAAAATTCTTCATAGTTATTGAATTCTTCATCACAATGTCCATTCCCATGCTGTGCAAATGACAATTTCCCATTGACCAAGTTGACTTGATGACAGTTTAGATATTCCTTGGTTTGGAAATATTCAATGTGACAAAAACAATCTGTACACATACTTCGATCTAGGTATTGATCACAGCAATCTCCTCCATCATAATTGCAAAATTCATTGTTGACTTCGTCATCACAAAATCCATCACCTTTTAGATCTTGACAGTTTAGCTCAAAAAGAGTTTCATCTGTGCCATTTGTAATGGTATTCAAGAGGTTGATTTCATTTGGATGTTTTTCTCGATTTATATGATAGATAAGCATCGTAATGCTTGCAGCTGACACGAAAACCATAACCATTCCAACAAATGCAGACGAACATTTTGCTGTTATTTCTTTCTTTATATTTCTTCTTCTGACTTTCTTTTTGGGAGTTTCATTTTCTTCTTGAATTTTCAAACTTTCTTTAGCCAAAGACTTTGTGCTATGAACTGAAGAACTTTTGGGCTTCAAAAATTCCTTCTCAAAAACAAGTGTGTCAAGTGATTCAAAAGAAATAGATGCTTCATCAATAGACTTATTAAAAGATGATGAGGAGGATATTGATATCGAAGGTATATTGGCATTTCTTGATCTTTTTTCCTTTATGTCTGAACTCTCAGAACTTTTTGCGGATGTATTTTGATTGACCATATATTCAGATGTATCCATTGTACTTTTAAACAAAACAGAAGGTCTGTTTAAAGTTTAAACTACTACGTTAATGGTTATGTCAACCCACAAACAAGCCTAAAAATGGACCTTTCTTTAACGATAAACGCTTATCCACAGCTGACTGTACAATTTGTGGCCATGTGCATTGTGCCCATTTACGCTTCTTCTAGTACAACCAACCATCACTCAATTTTTCAAGAATGCTTTGACGTCAATGCAAAGTTAGCAATAAAACAGAAGGTTTTGAAATAAAGTATTTAATCCATAAGTTCATTTCTCAATTGTGCAATTTCATCATTGATACTGATCAAAGATTCTGCCAACTCTTCTTTCCTTTGACTCTTGCTCACTTGCTCAACTTCATCATTATCTTTGGGTCCTTGAACGTGAAGTTGGGGTGCAATACGTTCAAGTAACACCAAACGATCTTCTAATGCTTTCAATCTAGCATACACATCCCTAGGAATAGGTACATTGACACCCATCTGTTCTTCAGCATTGTTCAACCTGCAATGAAAAAAAGAGTCCTCAGATTCACAGATACAATTTAGAAAATTATATTCAGATTTTACCTTTCATTCAAAACTTGCGTCATTGGAGGATTTTGCACACTAGATGTCCTCAAATGAGACTTGGAATCTTTTTTCTTGGCCAAGACAGCATCAGTTCTGGCACACCCATTGGACTCTTCACTTCTTCCTTCACAAAATTCTAAGACATTTGAAGCATCTATTTCACTTCTTTTGGACTCAATGTACTTGTCAATCCTCTCATCCATTTCCTCATTGGTTGCTTGAATCTGTACTAATTCCTCAGGCAGAACTTGACTTTGCTGTTCTTCTGTTTTACTAAAGAAACATTCTTTGTTTTCTTTCCACTCACTTCCATCTTCATACAACTCTTTCTTCCATATAGGCACAGTAGCTTTCAATTCATCTATGGCAAAATGCACTGCTTCCAATGAAGCTTGTCTATGAGCAGAACTGATGCCAATAATCACTGATGCTTCACAAGGTCCAACCAGACCTAACCTATGATAGATGGCAATATGATGCAAATCACTCCACTTGACTCTCAATCTGTTACACAATTCAGTCAATTTCTTCTTGGCCATGGGAACATAGGCTTCATATTCTAATTGGATCACTTTTTTGCCCTGGAAATTGTCCCTGGTTGTACCTACAAAGAGACTGGTTGCACCTGTACATGGTTCAGTCACTTGCTTGGACACTTGGTTGATGTCTAAGACATCAAATGTGATTTCAATGAAGTTGGACATTGTATCATCCACCACTGATGGGAGGAATCACAGCTAAGGTATCTTGAGGTTGTAGAGTCACAGTTGAGTCCAAATCCAAGTATTCTTCGTTTAAAGCTAAAGCAAAAGTTCTTTTAAACTTTTGTAAGTCTGGCCATTGATGTTCTATAGCTTCAAATAGTTGGTTGATGGTTAGTTCTGCTGAAGGTAAGTCGATTTCTGCTTCTGATTGCTTTATGAGGTCTTTGGCTTTAGCAAAAAATAGGATTTTGATTAAAGGCATTTATGATTTCAGCTGAAACAACAGAAAGATCAAGAAGTCATTGTGAACATTTTATTGTACTAGTTTTTGGGATTCTGTTACGTAGGAATATTATCTTTATTTAGTAGGCTTCAAAGATCAAACAACCGATGACCTTTTCTACACTTTTTCAGACAAGCATATAATAGATTCCGACACCATTCTTCTTGATTCATTTCATGGGGTTGGATTAAGATAGGCACATTATTGAACCACATGATTTTAGGACAACCTTTGTAAATGACTTCAAATAATTGACTGTTGTGTCCACTTTCATGTCTTCTTGCCTCTTCAACTTTTTGAAAAAAATACCTTAGACCTTCATGAAACATAAGTATTTTCAAATTGGGGGTTTGTACATCACATAATTCCACAAATTCACTTTTATAAATACATAATTTTTCAAGTGACGTGGAATGAATTTTCAATTGCTGTATTGGGCAAGAATACAAGTAGAATTTCTTTAGTTTTGTACAATGTTCAAGAATATAGTTGATAAAGTATATTTGCAAGGAGTTTTGGGACTTGTCACAATGTCTGACTTTTTCATTCAATTCTAACTGAGGTGTGAAATGTAAGCTGAGGAATGTTAGGTTTTTGAATTGGCTGCAGAATTGGGCACATTTATATTGTTTACTACAACTTTGCTGGTCTTTACTAATATCCACATTGATCATTAGAGTCTTTAAAGTATTGCTGCAATTATTTAGTTTCTGTATTAGGCACCAATAATGAGGACTGGAATACAAGATGGAGAATTAGCATTACCAGATTGGTACCATTGGTATACCTTAGAATACCTTAGAATAGTGTTAGTAGATCTGCCTAAGTAATCATTTGCTACCAACTGAGCTTCAACCAATCTAGACAAGTTCAAATGTCCCAATTGGTATTCCACATACAATGCAGGTTGAAAATTGCTTAATTCCAAGACTGGTATTCTGTAGGTATTCATCAATTGTAATTGGTTGTCCGATAAAGGTAACTTGACTGGTATTGCACAACATAATGCTGCATGTCTGAATGTATGACAAACCAATGACAACTCCAAGAGCTTTGGCAAGTCTGGATGCAAATAGGTGAGGATCTCAACCAAGATTTCCAAGGGTAAGTCAAGTATTGTGGTATCCACCATCTTGAAAAATACATTTTCTTTAAAGATCAGAAATGAAACTTAACCAAATGAAATCAGAAAACTTAAAAGAAAACTGAACAAAATCAGACTAAAATGAACATGGATTCAAAAATGGATGCATGAGTAATTCTTTGGCAGTAGGTCGATTTTCAATCCTCTTTTCCAAACACAATCTAATGGTATCTAAAAGCAATGGATCATCCAGTGGATCTAAATCAATAGGTACATCTAAAGTAGTCAAAGCCTTGATTCTAGAGTACTTTCCACCAGGTATAGCTGCATAAGGGTGAGAATTGTTGTATACCCATTGGTACAAAATGATACCCAAAGCCCAAATATCAGCTTTGGTTGTCACAGACACTTCAAGACCACTTTTGGTTGAAGCATCTTTCTGTTCCTTCATTGCTGCCACATTAAGTACTCCATCATCAATGACATAAGTCTCATAGACTTCTGGACTCAAAAAGTCTTTGGTACCAGCCACAAATGATCTTTTAGCTGAAGTTTCATTTTCTGGGATTTTACAAGCTAAACCAAAGTCAATCAACTTCAATTGACCTTGAACCATCAGAAAATTGGCTGGTTTGATGTCAGCATGAACGATACCATGTTCATGAACTGCATGAACACACTCCAACATTTGTTCCCAAAAGTATCTCAATTTGCAAGGAGTCAAACTTTTGCTTGATTTCAATTCTCTGATGACTCTTTCCAAGTCCAATTCTCCCCTTTCTAGAAGCAAAAATAACCAATTTTTGGAGCCTGCATTGGAATTTTTCAACTGATCTTCACTGATGAATGGAACACCTTTGACACAATCTTTCAATTCATATTCTACCATATTGATCACTTTGGGGGAGTCACCCAGATCCTTGAGGAACTCAATTTCAGCTGTCAATTCTTCATAAGCTTTACTGTCGTTTAGGTTGACTACTTTGAGAGCAAATAGTTCATTGGCATCATTGAACACTTCGTAGACTTTGGCGTAGCCACCTTCGCCAATACATCTTAAAGCTCGATAAAGGTGTCCATTGACTGTAAACTTGATATTACTCAAAACGTCACTGATTTTGGCATTGATGATCCGATTTCTTAAGGTTCCCCAAGACCCAATTTTTGTTTGTTTTTCTAAAGCTTGTTCTCGCAAATTGAGGCTGCTTAAAGCTTGTTCTCGCAAATTGAGGCTGTTTCCTTGCATCATTAATGCGTTGCTTGACCGCGATTTGACCATTGGACGATTGAATTTTGAAGGTAGGGGCATCACTGTTGAATGCGCATGCGAATGATCTAGTGGGGGTAAAATTCCGGATCTTTGGTCTTTTGGGGTGGGACCTAAGGTCCATTTGGGGTTCAAAAGTGATGCATTGATTGGTTTTCCATTCACTTTTGTGGTTATTGATTTGGGTGAAGGTTCATTGATGACTGTGATTTCTTTCTTGTCCACTGAATTTCGCCTCAGTTTGATCATTAATCTGGAGATTTGGTAGGCAACACCGAACCCGAATTTGGGCACTTTTTTGAGGTTTTCATCTTCTTGTTCTTCTTCAACTATTTTAGGTTCGATTTCAGTCTTGGTTTCTTCTACCAATGGTTCTTTTTCGGGTTTGAGAGCTACTTTGGTAGTGTTTCGATGCCTTTTGATCTTTTTCACTTTGGAATTGCGCTTACGCAAAGCCTTTTCTTGGGCTCTTTGCGCTGGTGTCATTTGAGGTAATTTTGTGATTTCAGTACGATTATTATCCACGTTCATTTTTTTGCGGAATGAAAAGCCAGAAAAACTTGGATTTCTGTTGATGGATGACAATGAAGGCAAATGATAATCTTTTCGGGTCGGATTGTAAGTTGGGATCAATGGTGTCTTCAGTGCTTCCATGTTCTAACTGATTATCACTGTTGCTATGAACCTTAGTCGGAATTCAACCTTTTCCTTTATACAATAACGACAATCCAAAAATTTCGTGAAAGTTTGTTTATATGTAACCAAAGCAGCGAAAAACTCTTTTCGTTTTGACGAATTTTTCAGTGATACAAAACTCCGGAAAAGTCGGAAAAGTTTCATTATTCTAGCCGAAAAAGTGAGGAAATGACAATTTCTTAATGTAAGATTTCTCCTACTGTTCCTGTCACTTTTCCATGTCAATTGAGACTCAATTCATCCATCATGAAAGAAGTCATGAAATCAAATCGAGAAAGTGATAAAGAAAATCAATAAACGTAACAGAATCCGAAAAACTAAGGGAACAAAGAAAAGAGAAACAAATGATTTACCTTACCTTGGTTATTTCGTCAAATGACAACTGTTCTGAACTAAATTATTGCGATTTGACGAGATTTTCTGAATTTTCTGAATTTTTACATGCTTTTTGTTTATAAATCGATCGATTTGAAGAACTGAGAAGTAGTTGAGAGCGCGTTATGGCTAAAAAGGTCATAAGTGAGATGTATATGTTCTTTTCTGATTTAGCGTTCACATGAAAACGTCATTTCACTTTGAACTGTACAACAATTTTAAAGGCTCTAACACATTTGTATAATTAATATTTTACAGTTTTGATTGCAAAATATGAATAAAAGTTTGAATCTAATTTATCAAAAATTAATTTTTATTTCATTTTGAAGAATTGATTTGATAAGAACAGAAATCAAAACAAAAAGTGAAAAAAATGACATTTTAGCTTGACATAATAATTCGATCTTCACTTATTTATCCGGCGACGTGTAATTTTTGTGATTTGACGAGAAAAAGTTTCTCGTCAATTTTCTCGTCAATTTGTCTCAGAAAATCTGCCAAAATGTCGGAGTTACCATGTTACACGATCATGAGTCTTCCCACAGACTTGGAAGCACCCAACGAACAACAACTCAAATCCGAACTGGAAAAAGGCGACACCAAAGCCAAGATTGCCGCGTTGAAAAAAGTCCTTCACTTGATTTTAAATGGCGACAAAATTCCCGGACTTCTCATGACCATCATCCGATTTGTCCTGCCAATGCAAGATCACATGATCAAGAAATTACTTTTGATCTTTTGGGAAATTGTGCCCAAAACCGAGCCGGATGGTCGCCTAAAACACGAAATGATCCTGGTTTGCGATGCCTACCGCAAAGATCTTCAACATCCCAATGAATTCATCCGGGGAGCCACTCTCCGATTTCTCTGCAAATTGAAAGAACCGGAACTTTTGGAGCCGCTCATGCCTTCCATCCGGACTTGTCTTGAGCACCGACACTCTTATGTTCGGCGTAATGCAGTCTTGGCCATTTTTACTATTTACAAAAATTTCGAGTTTTTGATCCCGGATGCCCCGGAATTGATCGCCAACTTCTTGGAAGGTGAAGCAGATATGAGTTGTAAAAGAAACGCGTTTATGATGCTGATTCATGCGGATCAAGAACGTGCTTTGAATTACCTAAGTTCTTGCATTGGTAAGTAAAAATTCGTGAAAACTTGTTTACATTAAAGTAGTTCAGAATTCCTTTCGTTTTGACGAAATTTTTCATGAATTTTCTTTTACAGAACAAGTGCAGAATTTCGGGGATATTTTGCAACTGGTCATTGTCGAACTGATTTACAAAGTTTGCTTGGCCAATCCCAATGAGCGATCCCGGTTCATCCGATGCATTTACAACTTGCTCAACTCCAACAGCCCCTCTGTCAGGTACGAGGCCGCGGGTACCCTAATCACCCTTTCCACGGCCCCCACGGCCGTGAAGGCTGCCGCCTCCTGCTACATTGACTTGATCGTCAAGGAGTCCGACAACAATGTCAAGTTGATCGTCTTGGACCGTTTGATTGCCATGAAAGAGTCGCCAAGTCATGAGAAGATTTTGCAAGAATTAGTGATGGACATTTTGCGGGTTTTGAGTAGCCCGGATTTGGAGGTGCGCCGGAAAACGTTGAGTCTTGCCATGGATTTGGTGACTTCACGGAACATCGATGAATTAGTCCTGGTTTTGAAAAAGGTAAGAAAAGAATGACAATTGAAATCGATTGCATGATAATTTGTTTGTTTGGGAGTACAGCAATCTCTAAAGATGCAAGAATATGAGCCAGAAGTCAAACTATTGAATCCATTTTATTGGGTATGAAAAAGTATTATTTCGGATATTTTTGAAATACAAAAAAAATCCGGATTAAAATCCGGATTTTGACAACTGTATCAGCACTTTGTAGCAAAATTAGATTCAAGTTCCGAGGAATCAATTTTGAATAAAGTTCGTCAAAAGGAATGATGATCTGCACTACTTAGCTTGACTGTAAACAAACTTTCACGAATTTTTTTGCAATCCTCATTGTTTTATGTATTTTAGGAGATCAACAAAACCGGAGGTACAGGAAAAGATGCCGACGAAGCCTCAAGGTACCGACAACTCTTGGTCCGCACCCTCCACTCCTGTTGCATCCGATTCCCTGATGTCGCATCAAGCGTCATTCCCCTCCTCATGGAGTTCCTCTCCGACGCCATCAACGACGAAGCTTCAGCCGCCGACGTCCTTGTCTTCACTCGCGAGGCCATGGCCAAGTTTTCCCACTTACGCCCAACCATCATCGAAAAGCTTTTGGAGGCCTTTAATACCATCAAATCGGCCAAGATCAGCCGAGCGGCCTTATGGATTTTGGGTGAATATTGCGAAAAGGCCACGGATATTCAAGCCGTGATGAACGAAATCCGGCAAAGTTTGGGTGAAATTCCCATTGTTGAGGACGAAATGCGCAAAGCCGCCGGCGATGAGACCATGGAAGACGAGTCCGTGACCCAGACTCAGACCCAAAAAGTTCAAAAATTGGTCACTGCCGATGGTACTTATGCCAGCCAATCGGCCTTTGATGCCGGTAAACCATCCGGTGGCGAATCTGGATCCAAGGTCGAAGAACGTCCACCCCTACGAAAATTTTTGATGGAGGGTGATTTTTTCATTGGAGCAGCATTGGGAGCGACCTTGACCAAGTTGGCCTTGCGCTACGCGGAAGTTATCATGAAGGATCCTAAAGGCCAAGTCAAGGCCAATCGGTTTACTGGTGAATCGATGCTGATTTTGGCCTCTATTTTGCATTTGGGCCGATCCGGATTGCCAAGCAAAGCTATTACTCATGATGATGCGGACCGGATTGCATTGTGTTTGAAGTTCTTGGCTGAATCCGGACCGGAAGATCCCAAAGAGATTTTCAGCAAGGATTGCCGCTCAGCCTTGATGGAAATGATTGAAGCTTTTGGAAGTACGATGGAAACTGCAGCTTCAAAAAAGAAAATTGGATCTTTGGCAACCCAAGCGGATTCACCGATCAAGTTTAGTCAATTGTCCAAGGGCAATGATTTGGCATCGGCTGGAGACATCTTTGAACTTGGATTAAGTCAAGCTTTGGGGACAAGCAAGAAAGAGAGTGCGGCTGACTTCAGTTCTTCGAAATTAAGCAAGGTAAGAAAAAAATCGTCAAAATGTAGAATGTAAACAAACTTTCACGATTTTTTTTTTTTTTTTTCATTTTTTTTTAGGTGACCCAATTGACCGGATTTAGTGATCCGGTTTACGCCGAAGCTTATGTTCATGTTCACCAATATGACATCGTCCTTGATGTCCTCATTGTCAATCAAACCAGTGACACTCTCCAAAATGTCACTTTGGAATTGGCCACTTTGGGCGACTTGAAGTTAGTGGAAAGACCAACTCCGGTTGTCATGGGACCTTTGGATTTCTGTTCTATCAAAGCCAATGTGAAGGTGTCCTCAACTGAAAATGGCATCATTTTTGGCAACATTGTTTATGATTGCACTGGAGCTGCATCGGATAGAAATGTGGTGGTTTTGAATGACATTCATATTGATATCATGGATTACATTGTCCCGGCGTCTTGTACCGAACCGGAGTTCCGGCAAATGTGGGCCGTATTTGAATGGGAAAATAAGGTACAACACATTTTTTCAACTTTTTTCGTGAATTAGAAGTGTCATTCATTTTCGGTTTGTTATTTTATAGGTTGCAGTCAACACAACCATGACTGACTTACACGAGTACTTGGAACACCTATTGAAGTCCACCAACATGAAAAGTCTTACACCAGACAAGGCCTTGTCTGGCGAATGTGGATTCATGGCTGCCAACTTGTATGCCAAGTCGATTTTTGGTGAAGATGCGTTAGCTAATGTCAGCTTAGAGAAAAATCCAGCCAAACCAGATGCACAGGTCACTGGACATATCCGCATCCGTGCCAAAAGCCAAGGCATGGCTTTGAGTTTGGGGGACAAGATCAATACCAGCCAAAAAACTAGGGCTAAAAAACCTATTGTAACCTCAGGTTAACATGTGTGTTTGATATGTAATAAATTGTGATTTTTAATCTTCTGCCCTTTCTAAACCATTATCATAATGAGTGTATTGCGCAAGTACATATGTATAAACCGTAAAAACAAATAATCTGGGCTACTATCTAAAAATTACAAACATTTGTGCTTCTAAAAAGGGCAACCCACACGTGATATACCTCTCTTGTAAAAAAAAAAAACCTCTTTAGATGATTGCGACTTTCCATTTACTAATGTGTACGACTGTACGTCATTTCACTTGGTTAGTTTAGGTCATACCATCATAGCAAACAGATGAATTTCACTTCCAGTCCAAATATATCCATTGAGGACTTTGCAAAAAGTAAGTCATTGTTATATTTAGTCATGCAAATTCACATAATCCCAATTCATCTTTTTTCTTTGGTAGATGACTTTTGGTATGACTTATTTGATGCACCTTACATCAAATACTTCATTCTGTCTATTTCCATTGTGACTTTGCTATGTTTGGTGCCGATGTATATTTTCATATTTCTGCACATTGAAGACAAAAGATTTCGAACTGTTTTGACTTACGGAGAAAACATTGTGTACTTGTACGCTTGTCTCTTCTTATGTGTTCCTTTTGCTTTGGATGTTATCCGAATATTTAGTGGTCCTATGCATGAAATCATTTGTTGGCTGTTAATATTCTTCAAAAACGTTGGAGTCTTTGGTGGTCAATTTGGATTTGTTGTATGCATCACATTACGATACCTGTACGTTGTAATCTACAAATCTGTTGGTGTATTTCATGATGATATTTTTGGACTATTTTTACATGTGCTATCCTTTGTATTTTGCTTTGTGGCTGCTTTCATGAATAGTTATGTTCCTGGTAAAATGGGACTAAATTATTACATTTGTACTGGAGAAGATCCGGAACCTTACAACTACCTTGGAAGAAAGGTAATTGACTGATGATCCTAAGGATCCTAAGCCCAATTCAATTAAAAAGGTGTTCATTATTCTAGTTTCCAATATCATTATTGATCTCTTTGGCAACCATACTTCTATACACTGGAGTAAGTTTTCGGTTGGCTTTTGATAAAAGGATGAGGAAATATACAAAAAAGAAACGGTATGATCCGGAAGCAAACGGATGGTTGTCTGGATGGTTTCCATATGTTTCAAATATTGCTTGGTCAACTCTTGACCTATCAAATCTTTACGTAAGTAACGCCAATTTTCATTTTTAAAATATATGTATTATTGTCCACTTTAGGTCTGTATGGCTGTAATTGTTGGTGATTCTCTTCTATGGAACATCAAAACTAAAGAATTGACCTTTCACGAAATTCAAAATACAACAGAAGGTCAATTTTACTTTGTCTTTCATCAATACATTGTGGTAATGATGATTCAATGGAGTTGTGTTTTGAACACATACCTTAGAAAAGAAGCCTTGAGAAAGTTTGTATGGGATACAATAAAGGGTTACTTTGTCAGTCCTACAAGAAGAGTTCATCCAATGAATTAGCTACGTATTGAAAATGAAATAAAATACATACTTTTGGTATCAAAAAAGCAAATACCATTAATTAATGTTAAAGTTAACTGTACTCGATTATTAGACTCGTTATAAATTGTAGGATCTTCTTTGATCCAGCAAAAAAGGATTACTTCTTTAAACCGACTTGATACACACCTTGTACTATAACTCGTGGCCTTGTTATGTTATGAGTAGCAATGGGACAACATTGCATTAACAGCATCCCACGTGTTTTCTATAATTCACCAAACCTTCCTTTCTTTGATGCCAATTAAAAAAGTAATAAATAACAATAAAAACTGACACTATGTTTGAAAACATCCCAAAATGTCTCATTTTACAACATTGCTACATCTTGTACCTTAAAGTGCGAGGCCTCCGGCGGAAGCTCACTTCGCTAAAGATTTCTAAATCAAAGAGAATGATAATAAGTATATATCAAAATGCTTATATATTTTCCGAAATTCATCGCCAAACTTGGAGGAATTTTCTATACTTTATTACAAGGCAAGGATTTCAATGAAATTTATGTCTTATATGACATTTCCTTTAGTCTTTTAGATTGTAGGATCTTCTTTGACCCAATAAAAAAGTATTACTTATTTAAACCGACTTGATACACACCTTATACTATGACTCAACGTGCACCAATTTAAATCGGTCTTCGTAATTAGACAATGTTAAATCAGTTTTTTTTCCATAGCAGATTGCTTGGTGTCTAACAAGTCAAACTTCGTGTCGTACCTAAACTCAACCATTGCAAAACTTGCCATGAGATTGAATTCAATAAGAGCTTGCAAAAATGGCAAAAGATTACGATTTTGTTATCGAAATAAATGCAATAAAGCATTTTATTTTAAGAATTTGCACTTAAACTATTTGATCTATACATGAACATCAGGTAGCGCCATCTACATTGACTTTTAAAGACCATAACGTAAAGGTTGCGTTATATTACCTCTTCTATTGTTGCGTTTTTTGCAGGATTTTCAGAGAATTTGATTTTATATTTTTGACCGCGATTAGCTATGCAAAGTTAGGAGCACATTTATTTTACACATTTTGAAAAACAGTTGTTGAGTTTGTTGAAAGTTGAAATTCTCATTACATATCCTTAACCCCCTTTGTAAGAGTAGAAGTCTGGAGACAAGTCGATTTTTAAAGATGATAGATTCTCTCGGTCTGTTGTACTCTTTGAACAGTCAAAGATTTGCAACTGCAACCGATGCCAACCGTAATATTCCTACGATACACGACAATTTCCCGCGTTTCAATTTTCCTAGTGTATCCAACATCCAACAATCCGGTTAATTGATGGCACTGTAAAAGAAAATTCGTTAATTAGGAGAGGGGCGTTAATTAGGTAATTACGTACAGTGCTCATGTTTGCTCCACCACATGGAGCCCCAGTTTGATGACAAACCCATTCTGTAATCCTTACAGGGATTCTTTCTTCATTGAAAGAATGAATAGTTTCCAAGGGACATCCGCAGAATCCAGATCCAGGGTTTTTCGACATTGCTATGGTCGATAGCAAAATGACCAAGAGTGTGCTCCACAACATCTTTGAGATGAATAACATCAGATAATTTTTGATACACACTTTTATATCTGACAATTGACTCCCTTGAGTAGAAAATATTTTTGATGATATTTTTGAAATCTCATGAGATTCAACTCCTTTTTCGAAATTGGCAGTTTTGAGATTCACTATACGTCAGTAGCACGTGAGCATGGATAATTCTCATGTTTTGGTCGTTTTTTCAAACCATTAACATGATGAGAATGTTGCACAAGAAGATAAGTAGGTATTTGGTAACTTCTAAGATTGGTAAGTAGATTATTTTGCAAACCTATAGTAGTTTTCTGACAACATTCATAGCTAAAAGATGAAACATTTCACTGCATATTGTAACGTGACAATGCAAGATTTTGCAAAAGGTAAGAAATTGCATATCTAACATAACACATTACCACATTAAATATCTTTTTTGCAGAGGACTTTTGGTATGACCTATTTGATGCACCTTACATCAAATACTTCATTCTGTACATCTCCATTGTGACTTTGATATGTTTAGTGCCGATGTATATCTTTATTTTTATGCACATTCAAGACAAACGATTCCGAACTGTTTTGACATATGGAGAAAATATTATATACTTGTATGCTTTTCTTTACCTTTGTGTTCCGTTTGCTTTGTATGTTATTAGAATCATTAGTGGACCTATGCCTGAGATGTTATGTTGGCTAATTATATTTTTGATGAATTTCGGAGTTTTTGGAGGTCAATTTGGATTTGTCATATGCATCATATTACGATACCTATATGTAATTGTCTACAAATCTGTTGGTGTATTCCATGATGATATTTTTGGATGGTTTTTACATTTGCTATCCTTGGTATTTTGCTTTGTAGCTGCTTTCATTAAAGTGTATGTTCCTGGAAAAATGGGATTGAATTATTACATTTGTACTGGAGAAGATCCGGAACCTTACAGCTACCTCAGAAGCAAAGTAAGTTCATTTCAAAAAGAGTGAATTCCTTAAAAATGAAACATTTTCAGTTTCCTGTGTCATTGATAATATCTTTGGTCACCCTACTGGTTTACACTGGAGTTAGTTTTCGGTTAGCTTTTGCCAAGAGGATGAGGAAATATGTAACAAAGAAACGCTATGATCCAGAAGCAAACGGATGGTTGTCTGGATGGTTTCCATATGTTTCAAATCTTGCTTGGTCAACTCTTGACCTAGTAAATCTTTACGTAAGTTGGTACCAATTTCCAATTCAAGTTAGGTCGTCAATGATTTGTGTCTACTTTAGATTTGTATGACCATCATTGTCGGGGATTCAATTCTATGGAACATCAAAACCAAAGAATTGACATCTTATGAAATCCAAAATACTACACAAGGTCAATTATATTTCCTACTGCATCAATACATTCTGGTTATCCTAGCTGAATGGAGCTGTGTGTTGAACTTATACATCAGAAATGAAGCATTGAGGAAATATGTTTGGGATACAATGAAAGATTTCTTTGTCTGTTCCAAAAGAAGAGTTCATCCACTGTAGTGAAAATCTATGTAAATTGTAAGCATTGTAGCTCATAAATGTTTCAAAATCCCAAGTAGAAAATCAGACTGCCAAAATACCCTAATAACCTCCTTCACCATACTCTGATATCCTTCAGGATCCACTCAAGAAAATTACAACCAAATTCCAACCAAACCAAGTTTCAACAGAATTGTAAGATACATATTTTTAGATAGCATTTTATAAGATCAAGTTTTACATTATTTTTAGATGGCATTCCAACCACGTGACAATAGGTGTGCGTACTGCGATAGACCTCTTGGCACTTAGAAAATTGGATGAAAACCTACCAAAAATATCAGGGATAAAAACAAGACCTTTCTAAATACGAAATTAAAAATAGTACATGGAATCTTGTTTTTTGTATTCTCTATATATCCATTGCAGGCAACTTGAGAGTTTTGAAAAGTCCTTAGAAAATTCACAATTTTGCTTCTAATCCAGGTATTTTGCCTCCAAATTTCTTTCTCATTTGGTAAACAATTTTGTGACCTTCGTCATAGTGTGGCTGCAAATCTGCTTTGACTCTCTCCATGTATTCGGCCAAGATGGGTCTTCCTTTCTTGACATCATATCCTGCCATAGATGGTTGTTCTAGTTCACAAACGGCAATAATATCTGCCACAGATATCTTGTCACCACCCAAATATTTCTTTTGACCATTTTCCAACCAGATTTCTTGGATATCTTTCAACGCCTTTTCCATTCCTTTTTGAAAATTTTGCACTCGTTTCTCATTTGGAGGTTCTTGAGTCAATGCAGGAATCAACCATCGGGTCTAAAAATATTTTCAAGAATTTTCCATGCTTTTGCATTTTGCTCATGTCCAGCCTCTAAAAAGTATTTCATACCTGAAAATACATGGCACATTGTAATCTGGTGTTGACATGCTGCCAATGCAGATATTCATCCACTTTTGCCTGTGCAAGTGGATCCTTGGGATACCAATGGTCTTCAATGGGAAATGTATTCGAAAGGTATTTCATGATGGCCATTGTTTCTTTTAATGGTGTACCATTATGCGTAGCGAACGGAACCTACAAAATTAATTGAAAATTTTGGGTTTGACAATGAAATGGAATTTGAACCTTTTGACAAGGATTGATTTTGGTCATTTCTTCACTCAAGTGATCCCCATTTTTAATCATGATTGACTTGAACTCGTGAGGTATTTTAGCTGCTCTGCAGAATATCACTAAAGCTCTGGAAGGCTGTGACATCAAATCTGCGAAGATCTTGAGTGTCATTTTGCTCAAAGTAAAAAACTTGCAATTTTTTTTATTCGTCGTAGATATCCAAAACAAACAAAACGCAAAGATCTAAACTGAAATCACCCAACCTTTCTTTAGAAAATTCATTTCCAAATTCCGAAGACATTTGGGGGACAACTCGTCTATCTCGTCCGAATCTAAAATCTGACCCAAAACCGGTTGTGTTCTGGCTCAAAATAAGACTGAAAACTTTCAGAAAAGTTACTTTTAGAAGCTTCGTTTTGCCTCTTCTTGCATCAGTTTGTATGACGGTTCATTTTTTTGCTCAAAGGTACTTTATCACCATACCTTAATTGGTAGGTGTGTTAGACTAGACTGTTCTACCTTTTAGTTTTACAGAGAAACAAGTAAAACTGTTTCAAAAAAGTCTTTAAAAAACCTTAAATTCTGGTATCTAACACTATCAAAAAATTGCCTCGAAAAATAAGTCATTTTATGGCTTTTCTAAAAAAGCTTCTTTACGACTACTCTCAAGGAGGGTAAAAAGAAGACCCAATTGACCACCGCTTGGTTTTGGACCATTGTCTTCTTACCTTACAATTTAATGAGAATTTGTCTAGTTCCAAGGCAGGTTTTGAGTCTGGCCAGAAAAATTCCTGCAAGTAAATGTGCTTGCGTAGTTATGAAATAAGCAAAGCACAAAAACAAAGGCCTCAACATAACTTCGGTGCTGCTGCAAACGTTAAGTGATGATCATCAATCAATTGTTTTGACCATTTTTGTTCTGAGGCATAAAAGCATCATTGAAAGCGAATTCAAATCTGGTCTGATCAGTGGCCAGTTGTCATAGAGTTGGAAAATTACAAAAAAAAAAAGTCTCATTATTTCACTCTGATCAAATCGCTAATTTTTCAATGTTTTAATTTTCAAATCGTAAAAATAGAAATTAATTTTTTGGCGCGAAAATTCAAATATCGTTACTTTAGAAAAAAAGTAGCTCGCTTCGCTATTCGCAATGTTGTAAAAAATGAGACTTTTTTAAGTGATTTTCAAACCATGTGAGTTATTTCTTCTTCGAAATCTAACACCAAATATGGAGATTTTAATTGATCTGAATCTATACTCTACTGGACCTGACCTGTAGATGTTGTTAGACAACTTCTTGGTGTTTCGAAAGAAGCTTTTAAAATATAGCTGACTTGGGTACAAAATGTCAGAAAAGAATTTGAAAAGACGAACCAAACCCAAAAAACTGTCAAAAACTTATCAGATTCCACCATTACAAAAAGATGCTGCAGAAAATTAAGATGAGTAAATGAAGTGAATTTTTGTCTTTTTCATTGATCGGAATCTTCCGTCTTCGGTAGAAAGTTAACAATTTTTGCGCCAAAATAAGTATGGCCCTTGCTTGCATCGTCGAAACTAGCGGACCGAATTTGATGAAACTTTGCATGCATCATGTACACCCCCACTGAGGGTGTGTATAGGTAAAGATTTGTCGATTTCGCAAAAAAAAAAGGTTTGATTTTTTTTTGACTTTTTGGTCTACTTGCGAGCGAAGCGAGTAACCGCCGGAGGTCTCTCCTAGCAACTGAAATGCGAGTTTTATTTTGGGAGAATTCTTGTACTTCGATACTTGAAACTCAAGACAGGTTATTCCGAACAATCCACCATCAAGTGACCCGAGGGTTGGTTTTTAACGAGCCGACGGACAGTGGATGACCATCCAACGCATCTTAGAAACAACGACCAAGCAGAAGCCAGCTAGTAGCCTGCCCGTAACTAACTTTTGTTGACCTATCATCGCAGGAGCATCAGTTTCATTGGGAATCTTGGGAGCGTAGGTTCTATTCCTGGTGGGCTGAAATCGGGACGGACGACGGGTGACGGAGGCGGCGGTAAAATGATATCAGACACCATGGACAACAGGTAAAGAAGCCTTTAACGTATAGCCAATTGCAAAACAGGCCTCCCAATTATAAGAATCAATGCAATTCTTTAGTAGACCATTTAGCAGATGGTTTTTTGGTCCATTTTAGAGACAAACCTGTTCCATGTTCATCCCTTTAATGAGGTAGAACGTGATCAGATAACCGTTTTTTTGCTTGGTCAACTTACAAAATCTAACACTTATGTAAATGATTTCACTCTTTAAAATAGACTCAAGAGAGACAAGAAAAACAATGTGGGCAGATATTTTTTTGATTTGCCATGTCATCAACGTAAATCATGTCAATACAAAGTCAGCCAAAACTGGAGAAAAACTGGTTGAAAATGGTTGCAACTCATGGGTGTGTCTACTGATGCAATGCATTGTTTTTCAGTTAGTTTAGAGTAAAGACTCTAATAGGACTTAGGAGTCGAGTAATAAAGTTTTGAATGAAGTTTGATTTTAGTTTCAAACATAATCCATGTCCTATGGCAGGTTCTTGGTAGGCTAAATCTGAACTACATTTGTGATTGACTGATTGTGATCATCTTATTTACAGGGCCAAGTTTGAGGCTATGCTCTTTGCTTTGTGCAAAGATGAAGATTCTGATACTGCAAGCATGAGATTCTTTCTCAATGTAAGTTTTGAATGTTTGTCTTCTTTTTCTGAACGAGAACAATGGAAACTGAAATTATGCTTTGATTGACAGGAAATCAAGAGAACAGGTATCAGACCTTTCAAGGATCCAAGGTTGCGCTATGTCATACAAAACATGAGCAAGTACAAACCCAAGCCAAATGTCAGTTTGGAAACTTTGAATTTGAATTTTGAGCAATTCAAAGATGTTCTCTCGGGAAATCTACCTTTGCTGGTCAAGATCTTCAGGAATGATTTGATTGTTCCTGAATTTGCTACCTTTTGTGAAAGTGTGACAACTTTGTACAATAAATTAAAGGACAACTTTGATGGAGCGGTATGTATGAAATATGAATGTATTTTTAAATACATTCATTGAACAAATATTTTTTAGCCTGCGGCCTACATTCCTCAATTGGCCAGGGTGCCCAAAGAAAAGTGGGGAATCTCCATCTGCACTGTTGATGGACAAAGATTTTCTATTGGTGATGTCAATGACACTTTCACCATTCAATCCACCAGCAAGCCCATCACTTATTCTTTAACTTTGGAAGAACTCGGAACTGATGAAGTCCACAAATACCAAGGCAGAGAACCATCTGGCAGAATGTTCAATGAGATTGTTTTGGATCATAACAGTAAGTCAAGATATTACATACCATTGATCATCAACCAATGATTGAGAATTATTTTAGACCAACCACATAATCCGATGGTGAACTCTGGTGCAATTATGTCAGCCAGCATTCTTTTGCATTTGGTCAAGAAAGAACAGAACATGGCCCAAAAGTATGATTACGTTTGTCAATTCTTCAAGAAAATGGCAGGTGGTGAATACCTTGGCTTCAACAATTCAGTCTTTCTTTCGGAAAGAGATTCTGCTGACAGAAACTTTGCTTTGGCTTATTTTTTGAGAGAAAATGACTGCTTTCCACCACCTTCTCCCGACATCAACATACCCGATATCTTGGACTTTTACTTTCAAGTAAGTAGATGGCAAAGATTCACCTTCATACCATAAAGTATACAAAATCTAATTACCTGTATTTTAGACTTGTTCTTTGGAAATGACGGCTGAGAGTGAAAGCATCATTGCTGCAACATTGGCCAATGGAGGAACTTGCCCAACCTCCTTCATACCATAAAGTATACAAAATCTAATTACCTATATCTTTTAGACTTGTTCTTTGGAAATGACGGCTGAGAGTGAAAGCATCATCGCTGCAACATTGGCCAATGGAGGAACTTGCCCAACCACTGGAGAAAGAGTTATGAAACCAGAATCGGTCAAAAATGTTCTCAGTTTGATGTTATCCTGTGGGCTCTACAACTACTCAGGAGACTTTGCCTTCAAAGTTGGACTACCTGCTAAGTCTGGAGTATCTGGATGTTTGACTTTGGTGGTACCTAATGTAATGGGAATCTGCTTTTATTCTCCACCATTGGATGGATTTGGCAACACAGTTAGAGGTGTGCAATTTTGTGAAGAATTTGTAAAGTTGTACAACTTCAAGAAGGTAACTGGAGAATTGCTTGCTGGTTCAACCATGAGAGTGGATCCTACTAGGAACAAATATGAGATTGCCAGTCAAGTCATCATCCATATCCTCATGGCAGCCAATGCTGGAGATGAAACTGCCTTGAAATGGTAAGTCTTTGGAATCCTAAAAACTTCTTTCAATTCATTTTATGTATGATCATGTCCTCTATTCAGTGCTCATCAACAAGGAGTGGACATGAACATTGGAGATTATGATGGTCGAACTGCATTACATTTGGCAGCAGCAGAAGGACACTTGCGTTGTGTAAGATTTCTCCTGGAGACTTGCAAAGTTCAGCATGATGTAAAGGACAGATGGGGTCAAACCCCAATCTCTGAAGCCATCTTGTTCAAGCACACCAAGGTTGCAGCTCTTCTCAAGAGGCATGAAAGGACCAAGGCTAAAAAATCAGGAGAACAGGGTGCAGGTGGGGAAGCTTTGTGGAGGAGAATGGTTGAAAAGAAAATGATGACATCTGAAGAAGAAAAGGAAAAGAAAAGACCTCTTTTCAAGTTCCAAAAGAACTTGGTGAAGAAAAGCTCAGTTGGAAGCAATGAACAAATTGGCAACTTGATCAAGGACTTGGAAAATCGAACTAGGATTGATTCAAGTACAAGCTCTGGACTTGACCCTTTGAATGAAGATGAAGAAGAATCTGAGGCAACTCAAATGAATAAAGCAGCTTTGTTCATCCAAAGCAAATTCAGAGACTTTCAGAAACGTAAGTCCATCAGCTCTGAAGGGACAAATGGAACAAATGGTGCTCCAATCAGTCCCAATGGATTTACCAATGGAAGTGATTCTGGAGTATCAGTACAATAGGTTGTCTGAATGTTAGTATTGGCATCAATTTCAATGTTTCATGTGCTATGTTAGTTTGTAAGGGACACACACAATCAATAAAAGTTTATTTCTTTGTTTTTCCTCTAATTTTGTTTTGAATTTTTTAAACGCCATCTAACCATTTTTCAAAGAATTTTTAGGGGAGAAATGGTTACTTTATTTGATTGATCGATCATATCTTTATCATGCATGTCATTGGAAAAATTAGCTTTTTCTAAGCATCAACAGGTAGATTTGAAGCATTTTCTTGATGATGAACTCTCATATTTTGAACCTCACCCATCCAAGCCTGTACAATAGTTGATGCCATTCGGAGCAC
>LT727914.1:205335-228329 GCA_900157175.1 Oithona nana | reverse complement strand
TGTAGTTGTGGTAAGATCACTTTCAAAACACTTTTAGCAGAACTTAATTTTGATTTTTCTTTTATTGTTTTAAGGAGAGACTGGAACTTGTGTTGACTCTAACATTCCGGGCATCCTATGTAATTGTGATGCGAAGGATCCCACATGGTACACTGACCAAGGTGCGATTACAACCTCGGAAATCCTTCCAATAACTGCATTCCTATACGGACCTCTCGAATTTGACATCGAGAGGGCAAACGTGACTATTGGTCGCTTAAAATGTTCAGGTACATAATTTCAATCTTTAGTTTGAATACTTTTTATTTTGTGTAATCCTTCAATAGGTTCTAAAAATGTACAAGCTGATCCTCCAAGTTGCAATACTTTGAAAAGGAATGGAAACACTGTATCTGGTGTGTATCCAATCCAAGATGGAAATTCCGCCAAATTGTCTTATTGTGACATGGAAGTTGATGGTTACGATGCGGACATGGAACAACCTTTAGGATTTTGGCAACTGACTCCAGAACCTAACGGAGTTTATTTTTCAGCCTATTTAGATGAAGGTTACGACATTGGTTCTGATAGTGAATACTTTCCCATTACTTTCAATACCGTATTACTAAACCATGGGAATGGGTTTGATGCGGAAAGTGGAACCTTTACGGCGCCACTTTCCGGCTACTATAGTTTCCACTTTGATGGAGGACAAAACAATCATGGAACTTCAGACGCATCAAACATATTTTATGTTTACAAAAATTCTCAAACAATGCTTAGAATGCTTGATTCTGGACCTAATTACAGTCATTATCAGCACCTACACTTCAGTTTTGAAGAAAAGTTGAACCAAGGGGAGACAATCAATTTGATATTGTACAAAGGTGATTGGCTTTATGCAAGCTCAACTGTTAGAATTTCCTTTACTGGAGAATTACTTTATATTGAAGAATAAAAATTTTGACTTACCTTATATACATTTTATTAGCGCTCAAGTCTTTCAAGGGATGTTTGTTCAAGTCAAACAGAATGGGTAACCGTTCATAACTGGTCGCCGGTAACTGTTGCAATGTTTTATGAACTCTTTGTTTCGTCATCCAGAACCTCAATTGTGAGACCAAGGATTGCAACTTTGATTTGTCTTCATTCAAACATTGTTGGATATCTTGAGCATATGGATTTTCTTCGTATTGAGGCACATGTACCATATAAACACCCGTATGAGTATCAATGGTGACCAGCAAAAGTTCCGATCGTAAACAGGGTTGCAAGATCGGAATGCTCAAGACAGGTGGTGTACCGTGCAAGGTAGCTTCGATATCCGATCCTTTCAGTAATCGATCTTGCACTTCGGACTTCAAATCAGAGAGTCTGGATCGGGTACGGACGTAAATACTGTGCACTAGTAACCTTTCCATGCTTAGATTTTCACTTCGAATGACTTTGGACGTCATTTCTAGATCTTTGAGGCTCAGAGGTGGCATGTGGATAATGTTCAAGGTCTTGTTGGGATCATGTGGATCCACTTGAATGGAGAATCTGTAGCCTAAATCCAGCATGTTGATGGGTTTAGATTCGTTAGTGCGGTGCATCAATTCACGCCTAAAAAAATTGAAAAAATTCGTCAAATTGCAATAGGATTGGCCTGACTTGGCTGTTGACTGTTGCGTTTTAACACGAGTTTTTTTGTCATCAACATCAACTTACCAATACGAAATTGTGAGACATTTTCCGGGCCGATACTCTTCAATTCTGACATCTTTGCCTAACCTTTTCATGCACAATTTCAAAGTCTGGTTATGCAACACTTCCAATTGTAAAGATTGGCAAAAACTATGCAAAGTCATGTACAAACTATCCAAAGTGTCATTAGCTTGGAGTCTTTGCTGGATCAAAGATTCTAAATAGGAAGTTTGCAGGGGATGCACTAATGATTTGCCTTCGCCAGTTTCTTTGTCTTCGACCAAAATTTCAATTTTCAGGAGCCGCCATTGGTAGTCTCCCATCAAAGTCAAAGTGGCTGCAAACTCATTTTTCACCATGAATGTGACTTGTCCGTTTTTGATTTTGAGGTTTCGCATTTGGAGTGGAAGTTTGGTTGTGACCAACCGGTGTTCAATGACCTGAAAAGTAATGAAACAAATGTAAACAAATACAACGTTGCCAAATTGACAACAAGTTTGCAAAACTGAGAGTCTAAGACCTTGAAAAAAATGTCAAAATAAAAACTCGTTGTTGACCGTGAGAGACTCTCGCACGGTCCTAAAAGTTTGAAAATTGTTGTTGTTGTTGTTGTTGCGACCTTTGTTCAAGTACTTCATCAAATCCATGAAGTACTTGTCTTGTCCATAGTACTTCATCAACTTCATAGAATGTAAACGTAGTTGGCTGCGCTCACAATGTGGAATGATATTTTTCTGTGATTTTCAAACACCGTGTGGCTCTCTCTCTCTGTATTCTCTCAAGGATTTCAATTACAGAAAAAGGCCAGAGAGGAAAAGAAGAGGTCAAAACACAATGTCCATCAGAGGACGTTGAACTCAAAGTCTTCGAATCATTCAATTTTAATGATTTGTTTTACGGATTTAAAAAATGCTTTGACAAATACGGGGCAACCAACTTTTTTGTGTGGGTCCCTGGTGACCCTCCGGAACTTTTATAAAAAGAGCGATTTTTGGCTAAGTGAGCGAATTTTGGAACTTCCGTTCTAGATGTTCAATCGACCCATTTTTGACCGTGAGAGACTCTCGCACGATCCTAAAAGTTTGAAAATTGTTGTTCTTGGGGTTCTTATACCTTTAGTACATACTTCATCAACTTCATGAAGTACTTGTCTTGTACATCCATAGTACTTCATCAAATTCATGTAGTACTTGTCTCTGAATGTCTTTTATGAATCTCACGGTCATGCACTCGAAACCTGTTTTGAGTCTCGTTTTCTCGTGAAAACGCTTTGATTCGTAATTTCAAATTTGCAACATTTCGAAATGTAAACAAACTTAGCAAAAACGTTAATTTATGCCTCAAATAGTTGTCAATACCTTTAAAATTCGTGAAAATTACCTGATTTAAGCGAAGTAAAGTTTGTTTCCGTTCAGTGGCTGTGATGGCTTTAGGTGGCACAATTCGTTCACGTACACATTTAGGTATTCTTGAGTAATATCCCGTCGTCAAGACTTCCACAGCCGCCGGTAAATGGAAATTAGGCAAAGTCGCTCGGACAAGTGTTTCTCTTGCCATTTGAGCCAAACTGTCAGCCGTATCGGTGAATAACATTGCTTGCCGATCCAAAAAGTCCATAATTTTGTTGCATTTGTCCACTTTTGAGGCCGATGATGCCCACTTTACCAAAGCCAAAAGCCTGACAAGTAACATTCTGGCTCTGGCTGCATATTGAAAAATCATCACTTTTCGCTCCATGTCGGTTTTTCTGGGTAACAATTCGGCCATAACATTCAATTCGTGATAGACTTTTTGCACTAAATATTCGATTAAAACAGATAAAGACACTTGAGGTTGTTGATTTGGATTGGGTGGAACTTGTCCTCCACCTCCCAATGTGGCTGGAGAGTTGACCGGTACCATTTCGTGGCCGACCGGACCTTGGTTTGGAGGAACACCTGGAGGTGGTCCGGTTTGTTGTTGTGGCATAGTAGCAAACATTTTGGAAATTTTTGAAAATCTCGTCAAAATGGCTTGTCACTTCAGCTGGGCTGCTTGTTTAAATGTACATTTCACGAGTTTTTCATTTGATTCGATTTTTAGACTGTTTGATCAAAGTTTGTGAAACCGATTTTTGATGTGAATAAATACGAAAAATTGACGATATTTTTCTCTGTGTCAGTTTTTCTGAATTATTTTTCGGAATTCGGTGTTTTGAAAGCGGGCGACTGAGTGCAGCATCGAATCGAAATTGAGACAAGCTTTTGACATCTGACGCTCGACATTTTTTAGGCATCTGAAACTTGAATTTTATATTTGAAAAGGCTTAAAAAATACTCCAATAAGATTGAAATGAATTCAAAATAATTATTTTAGTTTGTTACAAAAAGCAAAAAATTGATTTTGAAAACAAAAAGGATTTTATTTTCATTTTTGAAAGGTTGCGTTGACATTAAAAAGATCGTTCCGTTAAAGAAAAATTTCATTAAAAACTGAGAAGCTTCAAAATCCGAAAGAAATTGTGAAATCCAGAACCCTTTGAAATTTTTGAAAAATGAATTTCACGGGAGATTGTTTATACAAGTGTTCAAGAGTATGTCGATTTTCGACAATGAATATTGAAGTGTATTTGAAGCACAACCAGATCTGCGACAAACCCAAAAACATTTCCGAATTATCAGAAACCGAAAAATTAAATTCTGATATTTGTCCATTGTGTGACACGCAACAAAATACTGCAAGAAATTTGCTACTTCACATCTTCAGCGAACATCAAGTGATTCCAAAAGAAGACAAAAAAGGAAGTACAAATGACGTCAATCCCGTCAATCCTATGTTAGTCAATGCAAAGAAACAAATCGAAGTCATCGAAATTCAAGATGACGACGAAGAAGTAATCGTGAAACCAATTGAAGCGCAAAACAACAATGAAATGGATGAAATCAAAGAATCCGAGAGTGAAATTCCGGACTTGGACGAACAAGTGGAATCAACAAAAACATCGCAAATATCTGTCCGGAAAGATTTGTATTCGGCTCCCAAAAAGTCGACCAAGACCAAAAAATGGTCTTTCAAGTACACTTGTGATCTTTGCACTCACACTGCAACTTCGATCCAAAAGTTGTCGATTCATAAGAAAATGATTCATGGAATCAAACACTTTCTGGTTTGTGACTCATGCGAAAAAGTCTTTGAATCGACTGAGGCCAAGATCAACCACATGAAAGATGCTCATGGTGGCATTGATCGAACGCATCCTTGCAAACAATGCAAAAAATCCTTCACAAGTGTTGGAAAATTGAAGGATCATGTGAAACTTCGTCATAATCGAGATAATCGAAACAGATTGTCTCGCTACAAGTTTAATTGTATTATTTGTAATCGCCATTTTGGAAGTAGAGTTGCCTTGGATCGGCACCAATCCACTGATCATTCTTCTGGTGAAGTGTATCTAAATTGAAAGAAAATGTAGCAAGAATACAATTGGTGATTTTTAATGAATTTCTCGTCAAAATGTCTGGTCATTTCAGCTAAGCCGCTTGATACCCTACCAAGTTCCCGGATTATTTGGGGGGAAAATCAACAAAAATTTCTACGTCATAAAGCTTTCTTCTTTCCACTGAAAACACCAATGGAGATTCAGCTGAAAAATGGTTCTAGAATACAAACTAAAGTTTTGTTGCTGTATTTCTAATTTACAAGCATGTAAAGTAATCGCTTTGCTTTTCGGCTCATTACATTTCATTATGTACTCATTCTTCGGATACATTTTAGTTGAATATGGACCAATTGGATTAATTGGTATGGTTATCACTACTTTATATTTAATTGCCGACATTTTCCTTTACTTTGGGTCAGTTAAAAACAAAAAGTGGATGTTAGTTCCGTGGCTTATTTTGGCTACAATACGCACTCTGGTATTCTTATTTATGGCACAATTACATGTATTTATCGGTGTATTTGCTGGTTTAAGTATTTGGTCTTGTCTTACTCTTTATGGAGGAATCAAAGAGATCCCCTTGAACAAAATACATGACAAATACAAACTTGATGAAGAACTGTCATCAGTGAAGGTCATACAAAATGAATATTTGTCCATGTGTCATCAAGACAGTCGACAAATACAACCGTCCACCATCATCAGTATTATCCCAGACCAAAATGGAGATTGAACATCAAAGTCGAGCTTGTTGTTGCATCGCAAACTTGTTGGCTACTAAAATCATTGCAATTCTAAGCATTTTGATACATTTGATCAGTATAGGTAATGTTCAACTTTAAAATTCACTTTTAAAAAAAGACCAAGAAAAAAATTCGTGAAAGTTTGTTTTTATTCACTTAACAGTCCAAAACCAATTTCATTTTGACGAATTTTTTTAATACAAATTTCAAAATTCCAATTTTGGTTTAAGAAAGTTGTTCTTCTCTTATAGGATTTGCATTTTACATCAGTTTCTTTGTCAGTGACGAAGAAACCTCAAGACAAGTGTTGATGATTTATGGTGCAATCATTACAATCATCGTTTTCTTTTGCCTTTATTTCGACATTTTGTTACTGATTGGAAGCTTCAAAAAGAAAGAATGGATGCTTCTAGTTTGGCTGGTCTTTGTAATTTTACGAGTTTTTTTGGTCGTGGTCAACTTGACCCTTTTGGATTTAGTCTTTGGCTTTGGTTTGTGTCGTTCAGTCACGGCCGCAATTGTCATTGGAATAATTTTCTTGGTGATATGGTGTGCAGTCATTATCGTTTATGGGATCAAAGAAATTTCTACATATAACAGACAAGAATTGTTCGCACTTCATGAATTTGAAGTAGGACGGAATGGACGGAATGTTGTAATTGATGACGAAACTATGATGTCTGTATTGACAAAAGGATGAAAATTGGGCAATGTATTCATTGTTTGTAAATATACATAATTTTTCCGTGAAATTGCAATGTTTCTTATCCGGATTGAGGTTACAATTACCACGTCCACATATTGTTTAAAAATTACTGAAAATGTCGCATTTGAATTTTTGAATTTTGGTATTTTCCACTAATTTTTGTCATATTGAAATTGACCTGTCTGGTAACACTGTTTGACCGTAAGCTGCAGGTTTTCAAAAACTCGCCAAAATGGACCATTTTTGTCATTTTTGATTAACTTTTGTCCACTCAAAATGTAAACGTAGCTCGCTTCGCTCGCAATGTTGAATGATTCAGTCAGAGAGGATACTTTTATTTTATTTTGCCCTACATTACATCATTTCTTTTGAAGCGTTATATTGGCATTGACAACCAAGTTACCAAACAATAATTTTATGTAAGGATACCAACTTACCAGAGACTTGTATAGGTAATCGATTTTCTATGTCCTCATTACATTGGCAAGTCTTGAATAGAAGCTTGTCAAGACAACATGTCAAAGCTCCTCCTTATACTCCATTTGGTAATAATTTCTAGTCAAGCTTTGCCCCAATGTCAAGAAAGTTTTTCTGGCAATGCAAGACTTTGTAGCAAAGTCAAAGATTATTCCAAGTCTCAATTTCCTTTACCTCAACCCTGTATAATCAAGTCTGAATTCAATATCAGACAATTGTTACAATTCAATGTAGATGAACAAACTTTTACACTCATGATTGATTTGGTTTTACAATGGTCAGATGACAGAGTGACTTCTGAAGGTTCAAGCAACACCAATTGGTTTCCAATCATTCAAACCAATGATGTTTGGGTCCCAACCATTCATTTTCCAGGTGCAGTGACAGTGGAAAAAATTGGTACAAAATTGGGTTATGATCAAAATGTATCCGAATTTTCAATGAAAGAATCCATGATTTTGAAAATGACATGCCCGATGAATTTGACTTCCGTTCCTTTTGATCATCAAGTCTGTGATATTTCATTTGTCAATTATCTGGGTAAAGAGGACAGGATTGTATTTGAAACTGCTTTGGTATTGACTGAGGATGAAGATATCAAAAGTGGTTCTTTGCCATTTACACCCAAAGTCAAATCTGTTCCAACTTCCGTTGATGAAGATGGATTTTCTCAAGGAGCAATAAGATTTGCTTTGATTAGACATCCGAATCATATTTACCAACTTTTTGGATCCTTTTATTTGCCTTCGGCCATCTTTGCCATCATTTCGATGCTTTCATTTTTCATCAAACCAGAAATTGTAAGAATTTTTTCTCAATTTTTCCCAAAACTTTTATCCCAAATTTTTTCCCGAATTTTTTTCCATTGGAATTTGGAATATTGAATTTTATGATTTTGAATTTTTTAGGTTCCTGGGAGGATGGGAATGATTGTGACATTGTACTTGATTCTGATCAATACTTATACATCAGTAGCCGCTCCCAATGGACGAGGTTTCAGTTTCTATGAAATCTGGTATGTGGGAGTTCAAATTCCAATAGTCTTTGCGTTCTTAGAATATGGAATCATTTTGTACGTGATCAGAAAACATGGAATGGAATGGGAATTGGGTTTTGGAGCAAAATTTCAAGAATTGATCTTCAAGGTGGATAAAGGATCGTTTGTTCTTTCGACACTTTATATCGTAACCTTCATCATTACTTACTCTCTTATTGGAGCTAAAACTTGGAATGACAATCAAAAGGCAGTTTTGTCTTTTTAAAAAAAATAGGACAAAATTGAAGGAATGGACAAAAATTGAAAAAATTGAAAAATCGACAAATTGAAAAAAGAACAAATGAAAAAAAAAGTTGAAAAGCTGAAAAATTGTCAAAAAAAAAAAATTTATAAAAAATAAAAAAAAAAAAAAGGAATGGGCAAAAATTGACAAAATTGAAAAATCGACAAATTGAAAAAAGAACAAATTAAAAAAAAGTTGAAAAGCTGAAAAGGAAAAAAAATTGACAAAATTGTAAAAGTTAAAAATGATTGAATTGAAAAAACGGGCAAAGTTGAAAACGTTGAAAAAAAATTGACAAAATTAACTAATCTTTAAAACAAATGACCCCTGAAGAATAAATAGATCTGTAAAAAGACAGATTTGAATTTGTATTGGAATAGACAAAATCAGAATTTCACAACAAATTCACTACGTTCTTCTAAATCATCAACATTGATGTATGAAGCATCATCAGTGCAAAGTTCCGTCTCTTCCACCAATTGCTTCAATTTGCGATGATTTTCACTCATATGTTGCCAAGCAAAGCACAAAGACTTGATTTCTTCCATACTTAATCTTGGAGCTGATTTTTTAGGGTCCAAATCACTGCTTTTTAAAAGTTCATCCACTAAATCTTGCTTCTCATTCTTTGACAAAGGATCGAAAAGCGACCTTAAACTCGATCGGATTTGACGGTTTTTTCCGCCCACGAATAACGCATGTATAACTCGATCTATTAGCTCGTAAGGTAGGTCAATGTAAGGTTTCCTTAAAGGCACCAATCTGACCACGCCCACATCCACATCGGGCGGGGGTACGAAAGCTCCTCCGGGTAATTGAAAGGAGTAGTGAATATCGGCGTAATTTTGGGCTGTAAGAGAATTTTAACTATAGTCTCTTCAAATTTACACTAAATTACACCAAATTTTCAATTTTCTGTCAAAACAAATCTTGTCAAAATGAAAGGAATTTAGTACTATTTAGCTTGAATGTAAACAAAATTTCACAATTTTTTAACGATTTTTGATAAAAAAAATTCGGCATGTGGTCAATTATACAAACGCCAGTGTAAAAAATGAAGTTAATTAAAAGTTTATCATTACCTATAACAAATCTTGTCAAAATGAAAGGAATTCTGTACTGTGTGGCTTGAATGTAAACACAGTTTCACGAATTTATTCATGTATTTTGAATTTTCTGTCAAAATAAATCTCGTCAAAAAGAAAGGAATTTAGTACTGTGTAGCTTGAATGTAAACAAAATTTCACGATTTTTGATAAGTAAAGTGGTCAATTATATAAACGTCAGTGTAAAAAATGAAGTTAAATTAAAAGTTTATCATTACCTATTACAGATAAACGACATCTTTCAAGTGATTCGTGAGTCGCGCACATTCTGTGAGCAACCTCATGTTGAAATGTCAAGACTGAGGGTACCCGACCATAAGCGTACAAATTACTTTGAGTAGACATATTTTTGAGTAATTTGATGACGTAGGGGGTGGCAACGTTGAAGGGTAAATTGCCAAATTGGACCAAGTTGGGTCTCAAGGGTGAATCCCAAGAGGTTTTGGAAACTTTGCCTTCGAAACGATTGGTGACATTGTAATGAAGACAATCGCCAATGGAGACATGTAATTTGTCTGGTCCAACAGCTTCTTTGATGAGTTTCAAGGTAGGAATGAATCTGGGATCTTTTTCGATCACGTGACATTCTTTGACTTTGGCGTCTAAAATGGCTCGGGTGATGCCTCCGGGTCCGGGTCCAACCTCTACTGCATAAAAGCCTTCGATGTTTCCGGCACTTTTGACAAATCTTTGCAAGATACGTGGATCCATGATGAAGTTTTGACTTAGGGATTTTTTAGCTTTGATTCTGAAAAACATATGAAAAATTATATTTCCTGGAATTTTTTCCCCCTTTTTTTTCCCAATTTCTAATTTTGTCCAATTTTCAATTTGTCCAATTTACAATTTTTTTCAATTTTCAATTTTTTCGATTTTGTCCAATTTTCAATTTTGTCCAGGTTTTCAATTTTGTCCAATTTTCAATTTTGTCCAACTTTTCAATTTTTGTCTAACGTTTCAATTTGGACATTTTCCAATTCTGTCCAATTTTTCAATTTGGTACTCATATTGTCTCGCGCGATATATTGAGACGATTTCAATCTTGGTAGTAGTGCTTGAAAATTGACTTACTTGTAAATTCGTAACAAATCTTTTGTGGTAGGCAAAGGAGGCATACGCCTCCAAGCGTTAGGTAATCTAACAGTATTCATATTTTTACTCGTCTTCTTCAGGCAACGGATTGGGAACTTCAAAATCGTCCAAAAAGTTTTCTTGTTTAATAGCGAACATAGTATAAGCATAAATTCCCAAAGCAATTGAAGAGCAAGTGGCAGCCACAATCAAATCAGTTCGTCTGTATTTTTTGTATTTGGCCACACGTTCTACGGTTTTTCCTTCAGCTTTACGTATCATACTCATTTGAATTTTGCCCAATTCCGCTTGGAGTCTCGGATCGTCGACGTCAACTTGCTGCATAACCCGATCACCATCGGATTTGAATCTGCACGAAACCTCAGCATTGAAAGGTCTGGAAAAATACATATGTGAAAAATCATCTTCAAAAGTAAGCAAGAAAAACTCGTCAAATTGGATTGGTTACGGTTAGCGTAGTGCATGGCATGTTTTCTTTTCCCGGAACTTTTTCAAGTCAATATTTTAGGCATTTCATAGTATGTACTTTTTAAAATTGACTTACTTGTAAATTCGTGACCTCAAGAGGTTATTTCGAAGCAATCCTGCAAAAGCTCTCATTCTGGATCAGGTAACAATCTGGTTTCTTTAACACTTTTCAACTTTTTATTTGACGTTCTCAATTGGTCCAATTTGGTTTCGTCTTCGTCCCAAGGTTTAGGAATGCGTAAATTCTCGTAGTCTTCTAAATTGAATTTATCCTTGTATTCTTCGTGTAATTGTTCTAATGTCAAGTGATCGGGATTTTTACGGATAATTCCTTGGTTTTGTAGTTTCAAAATATCTTCAGTTGAGAGTCCTTTGGTTCTTCGGAACTCGTAGCGAAAAGATGTGACTAAGGGCAACGCGTAAGTTGCTCCCAACAACAATGCTGAAAAAATTCGTCAAATCGTAGTTTCTTTGGCTTGAAAAAGTAAGTAATATTGCATTTTCCCGAATTTTGAAAACTTACTGATGAAAGGTAGACCGTACTTAAAATGTCTGTTTTGCCAAAACTTCAAGTGATCGGGGAATTTGATCATATTTTAAAGGTGTCCATGTTCTTTACGTAACACGAACTTTACATTATGGAAGGATTTTGCGTGAAAATTACATGAAAATAAATAGAGAATTTTTCGAAAAAATTTAGGCACTTTCAAAGTTGCAGTATTATGAATTCTCTTTTTTTTAGAAAAAAATGTTCTCCTTTTTTTTACAATTTCGATAATTATTCCAATATTTATATTTTTCCTTACGATTGATTATTTCAATTTTTACGACTTTTCCCTATTTTCATTTGGCGACTTGTGAATCGACATATTTTTTCGACACATTTTTTAGTACCCAACAAGAAAATTCAGGCCGAAAAAATTGCTAAAAGAAATATTAGACGAGATTGTTTCCGTGATTTTTGAAAAAAGCAATATTTTGGAATAAATTGAAAATAATTTGGTTCTAAGAAGACAAACACGTAAAAATTAGACAAAAATTGAGTTCAACTTGAACAATATAGTGTTTTGAGACATTATTCGATCTTGCAAAAAAGCCGAAAACAAAAATAAAGAGAAAAAGCGAAAATTCAAAAAGTGACTGAAAATTGAACTTTTAAAGTGATTCTTACCTTCAAACAGATTCAAAATGGCGATGCAAAGAACAAAAACAAACGTAAGTTTAAGTTTAGTTTTAAAATAAGATTATTTTTCCTCTGTAATTCATCTATTTTGTTCAAAATATACTCTTTTCGTTTCAAAACGTTTTTCGATATTATGTGTAATTTCCATATCAGAGCGAGTCTTTTTGATTTTACTAAATAACCAAAGTAATTTCCATTGTAGGTTCGGTTACCCCCTGAAGTCAACAGAGTATTATACGTCCGGAACCTCCCCTACAAAATCACAGCAGAAGAAATGTACGACATTTTCGGCAAATACGGAGCCATCCGTCAAATACGTGTAGGCAATACTCCAGAAACTCGCGGAACAGCATTTGTAGTGTATGAAGACATTTTTGACGCCAAAAACGCTTGTGATCATTTGAGTGGTTTCAATGTGTGTAATCGGTATTTAGTGGTCTTGTATTATCAAGCGAACAAAGCCTTCAAGAAATTGGACGCGGACAAAAAGGAGGCCGAATTGGCAGCCATGAAAGCAAAATATGGACTCCAGACACCTGGACGAGAGCCAGCCAAATAACTCTGTACAATTTTTCAATGTTTACTAAAATCCTTAAAAAAAAACTCCTTCGTTTTTGAAAACTTCCATTTTTAAACAACGTCTAAAAAAATTCGTGAAAATGCAACAGTTTTGAACTGTTTTGCTTTTGACAACTTTTGTTTCACGAGAAAAACAAGGTTAGAAAAAAAAATCTCGTGAAATTGCAACATTCGTTTATTTATCAGTACCGATCACATTTTAAATTGACGAATATAATTGTTATTTTTCCGTTTACATTTGATGCATCATAAAAGGGGGAAGTGAACTTCTGTTATCCCCGTGAGCATACTGATCTTCAAGCCAAGCATCTTTGGGATACGCCAATTCACCATGTGCAACCAAATCGATTCCTTTGCGTTCGGCAGCAACACTAACTCTCAAGCTGTGAAACTTGTTAAGCAGTCCAAAAATGACCCAAGCCCAGAAAAATCCCCAAAGTGTGATCACCGTAGCTCCAGCAACATTCATTCCCAAATCTTTCCAAGCGTCTCCTTCAGTCAACCTCCATAAAATACCCTTCTCTCCTTTGTGTTCCACAGGTTGGCTAAAGATATAGACACAGACCACACCTAACCAACCTCCACCAAAATGAACAGCTACGGCATCTAGGGGGTCATCCAAAAGAGCTTTTTTCATTAGGGTACTAATTCCAAGGAAGACTGGACCTGCAAGACATCCTAAAAGAGAAGATTCAACTTTAGATTCAATGAAGTCTAAAATGACCATTTGGTATCAGACAAGCGAAAATTTGAATCTAAAGTTTTCTGTGAACAAAATTGTCTAAATGAAAGTATTTGAAGTAAAGTTGAACATTACCTACTACTACTGCTGACCAAGGTTCATAGACATCACTTCCAGCTCCCATGGATACCATTCCTGCTAGAGCTCCATTGAGCATTGCTTGGAAACTCCAGAGTCGATTGTCAGTACAATAAGTGATCAGTAGAGCAACAAGTCCACCGGATGATCCACCCAAAAGAGTGTTGATGACAGCTCTGTCCATGACTTCAGCATCGTGCTTTTCAGTAATGTGTTTCTGTAATCAAAAATAGCTCATTAGTAGTGCATGGTCACCACGCTATGTCAGCCGTTGATTCAAAAAGTAAACAAACGAGACTTAAAAGGCTTTAAGTGCATGACCGTGAGTTAGATATTTTGGAGACTTTACGAGAATTTACGGGACTCTTTGAGACATTTCCAGACTTTTCCAGACTTTTCGAACCTTTCTAATCTCAAAAACTTCATGAATTCGATGAAGTAGTTGATGAAAAAGATGAAGTACTTCACGGAAAAGATGAAATACTATGGACAAGATGAGTGATTCATGGATAAGATGAAGTATTGAACAAAGGTATAAGATCCTCGAGAACAATTTTCAAACTCTTAGGACCGTGCGAGGTACTCTCACGGTCAAAAAGCGCGAATGTTCAAATTACCTCCGATGCCCCATTAAAGGCCAGAAATCCAAGAAGCAAAATAAACCCACCAAGACTTTGCAAGGGTACTGAATGACCAGGCATGGTTGGTGGTCGACCATGTTTGTCCCATCGTCCCATCCTTGGTCCAACCAAGTAGCAGGCTACCAAAGCAATGCTGCCCCCAAGGATATGAACGACTCCGGAACCAGCAAAGTCATGATAGCCATTGGTTGCCAACCAACCAATTTTGGTTTTCCAAGCCCAGTGGGCAACAAAGGGGTACACCCAGCCCACGACAGCAATGCTGTAGACGAGGTAGGCCATTATATGTGTGCGTTCTGCAATGCTTCCGGAGACAATGGTTGCACAGGTTGAAGCGAAAGTGTAGTCAAAAAACCATTCAGCGTATGATTTTTTGTGTTCAATACCAATGCTAAAGAAACCACTTGTACCGGTCCATGGATTATCTCCGGAACCCTATAAAATGATGAAATCATTAGAAATACAGAGTGTTCCAACAAATTTTGGACCGGAATTTAGCAAAAAACCCTAACAAATCCAAAAGTACGAAAAATTCGTCAAAGTTTGTTTACATTCTGACTAAGCTTAGCAGATTTGACGAAATTTTTGGCAAAATCCTAACAAATCCAAAAGTACGAAAAATTCGTCAAAGTTTGTTTACATTCTGGCAAAGCTTAGCAGATCTCTTTTTAATTTGACGAAATTTTTGGCAAAAAATTCAAAATCTTAATTTTGCGCTGCTTTGAGATTTCCATCCAAAACTTGTTGGGACACTTTGTATTTGAAGTTTCGCGCCAAAAATGATTAAACCTTACCAATGAAATAGCATATCCAACGGCCCAGTAAGCAATGGCAGCCACTAAACAATCCATCATGTTCTTCATGATGATGTTGATTGCATTTTTGGACCTTACGCATCCCGCTTCCAAAAATGCAAATCCGCATTGCATTAGGAAGACCAAAGTGCTCATGTTGATCAAGTAGAATGAGTTGATGTTCTCTTTGAGTTCCTCCAGGGATGTCGTATCATTATGATCCGACGACATTTTGATATTTGTCCCACTTCCAAATCCAAGACCCAACGAAGACCTAATATCTATTTTAAAATTCTTATCGATATTTTGGGATTTCCTGTTTTTTCTGATATCGAAATAGCAAATGTACCCGTGCATAATGTTTGATATCACCCAAAATTCACTTTTTCTCTTTGTATTTCCTATTATTCAAATATTTGAATTTTCCCGCCAAAAATGTCAAAATTTCCTCTGCAAATTAAAATATTGATTTTGATGCAAAAATTAAAATAATGTTGTAAAATGAGACTTTCTAAGTGATTTTCAGACACTATGACGCGAAAGATAAGTCCGATATTTGCGCGCGAAAATTCAAAATTTTTTATTTCAATAAAATCGAACAATTATTTTTTTCAACTTTCGAAAACAATTTAATTTTTCTACATCGTGATTCAGCGAATTATTATTAGTCATCAGGAAACAATTCTCGAGCAGATTTCCAAGAATTCAAAGTGACATGTCTAAGAAATTCTCGACTATTTTTAAAACTTCCATCCGTTCCATGCCAAGCATCCAAGAATCCCAGACTTCCATAATTGACATTGAATCGTTTATGATGAAAATCATGATTTTCATTGGATGGCAAAAATGGTAGGTGGTATCCAGAGTGGCTATTGATAGTGTACAAATTGGCCAAAAAATGCCAAATCCAAATGGTCACAGGATGAGAGGCTAAAAGCAATGGAGCAACTCGATTAGGTATTGAATCACTGATGAAGTATTCAAGTGGATGCATATAACTGGCAGCTAATCCTACAGTTGCAGTCCATTCATGATGTATTTTATGAAACCTGGCGTATAAGTATTTCGAATGTAAGGCCCAATGTGAATAAAAGAAAAAGATTTCTTCAATCAATGTAAACACCAAAAGTTCGCCACAAATTCGTAGAAATGAAGGCATTTTTTCGATATCTTGAGGTCTCAAATCATGTAAAAACACATGTAATTTGAAAAATGCATATTGAGCCAATCCATTGATGATATCTTCAATCAATGTAAAGACCAAAAGTTCGCCACCAATTCGTAGAAATGAAGGCATTTTTTGAATATCTTGAGGTCTCAAATCATGTAAAAACACATGTAATTTGTAAAACGCATATTGAGCCAATACATTGATGATAATTTGATTGAAACTAACCAAAGAAATCAATTGGATAAATCTTTTCAAAGGCAATGGAGCATTTGTTCCAGGCTGAATTTTGTATTTTTCAATCATCATCTTTGTTTGATTTTCATCATCTTGCTTCTGAAAAATCAAGATTGAAAAATGTGTTTTGTAGTGGTTAAAAACACAATTTTCAGATTTTTTTAACAACACTTGAGTTGTCACTATAAAAGGTCCAACAAGTCACAGTAAAATTCAGTTCAACAGAAAAATTCTTAGGAACATTTTCAGTTAGGAATGAAGGGTCTACTGATTCTCCAACTTTGGATCGCTTTGGCCTCGGCCTTGCCCCAACACCTTGATCCAAGACAAGTGGATCCCAGAGGTACCTGTGCCAACCTTCCAGGATTTGTTGGAAACTTGAATCGAATCGTTGGAGGACAAGACGCTCCCAATGCTATTCCCTGGCAAGTCTCTGTCCGCCGTTCAACCAATGGTGGACGACACTTTTGTGGAGGTACTGTATTGGACGCAAAAACCATTTTATGCGCGGCTCATTGCTTTCCTGACAAGTATGTGGATGGTATCTATGTCATGGCTGGAGAAACCAATCGGTACCGAGGAGAAAACATTGCAGTTTCCAAAGCTTTGTTTTACAATTCTGCCCCTTGGAATAAGGACACTATGGACAATGATATCGTCATTTTGAAGTTGGCTAAACCATTGGCTTTGGGAGGAAGTATCCAACCTGCTTGCTTACCATCGCCGGGTTTTGTACCACATGATGGTTCCCAATGCATGGTCAGTGGTTGGGGAGCATTGGCATCTGGTAACAGAGACTTGCCAACTATTTTGCAGTGGGTAACTGTGCCTATTGTCAATCAAAATACTTGTGACAACAATTACCGAAACTACTATGGAATTACCAGGTTTGAAATTAAATAATTCGTCAAATTGAAAGCTTGAAGGTAAACAAAGTTTCACGATTTTTTAGCAATATGATTTGTGCTGGATATCAAAATGGAGGACAAGATTCTTGCCAAGGTGATTCCGGTGGCCCTTTCGTTTGCTTGGAAAATGGACAACCTGTTGTCACCGGCATTGTCAGTTTTGGCATTGGTTGTGCTCGAGGTGACAAACCTGGTGTTTACACCTATGTTCCTCGCTATTTGAGTTGGATCAAGCAACAAATGGAGTCTGGCAGTGGCAACAATCCTAGTGGAACCTGTGCCCAACCTACCTACAAAGGAGATGGAAATTGTGATGATGATAACAACAATGCTGGATGTGACTTTGACGGTGGTGATTGTTGTAAAGACACCCAACATAAGTATTGCACTGAATGTGCTTGCAAGGAGGGTGGATGTGCTGAACCCAATTACAAAGGAGATGGCAATTGTGATGATGGAAACAACAATGCTGGATGTGATTATGATGGTGGTGATTGCTGTACTGACACCCAACACAAGTACTGTACCATTTGCCAATGTATTCGCTAAGTTGCAATAAAACATGACTGTAAGCTGCAAATTCTTTACCTTTGAATAGTTTTGTAGGTCAAAAGTGGCAAGAAATAGTCCCAAAGAGTAGAAAACAACGTTGGTGAGCAGATAAGTGATGAGAAAATGATGGACAAAGAGGTCTGTTCCAAGCCATTTCAAAATTCCTTCTTGCCAATAGTTCATCTTAGATTTAGATTTTCAAACTTTTTTTTCGAGTTTTTGAGGCTTTCGAGGCTTTTGAGCCATTCGAGCCTTTCGAGCCTTTCAAGCCTTTCAAGTCTTTCCAGCTGTTCGAGCCTTTTGAGCTTTTAGAAACTTTTGAGGCTTTTTAATTCTTAGCTTTTCAAAATTCGTAGATTTTTCTTAGCTTTTCAAAATTCTTAGCTTTTCAAAATTCTTAGATTTTAAAACTTTTTTTACCTTTGCTCGCGCTTATAGTTTGAAATGTTTCAAACTTTTTTCTTGAGATAAGCGTCAGCTGAACAAATAATTTTTTTACCAATGCTGTTTGAGCTATGCAAGTTGTCAAATAGGTATTTAAATGTTCCGCCAAAAATACTAAAATTGCAAAAAAATGAAGAATTTTTGCTCGCTTTGCGCGCGGCAATACTGTGACACATGTTAAGGGTTTACCCTTATGATTTACTTAAAATTGCGATTGCTTCATGAACATTTGGGGAGCAAGTTTTTCAGGCATTCATCACCAGATGTTGTCCTCATTTCTTCAAGCAACTTCAAAACAACAACATGATCACTCATAAAGTCATCTTTTGCATTTTTTGTAAGTTCCTAGTTGTAAAATCTAATATTTACAGGATTTACACTTATTTTTTATTTGTCCTTAGTTTTGTACCAATCTAAGCTTATATTAACTGAAGAAGTACGAAGTGTGGTGGACCTATGTGAAAATGTAAGTTGAGTTTAGAACAATTCTTGTCTCATTTTTAAGGGGAATTTTGATTTTTAGGTTCACTGCGAAGCTGGACGTGAATGTCTCATTGATCCGGATACAAATGAACCTCAATGCCAATGTATCAAAGAATGTGGATACCAGACTGAACCAAGAAGAATGGTATGCTCCAACCACAATGAAACATTCAATTCCGATTGTGAATTGCATCAATTGAGATGCTTTTGTGAAAGTGGAATCTTTGGCCAATGTCGAGATCCGGAAAAGTACAGTCATGTGCATATTGAGTACTATGGCGAATGTAGGGATCTGAAGGAGTGTGAAGCAAATGAATTAGAAGATTTCCCAAGAAGAATGAGAGAATGGCTTTTCAATGTGATGGAAGAAATGGCTGAAAGGTCAGAATTGAAGCCAAGATTCACTGAAATGCACCAAGAAGCAAAAGTATTTTGGTCATTATTTTCATTTACATTCTGTACTGTATTTTGTTACCTTTTATTTCTAGTTTGATTTGGCAAAGAAATGGAGAAATGCAGCCATCTGGAAATGGTGTGAATTGGATGACAAACCCAAAGATAAATCAGTTTCTAGACATGAATTGTTTCCTGTCAAAGCACCTTTGAAAGCTTTGGAACATTGCATTGGAGACTTCCTTGACAATTGTGATGAAGATGATGATAATGAAATCACTTTTGCTGAATGGGCCAAATGTCTCGAAATTGATGAATCTGAATTTGAGGCCAATTGTGAAGATTTGTAAAAAAAATTCTTAGTGATGATGCAGCAATAAAGGTATTTTCAGTGTCTTTATTTTTTGAAAACATGATTTGCATTTTACAGTTTAAAATGAAAAACTGTTGGAAAAATAGGGAGAATAAATATGGCACAAATCACTGAAATGAAATTCACTTTTTTTAAATTAGCTGTAATCTGGCCACTGCCACTGTCTTATGGGCACATTATTGATAAATCTGGTAGGAATGCCATCTTTTGGAATTGTCCTTGGAGCTCGATTGGTATAAATACTTGATGCAGCTCTGGGATTAAGAATGAAATTAGGGAATGTAGATTGAGCACTAGGGTCAGATCTGGATTGGGCAGGAGGTAGTAATGTCTTGCCATACACTACATTTGGATTTTCTGATGTTGATGATGGTCTTCCACCAAATGAGAGTGAACTAGACACTACATGACTATTGATGGGTAGGTTGTAGGGAGTTGTACTGACTGTATTTGTGGTGCCAACATAGCTGGGACTATAATTATTTTGTTGACTCTGAAGCACAGGTCTGATGGTTTGTGTCTGGTGGTACCCAAAGTTATGGACTGGTTGACTAGGTTGATTATTAAATCGTATTGGGTTGCTCCCTTGTTGTTTGATTAAAAGTTGATATCTCTTCTGTCTTTGTTGATTGAATAACTTTTGTTGAAGCAATCGATTTAAATCAGTAATATTTTGATTGAGAGTGAGTTGAGCTAAAGCTTGTATGTTTAGATCTTGAGGGTTGTCATCGAGTAGTTCTGGGTAGCTTTCATATAGAGTCCGATACCAGTTTAATAGATTCTTGTTATTATCATTCACTTTTACATCATTAATGAGGCTGTGGCCCTTTTGAACACTTGGTTTAAAGGTGACACTAGTCTTAGGTGGCGGCGTTGGGTTGCTAATTTGGCTTTCTTGAGTTTGAAATAGGCTGTTTGAAGGATTTGGTCTATTTTTGGGAACTTCAGGGAAGGTAGCTTGTACTGGTCTGGAAAAAGGATTATTTAGGTTGAGTGGGTTTTTGGATTGTTGATTGTTAGTGGGGTAATTGGATACAGGGATATTCGTGTTTAATTGGAATTGGTTGGTTGGTGCAATATTGCTTGCAACCGAGTTTGAGTTCGCCATTTGGAATTGATTGGATGGTGGTGCAATATTGGTTGCTTGTACTTGGTTGTTGTTCCATATTGAAGGTGTGGGTGTAGTTGAGATCAGCAGTTGAGGTCGGTTACCTTGTTGCCTAAAGGGTGTGAATTTGTTTACTGCTTCAGGCTTAGGTGTAGTGTTTATGGTGTTAAATGGGTTAAATTGGTTAGGTGGAGGTGGGTTAGGTGCTGTAGAACTCACTGAAGGTGTAAGAATAAAGGGGTTGTTGTTGATTGAACCTCCAGTATTGCTGTTGGGAGTGCCAGGTCGATATGCGAAAGCATTGTTCTGTGCTAATTGATTGGGCTTTAGTGAGTTTTCAAGGTTTTTGAAATAAGGTGCAGCAGGCAAAAATCCTCCTTCAGCTTTTTTGGGTTGGAATTGGAAGATTACACCACCTGGAGCAGGAGGGGAGAAGTGTCCTTTGGGATTTTCAATCATTGGCATTTGCATCGGTGGGATCTTTCGTGGAGGTCTAGGTTTGTTCTGTCCTCTGGGTCTATTTGGTCTTTGATTACTGCTGGGTCGACCATATCCTGAGGATGGCCTTGGGGCACTGGGTCTATTGTAACTAGTTGAAGGTCCTTGTGGAGCACTGGGTCTATTATAACTAGTTGTAGGTCCTTGTGGTACACTTGGTCTTCCATAACCTGTGTTTGGTGTCTGTTGAGATGGTCTTCCATATCCTGTGTTTGGAGCTTGTTGCACTGGTCTTCCATAACCTGTGTTTGGTGTTTGTTGCGTTGGTCTTCCATATCCAGAATTGGGACTCTGAGGTGGACTACCATATCCTGAGTTGGGACTTTGGTATCCTCCATTAGGTCTACTTGGTCTTCTTTTGGTTGGTTCCAAATCTGGTCCTTTGGTTAAGAGCTTGCCTATCATACCTCCAACCACTCTCTTGTACAAAGATTTGTTGTCAATCAGTTTGGGATTTCTTCTGCCAGTGGTACCAATTTGATTGGTTCTGATGTTTCTATAAATAAAAAGTGTAATTTCCCCCAAATTGTTTTCATTCTTATAAACAAACTTACTTTGTGTAATGCTTGTATCCTTCACGTAGAATATGATTGTCATGCACAAATGGTTCTTTGCCAAACAACATTCGCAACTGCAAAAAAGAAAATGTTTGCAAAAAAAAAATCTTCTTTCTCTTTGATATAATTGATTTGTTGTCCAACTTTCTTTTAGTAATCATTGATTGAATTTATCTAGTGCGCGCGTGTGCCATATGTTCAATTGCAGTAGTGAAATTCCTAAAGTGTTGACAATCTAAATTCTAACAAGTTGGAAGAAAGGGAGACGACAATTGTCTTTTCTTTTGCAGATGTTTTTCTTCGGTTGGTGAGAATAGAAAATCCTGCTGCGTGCTGAGTGATCTTAAACAGATCATCAGAGTGAAAATTAGAATTTTTGGCCTAAAGAAGGACATAAAACATATGTAAATGGACAGACAAATAAGGACTTTTGGTTTTGCATTTCTCTTTGCTTACCACTCTCGGTCCTCCAGTCTTAAGTAGCCACACAAATTCATAGAAATTGTGTCGAGGGATTTTAGCGGGTTCGGCCAAAACAAATATCGAGCGATAGTCTTCGGCATCCAAGGCTTCGCGCCAACCGCCATATTCGCCTGAAAAATGCACATAATACTAAAAGAGTGACATCAGTACTTGTTGCAAAAAGAAGAACAAAAGAAGTCTTTCAAAGGTTCAGGGTCATATTGACATTCTTTCACACTTCCAAGTATGTAACAAAATCCTTTAAAAAGACAGTGTTTAAAAATTATTCAAAATGTCTCATTTGAAATGAAAAGGCTGAATTTCATCAACGATTTTGGATGTCTGGGGATTGTCATAGTTTGGTGTCTCTAAAGTGAGACTTTTTATGTAATTTTCAAAACAATGTGTCTTCGACAAAATTTCCGTGAAAGTGTCCCCTTTTTTATTGCGGTTTACGTTTCTTTTCTACTTACAAGGAGGCACCGGGAAGTAAGGGTTTGAATCTGACAAAATGTTACTGAACTCTGCGATTTTGTTGATGATAATAAAAGGAGAACAACGGGGGACAGGAGCTGGAACGCGAGCCACTTGCAGCGTTAAGATCACCACTGCCAACAACAAATGCTAAAATACAAAAAATATGAAAAACCAAAAAAAAGACTACTGGTGCATTTAAACTTACTCGCAGCTCCATGGTTTTGCCGTTGATTGAAGGTCAGTATTCACACGAACCTAGAAAAAATAAGGGGAAAAAATTAAGCAAAATCGCCTTAGGTGAGATGATGAGTTCGGAAGTCATTAGGATTTTCACAGCATGCTGAATGACTTCAAAAAGTCTC
>LT727914.1:174036-185268 GCA_900157175.1 Oithona nana | reverse complement strand
AAACCTTCCCGAGTTTTTCGCTTTTCGTAACATTTAGCAATTTTTTTGCTAAATTCCTGTCTAAGGACACCCGTTATGTACCCATATTTTATTGTTTTAAAAGAAGTGTTACGCAGTGTTTGACATTTGTACATTGCAATTTGTTATAAGGCTTTATACTTCAGAGTAAAAAAGAGCCTTGTAATATATTACAGTAGGATTCTGGACTAACACAAGGTCCAATAGTTTGCGGTGGATGATATGAATTTTAATATTTCTTTGTAATCTATCTTGGGTTTCATAAAACTATATTGGATATTTATCATCACAACTCTTTATAAGCAAGAAAAAAAAAATGTCTATAAAAAAAGATTAAATCAAACTTTGTTTTCATTTTAGGTTTACAGTACTTTCGGTAGTTTAAGTATTTTTATGTTTTGAGATCTGATCTTTTACCAAGATTTTTATTCTTTTTTGTCGATGAAATGAAGAGAGACATCTGGTATTGGCCACACACATTCCTTCAGAAGCTTTTTGCTGCTACGTACTGTACTGTACTGTACTGGCAAGACATAAAGATTCTTTTGCAAAAGATAAGCTGCGCCCCCATAAATGACTCACCCTTATGTACATCCTAAGCTTTAGTACATCCGAGTGCATGCGAACAGAAGTGAGCTTTCTGCGCCTAATGTGTCTAGATATTCACAGATGTCTCTTGTTTATTTTCAAGACAACTCATGCGAGGCCTTCGGCAGTTGCCCACTTCGATCGCAAAAAGATCAAATATCGAAATTGAAATATTCACCATTGCCCGAGATATACTGCAACATTATTTTTAGAATGTATTTCAATTTCTAAAGATCCTACTTACCTGGTTTTCAAAAAGTTTGAAACGAAAATAAAACAAAATCAAAATATCAGAATTTAATTTTTTGACATTTGGAAAGTTTCAAAATGCCAACCTTTGAATCCATAGTTCAATGGCATCTCAAAGTACCGTAGATATTTCAGACTGTGTTTAAATTCGAAAACTAATATATATATTTTTTTTTACTTTCAGGAAAAGTCAAAGATCCGTTTCCACCTGCACGGATAGCCGCAATCAATGCCATAGCAGCTACGCAACAATTCTACACCTTAGCCGAAACCAGCGGAAAAGTCGTACCGATGCTCTGCACACTAATGTCAGATCCGGAAAAACCCGTCAGAGAACAAGCTTTCAAGGTATCTTTTACTATTATATTTTCCGATAAATATGATACACTCCTTGCTTTTCTTCCCCATCCAGAAATATGTCAACTTTTTGCCAAATTCCTTCAATTTCCATTTTCCTCATTAAAGGTTCTAAACCCTGTAATTTCTCCACGATGTCCAAGTACATTTTGGTCATCAAATTGATAAACAATCCTCCGGGTTTTAAGGCCCTAGCAGCTTGATATAAACTGTCAATTGGCAAATGACTTTGTGCGAAACCGCCCATGATCAGTACCACATCGTATGATCCATCTTGAATGTCTTGGTGAATTTTGGTATTTTTGTTACCGAGCATTGCGTGAAATGAATTTTTGTAGATATATTTTTCCCTTAATTTTTGTAACATCGCTTGATTTCCATCTGAAAGTCATGAAATTCAAAACGAGAATTTTGGGAAAATTAGAAATTATTACCGACTGCGTCAATATGCTTGAACCCTTCCTTGATCAATCCGACTCCAACTAATCCGGTACCGGCAGCAATGTCCAAAACTTTCAATTTTTCTCGGACATCTGGATCCGGATAAAACGATGCCAACTTTTCAGCTAATTGATATTGTCTCTTGAATCCCAATTGTATTTGGTCATCATCGTAATGGTCAGCCCAAGAATCATAAAATTTGATGGATTCTTCTTCAGTAAGAATGGGGTTGAACACAACAAACTTCCATCTTGAATTTGCCTCGTCGTTCTTCTTCGCCATATTCTTCAATGAAACTCAAAACTTGTTTCGGTCACATTTTTATCTGACCTCAATGTTCTCAAAGTGACAAAATCACTGAACAAAAAAGATTGAAAGCTTCAATCTAACCGCGCGAGCAATTTTTAGATTATCACAAATTTTTAATTCTTTAATTTTTCAGGTTATCAAAGGATTTATTGAGAAATTAGAACAAGTCTCGGAAAATCCCGAACTTAAAGAAGAAATGGAACGGGAAGTCACCAGCACAAATTCCCAAGTACTGAATCAAGCCGCAAGTTGGGCCAATTGGGCTGTGGGTGCAATTGGAGCCAAGTTCTACAAATCAGCAAACAAACCTCCTCCGGAACCACCAACTTCAACGTCATCACAAAATACTTCGAAAGAAAATACACCTGTACCTACTGAAAAAACTAAGGCGAATATAAAGGAGAAAGAAAGCAATAATGAATTAATTGATTTTGGTGCTCCTGATGATAAGGCTGAAGGTGATGGTTGGAACGATGATGATGATGATTGGGGAAGTTTAGAATCAGGTTAGTTAGGGATTTGAGTTCTTTTTAGCCCTTTTTTTTCTCCAATTTTTTTTTCTATTTTGTTCAATTTTCAATTTTGTTCAATTTTGTTCAGTTTTTAATTTTTTGCAATTTTCAATTTTGTGCAATTTTCATTTTTGTTCAATTTTCATTTTTTGTTCAATTTTCAATTTTATTCAATTTTGTTCAATTTTCAATTTTATTCAATTTTGTTCAATTTTCAATTTTGTTCAATTTTGTTCAATTTTCAATTTTGTTCAATTTTGTGCAGTGTGCAATTTTCAATTTTGTGCAATTTTCAATTTTGTGCAATTTTCAATTTTGTTCAATTTTGTGCAATGTGCAATTTTCAATTTTGTGCAATTTTCAATTTTGTGCAATCTTCAATCTTGTGCAATTTTCAATCTTGTGCAATTTTCAATATTCTCCAACTTTTCACGATTGTATCTCGCCATCGATTTGAAACGTTTATAGCCCAAAAAATGTACTTAAAAAAAATCTTCCTTTTTTCAGCTACCTTGGAAGACAAGAAATCAAATTCAATATCCGCTCCGCCTCCAGATTTCGACTCATGGGCTGACGATTTCATGAGCAACAAAGTTCCTGACAAATCTGCTGTAGTCAAGCAGAGTATTCAACCTATCAAAACGGTAAAAAAAAATTGAATTTTAGCGCCAAAATATTGTACCAGAATAATTTTCTAGGATAATTGGGATGACTGGGGAAATGAAACTTCGACAAAACCTCAAACCGACGACGAAAAGAAGAAACAAAGAGAAGAAAAAAGAATTCAAAGACAAAAGGAGTTGGAAGCAAAACGAGCGGCAAAAAAAGGACCCATGAAATTGGGAGCAAAAAAATCGTCCTCGTCAACACCTTCAAATGACCCTTTTGATGCTTTACTATAAATTGCTGCTGTGATACTATCTTGTGAAGTTTTTTTTTTTTTTTACAATTTCACAGGTTTTGAAAATGACTCAAAAAGTCTCATGATTCAAGATTGCGAAAAAAGAATCGTCAAATTGAAGGAAATTTTGCAGTGCTTTTCTAGAATCTATACAAACTTTGACGATTTTTTTCCTATATTCCTTTACAAAAATTTGTTGAGAATTTATTTGAATTTTCGCGCCAAAAATACAATATTTTACAAGTTCAATTTGGCCAGTTTTTGGCGCTAAAATTCAAATATCTTTTTTTTAGAAATGTTGAAAAAACGAGACTTTTTTGGGGTGATTTTCAAATACTGTGCAACAATTTTTAGTGTATTTATTTACAAAATATTTTTTTTTTACAATATGAAACAATTTTCGGTAACAATTTTTTTTCACTTGGAATAATAGCAGTTTTTTGCCACAAGCAATGTTGCCATTAAACGTGGATTCCGTAGTATTATCCGCATGATTTCTTCTTGGGGTTTGTTGGCTCTGATGGCGTTCATCAATTCATAAGCACCTTGCACATGTTGAATTCGATGAAGATCAGACAAAGAAATGTCGCTTGGATTCATCGTCTTAACGTTAGGCCGATTAGTAAGAAACTGAACCAACGTTCAAGCTAAAAGGTCCGAAGCACAACCCTTAAAAACGCCCGCAATTTTTGAGTACGTACGTACCTGCGCTTGCAAATGATGTTCCACTTTTTTTAGTTCTTTCGTACTTTTGGGAGCGAAGCTTTTAAATAAGATTTGGATCAAAAATTTTGTTGACTGCGATAATCGCACTATTCGAAAAGTCAAGTTTTTTTTTCTCCAAAAATTCAATTTTGACAAAAAACCCAACATTTTCGCGAGTTTTCCAACCAAAATTTTTTTGACAAATTTTCTCGTGAGATCAAAGTTGTCAACAGCTAAAAAGTCCAAAACCACAAAATTTTACGAGCTTTTCACCCCAAAAAAATCAACAGCTAAAAAGTCCAAAACCACAACATTTTCACGAGTTTTTCATCCAAAAAAACGATAATTTTCTTGGGGAAATCAAAGTTGAATTTTTGGACCAAAAATGAAGTTTTCGAACAGTGTGGATTAGAACTTATCGACTTCTAAGACTGCAAAGCCTAGCTTACTCGCGGTCAGCATTCAAATTCATTTTCAGTCTTGTTTTTAACCTGCTGTGAACTTGTGCTGAAAACTGCAAGTGATTCATTTAACGTGATTAAGAAACACAAAAGGAGGTGATTATTTAGGTGAAGCAAAAACAAATACCAACGCTGCCTGAGGCTAAAGTAGAACTGTGAACTGTGAAACTAGCGAAGGGGAAACATAAACAGGATACTGTAAAAATTCTGCGCAATTCAAACGTGATTTTGAATGATCTCTTGACCGATCCTCACTTCTATATCCTAAGGCATGCATGCCTAATCTGCTACCTTATTATCTTATTATGTACTTTTATTGATACTAAAACCACTCAAAAACAGGTTTGCAAATGCTGGCGCAACTCATAATTTTGAATTGCAACATTTATATGTAAAGTAGTGAAGTACATCGTCAAATCCGTCAATTTTTTTCTTTGTTCATTTTTTTCATTTTTTTTTCAATCTTGTCAATTTTTTTCAATGTTTTCAATCTTGCAAGTTTCTTCTTTTTTATCCTACTTTCAATATTGTCTCGCGCAAATGAATCTTTAATTTTTGTTTTTGGTACAAAATAATGAAAAAAATCCAAAAATATATTTTACTTTAAAAGTAATTGCAAAAAGTTTTCATTTGCCTACTTGGCAAATCCAAGATGAAGAGTTTTCCTGATGTATTTTGGACCTTCCCACATTCCACTGCAATCAAAATTAATTTTAGGTTAGACTTCTAAATCTTTTTCTTTTTAAAAAATCTTACTTGAGCATCATGGACCAATAAAGTTGTGGCATCATGTGGGTCTTCATCATAGCTGTCGTCCATCTTGGTTTACCCTGGTTGATGGGTAAAGTTTCCAATGGTTGCGGAGGTGCGTTGAAATCGAATTCGGCAAGAATACATTCTTTGGGACTCAAAATCAAAGGACAAGAAGTGTATCCATCATAAGTTCCCTTCAATTCTTTCCCGGATAAAATGGCGCCCAGATTTTGGCGCATTACGCCAACTTGAGCAGCTAATATAATAACAAAATAAAGCAAAAAAAAAAAAAAAAAAAAAATTGGCAAAAAAAATTAATTACCGACTGCAGCTGCAGTTTTGGCCGTTGGAATGTTAGTGCAATCTCCGATGCCAAAAATGTTTTTGTATTTTGCATGTTGAAGAGTTTCCTTATTGACATCTAAAAATCCTGCTGCGTCAGTAAGCATTGGATGAGCTTTGAGTACGTCCGGAGAAGACATTGGCGGGGTCACATGTAGCATCTCATATTTTCGGGTCTGAAAAAAAAAAAATGAAAGTTTCAAAAAAGACGAAAAATTCGTGAAAGTTTCTCTCCATTCTGGCTAAGCAGTGCAGAACTCCTTTCAATTTGACGAAAGTTTGGACCGAAAAAATTTACAAAATTCTAATTTGGCGTATTTGAGATTTTCCTTTAAAAAGTTTCAATCCAAAACTTGTTGGGACACCCTGTATCGCGCTTTAAAAAAATCTTACAATTGTTTCTTCTGGTTTATCCAAGTTTTGAAAGACAGCTTCTTTCGAATCTGGTTTGACTTCAATCAAATTGCTCCGCAAATTGACATCAATGTTCTTTTCCTTGACCACTTCCCATAAACTATCCGCGTACTTTTTCACACCAAAAAGCACCGCTAAAGAGCTATGATACATCACATTGGCTTTGTCTCGTTTACCCATCTGTCTCAAATTGTAGTCGGTAATGTACATGATTTTCTGGGGTGCACCTGCACATTTGACCGGAGTGTTGGGAAATGTAAAAATGGCATTGCCTTCTTTGAAGTCTTGAGCGCATTGGTAAGTTTTGGAGCACAAATCAACACGATAATTTGAACAAACTCCAGGAGTTTCTAATGCATCTGTCAAACCTTTGACCTGTAATTAAGAGTTTGATGAGTATTAGGACGCTACTGTGCATTTATAAAAGAGGAATTTGTTTTGACAAAACGAATTCTTTAATTTTTGTATGTACCAAAATTGTTTTGAAGTACGTAGAGATTAGTCATTTCAGTATTGAGATTAATACTTCAACCTTAATCCTTTCGATCTCTAATCTAGCACTTCAAAATATTTTAGAACATTTGTCCAACTTCGTCATTTGAATCCAGGTCTTGATACAGGTAACACAATAAGTTGTACAAAGTGTCCCAACAAGTTTGGAATATGTTCATAAGTCATAAAACTGCAGAACTTGTTGGGAAACCATGTATGATCGTCAAACAATTTTCATATCAACTTTTTCGTTAGATTTTGAAGATGATAGAAAAGGCTTTACTACTACTGTTAGGTTTGATCAACCTGGCAATTGCATCATACAATTATGATGAACAAGGTGCCGATTGGGCCACGAGTGGCGATTCAGCTTATGTTGAAGCCTGTGCTGGTTTCCGCCAATCCCCCATTGATATCATAAGAGAAGAAACGATTCGTTACGAGGGTCATGAAATCCATGATTTCAGCTTCAATTATTGCGAAAACATCCTTGGGAAATTGAAAAATACAGGCACCACACTCAAGTTCGAAACCCAAGATGGACAACCAGACTCTAGTTACATGACCGGTGGACCTTATGGAACAACCAAGTACTTCTTCTTGCAGTTTCATTTGCATTGGGGATCTGAGTCTACTAAAGGCTCTGAGCATACCATAGGTGGAGTTCAAGCACCGGCTGAACTTCATTTAGTCCATGTCAATGAAAAGTATGTCAATTTGGATGGAACACTTGATGCTGCGGCTTTTGATGATGGTGAGGGTTTGGCTGTTTTGGGCATTCTTTTGCAAGGTGGAGCCACTGAAGCTGACTGGTTTGATTTCATCTCAGATGTAGCCGATGACTACAGCTCAGAAGTGGAAAGTTCGGCTAGTTTGACCCAATTCGTACAGCGAATCAATCCTGGATACTTTGATCAGTTCAATTATTGGCACTATGAAGGTTCCTTGACAACTCCCGATTGTCATGAAGCTGTTCAATGGATTGTGTCCGAACGACCTTTGGCCATCACTGATGCTCAATTGGCCACTTTATTTGAGCTGACTTATGACAATGGTGGAGAAGATGAAAGCCTTTTGAATAACTTTCGTCATCCTCAAGACACCAATTGCCGAAAAGTCAATTATGTCCACTTGAATGACATCACTGAATTCCAGTATGAATGTGAGGATGGTTTCTATGTGGCAAATGTAAACAACTTTGAATGTACAGATTGTGACTGCTACACACCCAATACAATTGCTGGAGAGGTGAATTGTGGTGATGTGACAGGTCAATGCGATTGTATTTTGGGTGCCTCTGGTCAGATGTGTGACTATTGTGTATCGGGATACTTTATTGATTACTATGATTACAGCGGTTCTTGCGAAGGTAAAAAAACTAGCTTTGTGTTCTATAGTAGGTAAGATTCAAATATGTATCTTCTTACAGAATGTAATTGCAATACGTCTGGAACTTCGGGTGGTAGTTCAAGTTGCAATTATTATGGTCAATGTAATTGCGCTACCGGATACACAGGAGACAAGTGCGATACTTGTACGCATGCTTACTATGCGGTTGGCAACACTTGCAATTGTAAGTTATAAAAATACATTCTTATTTTTTTTGTATTCAAATACATTTTTTATTGAAGTTTGTAACTGCAATGGTTTTGGAGTAGAAACAGCCAATTGGGGTTTTACCCAAGCGAATTACACCTACGATTTTGAATGTGCTGACAATACTGGAGATTGTGGACCCTGTTTCCCAGGCTTTACTGGATTGCAATGTGACACTTGTGCCGATGATTATGAATTCATCTCTGATTCCAGTTCTTCCCATACTTATGGACAATTCATCAACTGTAGGAAAGCTTGTCCTGAGGGTTGGAAACTCTTGAGCAAATACTACAGGAATAACTATGACTACTGGAACTATGACGATGATGAAAGCCAAGAATTCCAGGATCACTACAACAACTATCCAAATTACTGCTACCAAACTGTTAGTCAACCACTTAGTTTTGATGAGGCTATTGCCAATTGTACAGGAATGGGTGCAACTTTGTTGGAACCCCAATGGAGTGGTGAATCGTACAATGCTATTTTTGCCACCAATGATCAGCTTGAGAACGATGCCGATCCAGGACAAGAGCATTGGGTTGGAATCAAATATGATGGCGAATCCGAAGTCAATTCGTAAGCAATTGAAAGTAACTCAAAAGTGGAAGTGATTAGTGTGGTTTTTCTTCTTCTTTAGGTTTGGATGGAGTTATGCAAGTACTGGTGACGCTTTGATTTATTCAAGATGGACCTTTTTAGACTATGGAGCAAGTGTCGGATGTGCAGCAGTCTATCGAAACGGAGACTATCAAACTTGGACTACGAGATCTTGCTCACAGCAGAAGCCTTTCATTTGTCAAAGACTTTCTATTGTTGATACAGACTGAGCCGTTTCGCCATCAGCTCTTATTTTTTGTTAATCATAAAGTTTGATTGCGAAATAAATCTCATTTTGATTACACTTCTGATGCTATATTTTTGATGAATTCAGAAATCTGGACTCCAGAATCCGGATAAGATACTTTTGGGTGAAAACAATTCGTTGACAAACTTTTCTAATTTCGCCAATTTGAGCTTTTCTTTCAAAAGGTTTCCATCCAAAACTTATAGGGACACCCGGTACAAAGTGACAGTTACTGGATTACGGATTATTTATAAACCCAATGGAATATTTATCCAATATTATTTGCAGTACAAATGGATTTAATTTTCCACCTCGCTTTAAAAATGGGACCAAACCCGGATTATCTACTTATCAAACATCTAAAAACTGAAATACAATCCATCATCAGTTTTGTATCAGCACTCAAAATGAACAGGTCTACTTTGGTACTATTGTTCATTTCCATGGCTTTTGTCTCACTTTCAAGCGGCACTCCACTAAAAATCAATGCTTTTCACTTGTGTGACAAAGATGACACTAGAGGATTGTCCTTGCAAGAGATCCACAATTGCAAAGTAACTTCATACACAGTGTTTGGCAATTACTAAAAAAGTATCATTTTTTAAATCATTTCAAAATGTTTCATTTCAGCATGTGGATTGTGCTAGAGTCAATTGCCCAACTGAAGCAGTTTTTGATCAAATGGATGTGGACTCGAACGGAAGTGTGACCATGAACGAATTTGCCACCTTCTATTCTCGAGCAGAAGTTACAAAATAAAAATTTGATGACCAGATTACTTTTGTTTACATAGTTGAAGTAGATGATAAAAGAACCCGATTTATGAAATTCAGACAAAGTGTTTGAAAATTCCTCAAAAATTCATACATCATGTATGAGACATTTTTAGGAATTTTTAACCACTGTGATAAATTACTTACATCTTCGTATCGTAGTTGCATTCCCATAGCAATGACCAAATACTCGTAACTTATATCATCTCCTCCATCTGTACTCAATTTTGAGTTATCCGGATCGAAAGAGACAACTTTGGATTTGATCCAATCCGCATTTTTAGGCAACACATCTTTCATTGGTTTTGTTGTGAAATCCACCGATTTGATTCCGCCTCCGACTAAAGTCCAACCAGGTTGGTAATAATGCATCTGAAATATAGGAAAATTAGAAATTAAGGAACAAAGGTGTCCAAACAAGTTTTGAGAAGAATTTAGCAAACATCTCGAAAGGCGAAAAAATTCGTGAAAGTTTGTTGACATTCTAGCTAAGCAGTGCAAATCTCCATGTAATTTGACGAATTTATTTTTTGACAAATCTCAAAATTCTAAATTGATGCAATTTGAGATTTTCCAGATTTTCACAAAAAAACTCCTCATCTAAAACTTGTTTGAGCACTCTGTAAGGAAGGAGATAAAAGGCTTACGTCGTTGGGTTCTATCACAGCTACTTGACCTTTGCCAAGTTTCCCGGCGAATTTTGAGGCTGTTGAACATCCTCCAGCTCCTCCGCCAACCACCACCAATTTGTAACTGGAATTGAAAAAAAAACTAAAATTGACAAATATTCTTTACATAAGGTTACTAAATCAGGACTCTACTGTAACTCGCTTTCGACTATAAGTACAGTGGCTGACGCAGAAATCTTTACCTTTTGTCAGCTTGATCAATGCTTGAGGTACTGAAATGCTTGATTTGACCACGATTGAGAGCTGTCAAGATGAACTTTTGTTTTGAAAGCAGACACTTCATTTTTTAGCTGCTTAGTTTGACTTTGAAAAAGTAAATTTTTCAGCTGTGCTTCGTCTCGTCACCTCTCCTGTTGTGCTTTAGCATAAGAGGAATGCAATGCTGATGTAGGACAGGTTTTTAGCTGACTATCGTTGCTGTGGAGTGTGGACCTTGTACTGCTTGAACTTGTCGTTCTTATCTAAAAATTCTAAGATAAAAGGATGAAACAATGTCAATAAGAAAAGGTCTCAATTTTTTAAGCATTAAACTCACGACCAAATAACGCGTGCGCCCACATTTTCACTAATTTTCACTTTTCTTTCACTGTTTTTAAAATTGTTATTGTTTTAAGAGGCCAGTACTGACTCCTGGGAGCATAGCCACAACCCATGTTTCTCAGTTGCTCAACTCCAAACCTATTTTTGACATCTACCATGTACATGCTTCAATTTGGTATAGTAGTTGGTTCCATACTCAGCTCCATTGCTGAGATACCAATGGTACCCCAAAATGGCCACTTTTT
>LT727914.1:158628-169585 GCA_900157175.1 Oithona nana | reverse complement strand
GTCTAGGCCACAGAAGTAATCAGGAACATCGCTACGCTTTTCCATGATATCATCAAGCAGTTTCGCCATTTGGGCTTGCAAATCCTTTGAATTATTGTTGACATATTTCTCATAAGAAAATCCATGGTTGGCAGTATCATTGCACTTGAATAAAAGGTGATTGAGAAGTGGGCCCAGGGCCATCACATCTGAAGTAATTGGGACTGTGTAAGCCTTCATACACTTCTTGCAAGTGATTACTCCAATTTTGTTGTCACCTTCTTGACAAGCATCAAAAATGATTGGATCTTTGCAAAACTTGCATTGCCAGGTAGGAAGACCTGAGCTACAAGCAGCCTTGCCTCTTTTGAAGACTCTTGGGCAGCGAACTTTGAAGTCCACTGCATCTTTGCTAACCTTACCAGCATCCCAAAATTCTCCTGATGACATGTCTATCAAGTTGAGGCCCAATTCATACTCATAGCGCTGTTTCACCTCAGTATCAATAATGTTGCCAAACTTCCGTTCTTCTATCTTTATTTCACCCTCTTGTCCACACAAGTTGAAATCTTGCCAGTAAAACTTGGTTGTTTTGTCAGAATCATTTTCATCTCCTCCTTCAGAGGTTTTCTGCTTGTTTTCTTCCGATAACTTTAATTGCATAAAAGTCTTGCGGTGTTCATTGGAGATGTGTTGTTGCTCCTCAGTAAAAAGATCAGTATAGAGGACAAAGTCATGGCCATCAAGATTGTCAGGGAGGTAGTCATCTTCAGTTAATAGCTGAACCCCCTCTTCCCTTGCTTTTGTCATGAGTTTTTTGTTCTTTACATCAAGTCTAAATGCATTTTTGGTCTTTTGAATTCTAGAGTCAGACAGGACACTATCTTGGAATCTAATGATCCATTGATCAAAATCTTGAGTGGTTGATTTGCCAGAACGAATGTCCACCAAAGCTTGTTTCAATATTTCTTGCAATTTGGCCTTTTCTTTTTCACCAGCAGTAAGAGCCTCTTGAGCCTCTTGTACTTTTAGGGAACGAACCAAACTTTTATCTTCAGTCAAATTCTGAACAATGTCCCTTAATTCCAAAATGTTGTTTTCAAGTTTTGTGTAATAGGACATGATTTCAACCAATGAGTCCCCACTAATTGTTTTGTAGATGGCATCTGCTTTAAGTTCTTCCTTAAATATTTCTGCCACTTGAGTTAATGGCATTAGCCACACCTTGAGTGGCACACCTTTTCCATCCCCACTACCCTTGATGAGTGAGGGCAGTTTTGTCATTTTTGCAACTGCATCTTCAAACGATATTGGAAGGTCAGAGTTGTCATCTCCAACATCACACTTCCAGGAAAAGGAAAATCTGTCATCTTTGATAATGTCCTTTTGACTTGTTGTAATGCCAACTTGGCCTCCAATTCCAAATTCCAAACTTTGAAATTTGGCTCCAAGGGACCCCTTGATTTTTTTCTCTTCTTGAGCATTACAAAATTCATATTTGGCCTCTACTAAACCAGTTGCCCCATAAAGCACAGAGGTTACTACATGAGTGGCCTCTGGGTGGTTTTCAAGGACTGACATGTCAACCTTTTCTCTCAGATTATCTTGTCTTAGTAAAATGGTTGCTTGTTTGGTTTGGACATACAGCCTACAGGTCATCGATGATGAATTGATCTTTTTCCTTGTATCCTTCAGGTATGATCCCGAGCCAGACACAGAAATCAATCCACACAGGATGCTGGCAGAAAGCTCCCCATGGATGTCAAGCAACTGAAGCTTATCTTTGGTACTCTTAGTGACCTCATACTTGTAATCAGTCTTACCATGATCCTCAATTTTAATCTCACCATCTATAGGAGACGTACGGAAGATAGTGTCAATCTGAAGAGTAAAGACAAAATGTATGTCAGTCAGTCATTTATTTGTTACCTTTGCACAACCTCAGTTTCAAAGCTACGAGGTTGAAACTTTGCATGCAGCCTCTAATCATGAGAGTGCTAGTTTGAGGCTAGCCATAGGCGAGTTATTATCAGACTATTACAGATCGACGCTCAAATAGCGCTGCGCCCCGAGCGGCGCTCGGTAAAAATGTCAAACTTTTCCATCTTCCATTCCCAATTATAGGTTGCATTCTACTTGTTTATTTTGTTGCGTCTATATAATAAATCTTGAATTGATTTTGGTTTTAGTGGTTTTAGTCTATTCCTTTCTTTGAAATGTATGAGCAAGGTGAAGTCGGGGTCTCCCTAAAAGACGCAGACCCCAACGGACCCCAACCTCCCAAAAAGACTAGTTGATGATATCATGGAAAAACGTGGGGAAATTCCTGATTACTTCAAATGGTGAAAGATTTTGTCTTTATTTTTCTCTCTCCAAAGTAGTAGAAATCGAAAGGTATTTTCAGAAAGCATTGGGGTTTTTTTTCAAAGCATATTTTCTTTGGAGGTCCAAAAGACAGTTTTGGCATGCATGGTCATTCATCAGCCTTGAGGAGTTGTCCATTGAAATGCATGAAAATATTAAGATCGGCAAAAAGTTTGCCTGTCGTAACTTGCAGATAAGTTTCTTCTCCCTTGCGCAACTTGAGCATCCAGGAGCCTCCAATATTGTTGCGAACGTTATTTGTATCTGGAATTCTATGATGTTGCTTGCCATCCTTGAGCACTATAACTTCGGAGTAATACTTTGTATGCGGACAAGTCGTACCAGCAAAGCTGAATCCATAGATTCCAGCCACTGGAGCACGGAATACTCCAGTGGTTCCATTAAACCCATTGCCTTCATTTGCTTCAACGTTGTTACAGATGATGACGCCATCAAAGGACCCTCCTTGTCTTTTATTTGCATAAAAAAAGACTTTTTTCTAAAAGAGTTATAATTGATGTCATGAGTATTACTACAAAAGTTCAGCTATTGTTACTGAACTTTGCGCATTTTGTCACCAAGTCCAGGAACCTTGTAGTTTCCAACTGAATGTTGCTTTCTAAAACTTGAATTACATGATCTTACCTTGAGAACTTCAATTCTTCGTTGGTTGGCTAGAATTCCTTCTTCCTTTTCTTGAATTCCTCTTTTCGCCTCTTCAATGTCGGTTTTGCTCCCTTGAATTTCTCGTTGGTGTGTTTGTTGCTCGATCTGGAAATGGAAAGCAGAGTCAAAATCAGCATTTCATTTCATTGACCTCAAATGGCCTGGTCCCTCAATGAACTTTGAGGCAACTAACCCAAAAATAAAGTACAATATTTGAATATTTGGGCATCCTAAATCGCGAGTCTACTTTATTTCAAAAAGAAGGAATTTAGTTACCTCAAGTGCCTGAAGTCTCTCCAAAAGGGGTTTGGCTTCCTCTGGAGTGAGCTTATTGTCACCGTCCAAGTCTAGGCCATCAAAGTAATCAGGAATTTCCCCACGTTTTTCCATGATATCATCAACTAGTTTTGCCATTTGGGCTTGGAAATCCTTTGCATCATTGTCATCATATTTCTCATAAGAAAATCCATGGTTGGCAGTATCATTGCACTTGAATAAAAGGCGATTGAGAAAGAGGGCCAGGCCAGCCACATCAGTAGTAATGGGGACTTTGTAAGCCTTCATGCATTTCTTGCAAGTAATTACTCCAATTTTGTTGTCACCTTCTTGACGAGTGTCAAAGATGATTGGATCTTTGCAAAACTTGCACTGCCAGGCAGGAAGGCCTGAGCTGCAAGCAGTCTTGCCTTTTTTGAATACTCTTGGGCAGCGAATTTTGAAATCCACTGCATCTTTGCTAATCTTACCAGCATCCCAAAATGATCCTGATGACATGTCGACCAAGTTCAGGCCCAACTCATCCTTGTAGCGCTGTTTCACGTCAGAATCAATGATGTTGCCATACTTCCGTTCTTCTATCTTTATTTCACCTTCTTTTCCACACAAGTTGAAATCCTGCCAATAAAACTTAGTTGTTTTGTCAAAATTGTTCTCATTGTCTCCTTCAGAAGAGTTCTTCTTGTTTTCTTCAGACAACCTTAATTGCATAAAAGTCTTGCGATGTTCATTGGAGGTGTCTTGTAGCTCCTCAGTGAAAAGGTCAGTATAGAGGACAAAGTCATGTCCATCAAGATTGTCTGGAAGGTAGTCATCTTCGGTCAATACCATAACACCCATTTTCCTGGCTTCTGTCATGAACTTCTTGTTCTTTACATCAAGTCTAAATTCATTTTTGGTTTTTTGAATTCTAGAGTCAGCCAGGACACTCTCTTGGAATTGGATGATCCATTCATCTAAATCTTGAGTGGTTGACTTGCCAGAACGAATGTCCAACAAAGCTTGTTTTAACGTTCCTTGCAACTTAGCCTTTTCTTTTTCACCAGCAGTTAGAGCTTCTTGAGCCTCTTGCACCTTTCGGGAATGAACCAAACTCTTATCTTCAGTCAAATCGTGAACAATGTCCTTTAATTCCAAGATGTTGTTTTCAAGTTTTGTGTAGTAGGACATGATTTCAACCAATGAGTCTCCACTGATTGTTTGGTAGATGGCATGTGCTTGAAGTTCTTGCTTGAACATTTCTGCCACTTGAGACAATGGCATCAGCCATACCTTGAGTGGCACACCTTTTCCATCCCCACTTCCCTTGATGAGTGAGGGTAGGGATGTCATCTTTTTGACAGCTTCTTCAAATGTTACTGGAAGGTTAGAGTTGTCATCCATGACATCACATTTCCAAGAAAAGGAAAACCGTTCATCTGTGGCAATGTCATGTTGATCAGTTTCAATGTCAATTTGGCCTTCGATTTTCATTCCCATTTTTTGAAACTTGGCTCCAAGAGACCCCTTGATTTTCTCTTCTTCTTGAGCATCAGAAAATTCAAATTTGGCCTCAACTAAACCAGTTGCTCCATAAAGCACAGAGGTTACTACATGAGTGGCCTCCGGGTGGTTTTCAAGGACTGACATGTCAACTTTTGCTCTCAAATCGTCTGCTCTCAAAAAAATTTTCTCCTGTTTGGTTTGGACATTAAGTCTGCAGGTCATTGATGATGAATTCATCTTTTTCCTTGTATCCTTTAGATAGGATGCCGAACCAGACACTTCAATCAGTCCACCCATGAGACTGGCTGAAAGCTCCCCATGGATGTTAAGCAACTGAAGCTTATCTTGGGTACTTTTGGTGACCACGTATTTATACTCAGTCAGACCAAGATCCTTGCATTCAATCTGCTCTGCATCAGGACTAGCTTTGAAAATTGTGTCAATCTGCGGAATGGTTGAAAAATTGTTCAAGCTTATACTATGTAGATTACTTTCAAAGAGCTAAGGCACCTCCTTTCGAGGCCACCGGGCGGCGGCCCCACCGCTTGTTTCGCTACTTTGAAAAGGTGATAAATGATAAAAAGTAAGACTTACCAACTCCTTATCCTGGCGGACGTCATAAAGGTTGCCAACTTCAATATGGCGTCCCAAAGCCAAACGAGTTTCCATACTTTCGCCCATTTTTCCTTTGTTTCAAGAGAACGTTCTCAAAGAAATCCGGATGTGTACTTGGATCCTAGAAATTGGACAAATATATATTTACATATCGGACTTTATTGAGGGAATGACTGAACAAAATATATGAATTATTTTCGAACGGTCACGGTACAAACAGTCTCTAGGTCGCGGCCTTGAAGACCAACAAGTCCGAAACAAGCGGTAAGTATCCTCCTAAGTAGTTATTACTTATTTTCGTACTTACCCTTTAATTAAATTCACGCAACCTTTACATGAATGCAAAATTAAAGTTCGCAAAAATGGCATAAACTACTTATTCATGAGTGCTAATCTGCGACAAATTTTAACATCAAATCTAATTTTGTTTCGACTCGACCGACCGCTATTCTCAGATTGTTCACGTGTGCAAGATATGCCTAGATGTCCAATTTACAAGCTTTATATTTCTTCAAGCGTTTCATACATCATGCAAAGTTTCAAAATTACCTTGTGCTATCTAGTCTTGAATTTTGGGTCCTGCTTGATGCTTGAAACGAGGTTCAAGTAAAACTGTTACAAATGTCCCAGCCTCTCAGATCTTTTTTGGGAATGTGATAAAACTCCTCCGCAGTACAATTGCGGTACGTTTGACGTAAGTAATTTTTGAGAGTACACTTTTCTTATCATCAAATGCATCCTTCTTCTCACGAAAAAGTTGCAATTCGTAGAAATGTCAGTTTTGATCGTTTTGATATGCTATTTCTAGCTTTAGATCCAAGATGACGCACGTGGACGTACTTTTTTGTCATCAATATCGCTAAAGAAACAAACTTTGAGAGAACACTTTTCTTTTCATTATCAAAAGCATTCTTTTTCTCAAGAATATAAACACTTGCAATCCGGACTACTTGGGAGGTCTGATCCAAGACTGCGGCCTGAAACAGCCTCAGACGGCCTTATAGTTCAGATTTGAGGTCCTGGCCTCGAACGGCCTCGGAAGTCGGGTTGAGGCTGCGGAAGTCAGGCTAAGGCCGCGGCATAGAAAGGCATCGGAGGTCGCATTGAGGCCGCGGCCTCTAACAGTGGGGGCTTTAGAGGGCCCGGGTTTTTTTACCGGTCACAGCGAAACAGTGTACTTTCTAGTCGTATTCCGGACTCAAGATACGACCGAAATCCATGATGATTGTCGGCTGACCCGTTATCTCAGGATGACTACCCTTTTAAGTGTACAAGAAAGTACTCAATGAGATGTGACCAGAACTCTTTTATGTTAAAACTATGCTCGATTTGTACTGCCATTTGTAAAAACTTTTTTGTCATGGTTTAATACTTGTCATGAGTATGACAGTTCAGGACAAGCAAACAAATCTTGAATTGATATTAATTTCAGTGGTTTTATTCTTTTCCTATCCTTTCTTTGAAATATGTCATCGTCAACACTACACTTCTTGTTCAAACAATGTTCCACTTCAAGTAAAGGTCATGTCCCACCAAAAGAACATTTTTCGAAATGACTTTCTGTCAAGTACAAACTATTTGTCAGGTTTGCCTTGTTTGAGAAGGTGTGGTACTGTTTCTTGGCTCATTTATTGTGTCTTGATAGTGAAGGTTGAGAAGCTTTCTAGGTTAGTACATAATAATTTGTATCGATCAACCGTTTAAAAAATGGTGCTTACATATTCATTACATTTTAATGGACAACAAATAACTCAGTCTGAGGCTAACCATGAAGCCTGATATACCCAAGCTGGTCAAATGGGTGGTCTTGATGGTCTTAGTAGGCTACACTATCTTCATGATCATTGAACCAACCACTGACCTATTTGGTGACTCGACTCTTACTGTGACAACCAATGAAGAAACTAAGGATAAGACCCAACCATTCAAGTGGCCCTCAATAGTGGTTTGTAAAAATCCAATCATCAAAGACAAGGAATCTCATAAAACTTTTATGACCAAAGTGTCCCAAGGAACCTTTGATTTAGAGGCTGAAAAACAGGCCTTTTACACTGACCCAACAGAGTATCTGTACAACATATCAGTGTCCCCAGAATTTAATACAATGGTGTTCACTAATCATAGTTTGAGATGGCCTTTAGAGCCTCCTTATGTAAACATGTTTGTATCGGAGTATCAGTACAATGGGTACTGCATTGAAATCTCATTGGAAGCAATCCGGAAGGAGAAGATCAAGCGAGGTGAACTTGACAAGGATGAGGTTGACACTACATTTACCACTGTATTATGGCTCAAGGTAAGTTTTCAATGTTTACCCAACTTTCCCCCACCTTGAATCAAGGTGGGGGAAAGTTCTTGATGAACCCTCTTCAGTAATGTTGGGTTTTGAATTGTATCAACTTTTAGAGTATGGCAGGTGAAAAATCATACAACACAATTGATATGATTGAAGATGGAGAAACAAGTTTGATGACTACAAGAGGAAGCATTTTGAAAGTGAAGAATAATCATGTGGCTATTTATTCAGTTGAATTTGAAGAAGAACATCGACTTTTGAATTGTCAGGAGTCCACTGATCTCATGTCCAACTGTATTTTGAACAGTTTGAGGAAAAAGCAACAAAACAATACTTTTATGGTGTATGTGGATTTGGGTCTTGCTCGTGTCAGTGGAATCGATTACTTGGCCAAGTATACTGGTTGTCTTCAACCTTGTCACAGAACCGTTTACAAGCCCAACGAATACTTTTCATCCCCTATTGAATTCACCATTAATCCTCAAGCACAAGAACCCTTTCCCAAAGACGAAGATGATCACCCATTGGGAACTATGATGATTATCAATCATGTCAAGCAATCATCTTTTTCCAAGCATCAAGAACAGTATTACTATGATGTTCAATCTTACATTTCTGATGTTGGAGGCATTTCAGGAATATTTCTGGGCTTTTCATTCTTGTCTATCTATGAAATGTTGGTTCATCCGATCCTTCAAAAACTGTTTTATAGTGGGCAAGATTGACCCCATTACTCAAAAAAGGACAAAAATTGATTCTTGCTATGAATTATTCTGTATTTGCTTCAATTTATTTCTAGTTCATCTTCTTTGTTTCTTTAAATATAGATTCTTTTTTGTCATGGTTTAATACTTGTCATGAGTATGACAGTTCAGGACAAGCAAACAAAGCTTCATAGCACTCAGAATTGTTGACAACATTGACAAACAAAGTGATTCCAGACTGATACATAGCTGGAATCCGCACATGCGTTGTTCTTTGATAATTGGAAGTTATGCCTGATCCAGCATTGGAAGAAGGCGAAGGTAGTTGCACAGGTTGTCTTTCTTCTCGCAAGACATTGACCACTTGGCCCAAAACATTGAAGTGGTCCCACCGCTCATCTTCAACATCACTGAGTGGCTGTAAATCACAAGTAGGATTATATCTTGACACAATATCACTTCTTCTAATAAGTAGTTCAGAGTCTGAACATAACCGATCCAAAAGGAACTGATCTGACACACTTTCCAAAGGGTTGGTCATGAAGACTCCACTGGGACTGACACCAAAGATCATTTGGTGATGCCAAGCATCCGGAACAGGTTGTCCTGGAAGCAAGCCTTTCTGGTTGTTCAAGGTAGCTATAGGCACTGCTCCCCGCTTCATCCAGGATGCTAACCAAGGTAGTAGTGACACTTGTCTTTCTGGATAAAAGCTGAAAAATCTGCCTTGGATTTGCCCATCAGTGATCCGGATCACGCTCTGTATTAAATCGGTGTGAGATGTTCCAGCCACTGATCTGCTAAGTAGGTACTCTGGAATAGGTGCTTGTTCAAGTCTTAGTTTGGTTGGCACCTCTTTGATCACAGTTTCATGAGTATGGGGGAAATCTAGGGCTTGTAAAACATTGATCAAGGCTGTTGCTCCACATGCTGACACACCTACTTGGTTCACTTGTCTTTTGCACGCCTCTAACTCTGTCCAGATCATTGTTTTTTCCACGGTTTCCACACTTTTGTTTGGGTCTAACATTCTCAGTTTCAACATTGCTCTATGCACATTTTGGCTTGATCCTGGAACGCCAAAGACTAAAGCTTCTCTTTGGGACAACCTTGCACCACATAACTCAGTTGAAGATGAACTACTTGAAGCTGTACAACATTCACCTGAATGTCTTCTTTTGTTGCCTGGCAATTCCAAGTTTTGTTGGCTTAGATTCAAGGATCGAGATCTGGTCATCATTGATGCACATAATTCCAATGCTGGACTGATCAAGGGAGCCGAAATGTTTCCGCTAGGTTGTTGCACTGGCCCTTGTTCAAGGTTCAATTCTAGTGCTTCGACTGGAAGGTCATCTTGGATTTCATCTTGAACTAGAGGTTCAATTTCTGTAAAACGTTAAAATAATTCGTTATTTCATTGAAGTCAAAAAAGGGTTCAATAGTGTTACCTATTGGAGCAAGAGCTTCAGGTGTACCTGTACTCAAAAGCTCTTGCGTTTTGGGATCAGCTTCATCAGATTCATTAGAATCTGAGTCTTCATCACCCGGATCAAAATCCATTTCTAAAAAGTCCATGTCTGGAGATTCACGTCCATTTTGGCCAAGGTTGGGAGCATTTGGATGATGCAATCCATTTTGTAGCTGTTGTTGTTGTTGTCTTCGTTGATGATGAGATGCCATTTCACTTTGGATTAAAGCTGCAACTTCGGTGCTCAAGTTGGATTGACCGGCACCTGAGACTCCTCCGAGAGATCTGGGCAAGGATGAGGCTTCACTGTCTGAGCCTCCAACGTCAAGTTGAAAGAATGATTTGGGCAGATCTGCGGCTTCTAAAGGATCATCATCTTCAAAAGATAGACAACCGTAGCTGGAAATCCCATTTCCAGTGTACCTAAAATCATCCCAAAAAACGTTCAAGCATAATTCAACTTATGACAGTTTTACAGTGTTCATTTTAGGTCAAATTGAAACTGTATTGAAACTTACCTATAAATGTAGAAATCATCATCACTGTTGTTGTCTTCCAAGTCATCATTTTCTTCGCTTCTATTTTCATTGGGAACCACTTGGTCACTGGCAGGTGCTGAACGCCTAACTTTTGGCCGAGCACCTAGGTTGGCACCTGCCGGATTGCCGTTAGTGTCTTGGCCTCCATCTGAGGCCGAATTACCTTCAAAATTCATGTCGACATTGTCAAATCTATTTTTTTGTTGACGCCCTGAAGAAACAAAATCGTAATAAAATTGTGGTTCAAAGACCAAATGAAACAAAACTTCTCAAAAAACGCCAAATTTTTCGTTACTTTTGGAATAAAAGAAACCAAAACAGCTCTTTTAGATACTTGAGTAAAATTAAGAAACCATTATTTGTTCTCAGCATAAAATATTTTTTCATGACTTTTGCATTTTACTTCGAAGTACATAAGAGAATTATAAACATTGACAAAAAATCGTGGAAAAATTGTGAGAGCACGACGCACGTGAAAAAAGTTGAAATCATGGCGGATACGCAAGTTTCAGCCTTTGTAGCTTACAATCAAGCTAAACCCAAAAAGAATAAGAAGAAAAAGGAC
>LT727914.1:123390-136305 GCA_900157175.1 Oithona nana | reverse complement strand
TGAAAAACTCGTGAAAATGTTAGGGTTTTGTCGAAATTGAATTTTTGGACAAAAATTTGACTTTTCGAATAGTGTGAAAAAGGTGTCAAAAAAGATCAAAAAAGTCTCAAATATTTTTTTTCAATTTTTTTTCAAAATTGGAATTTTATGAGACTTTTTTGGTTCTTTTTCGGAAAATATTATTTTGATATTTTTTACGTGAATAATTTATTCTGGTTTCTTGTTTCTTCTCTGAATGTATAACTTGCATTGCATCTTGTGAATTCTTGGACGGTTTTGTAGTCTTGGAGGTTGCTGAAATTATATACTTTTTTGATTTATTTAAAATATTTTTAAGGAATAGGAAGTGGACGTAACAAGTTTTTCCCCCAAAAGATACATTAAAAATAAATACTTTTTGCATTTTCAGTATTGGCAAGAAGAGCTAATCTGGTATCTTTCGATACGTTAGCATACAACGGTTCGCCTAACATAAAATAATTGAAAAAAATAATAAAAAATATTAAAAATATTTTTTTCTTACCTCCAGTGACATCTGGCAGACGCTCCTTTAGCCTTTCGTTCATGGCCTCTTGTGCTTGGATTTGAAGTTGCAATTTTACCTACAAGAAAAATTCTTTGAATTTCTAGCATTGGGAGCAAATCCAGATAAGTTTACCTGTTCTTCGATGTCTTTATTAAGGTCTTCGCTTTCTGGAAGGGTGGTAGTAGTAGTTGTTGCCGTCGAGGTTATCGAGGCTGCAGTAGGACGAGGATCGCCACCCTTCTTTTTGTTGGGTTTGGCAGATTCGTTTAGTTTATGTGGAGTCATACCCATATCGTTGAGGATATCGGCCAATTGCCTGGCGTTGATGCCACAATTGTTAGCCACATTGCTCTTGCACCTTTTATGTACATTGAAGTCACAAGCTAAAAAAAAAATTATCAAACTGAATTTTTAAAAAACCAAAGAAATTTTCCAAAAATACTTTTTTTAAATTGGGGGTTAAAATTCTAAAAAAATTGTCAAATCAAAAGGAGTTTTGCAGTGTAAACAAAATTTCACGAATTTTTTTAATGCTTTCAAAAATTATAAAAAATTGAGAATGAATTAATTTTGGCAGATTTTGAGTCAATTTCCAAATATTGCAAAAACTTTTTAAGAAATAACGTCTGATAATGTTGAGAAAAAAGATACTTTAGAACGAGAAAATGTCTAGACTTGTTTTTCTTCTTAGTCCCTAAAGTGGTTTAGAAAAGGAAAAAGGAAGAAAATTAACTACTATACACTACTCACCTTCGCATTTAAGGCCTTGTCGAATGAGCCCGTAAAGTAGAGAGCCGCAATGGTCACACCAAGTAAATCTGTGATAATTGTGCACGGAGAATCGGTGTGGCACATCAATTTTGAAACGGGTACTCTTACTCTGAAATATAAATAGGTACAAATTAATTATGTGTCATTAAAACCTAAATTCAAAAATGATTCAAATTCAATTCTAATTGTTTATCATTACATTTTATATTAAAATCGTCCATTTGAATTTTGGCGCGAAAATTCAAAATGAGACATTTAAGACGGATTTTCAAACATGGTAAAAGCCAAAAAGTTGAAAATGAACAACCGATAAAAGTCTGGAAAAAAGGCTGTTGCTAAGGCCTTTACAAAGAAGGCCTTTTGCTATCTAGACTTTCATTCATTTTGCTACGACTACGAGACAAAGGTCAAGTAGATACTCACGTCATCTGTATCTGACTTTTTGACTCCAGAACACTTTGTTGTGATGAACTCGTGGCATCGCTTGTGGACTACACATACGCATATTTGGCACTGATACCCCTGCTTGCCAAGGCCCCAAATGAAGTCGCTGCAGTGTGAGCAGAAGGTGGGTTGTCGCAAAAACGTCGCCATGAATTTGTGCGAATTGACTTGATGGACACGACGTTTCATTGCACCTCGACGGTGTTTTTCCGCGAAACCACCTTCGCGTTCCTTGAATTGACGGATAGGCTGCGATTGTTCCTCTTGAGTTGCCCATTGCAGTTCGATTTTCACGTGCAAACGTCCGTTTGGTTCCAAATCAGTCTGGAAAAGAAACAGAAAATTTTCAGATAATCGTTTGTAATCCACACTTCATTTTTTGTCCAAAAATTCAACTTTGATTTCCCGAGAAAGTTGTCGATTTTTTTTGGGAGAAAAACTCGTCAAAACTAGAATACTAGATAGAAGGAGTAGTGCCGATTTAATTTTCGCGCCATTTTTTTGAAGTTTTTTTCATCGAAAAGAAAAATTCATTATCAAAATTTCTTACAGTTATTAAAATATTCAAATTTTTTTGTCAATTTTTATCGAGAAGGAAGTGAAGACTCTTATAAGCAAAAAATAGAGACCAAATTCGTTTAGAATTGCTTTTAAATCTCTAAAAATTCAACAATTTGTCCTTCATGACGTCATCACAACAGCTGACATATGCTGTAGGCCGAGCACGATGAGTAACCCTAAAGGCAAAACAAAAATAATTTTTTTGAAAGATTTGTGTGAAATAAAAGAAAATGTCGCCAATAGAGAATAGGCTCGATGAGCAAAGAAATAAGAATAAAATTGTATATATTCTTAATTTGTAAATAACTAATTTGGAATGACGATTTGTTTTGCTTGGCGATTTCGATCCCAGCCCAGCGATCAATTATACATAGCCAAGCGTTCTTGAATCCAAATGTTGACTGAAACCTTTGGCTCTTCTGGTCTATTTTTCGTAATTCTAATTTGTCAACGTTGAGTTTCTTCATCGTCACTTTTTGACGAGAGGCGACTGAACCAAATTCACGATTTTTTTCAATTTTTTTTGCTAAAGCTGCAGACTGCAAGTGCAATGTGACGTCGCGCTCGCCGCTCAGCAGCTTATTAGGACGTTACCCCAAAAGAGATCAGAAGTAAACACAACATGACATTTTCCCGTAACGCACACATTTTTTGCGATGAAAAAATCGCTTGCGAACAGCGCCTCTGTTGTTGGCCGAACACACTGACTTGAAAAAAACGCTTGAAAAAAAGATGCCATAGATAAATCGGCACTACTCCTCCTATTTAGTATTCTAATAAAAATCTTTGTCCCACCTTTTTACAAGCTTTAAAATTGAAACAAAAGTTCATCACAATAGTTTAAACTAAGCTAAGTTCTTGGAAAAGCTGCTGAACTGTAAAGCACCATTTTCGCGTGAATTGCAGATTCTACAAAAGTGATTTTTTATTAGGAATTCCACACTGTATCAGATTTCGATTTTTCGTACAAAAAGTCAGAAGAAATGAAACTTGAGTTATGAGGATTTTTTTCAAATTCTTGCATTTAAATATATGCATCATCAAAACCTGATTAGTGATTTTTTGTCCTCATAATTCATACTTAAACCGCACCTAAACACACGGTTTTTTATTGCATCTACATTTGAATATATGTTTCGCAAACCTTTAGCGATCTGAGCATTTCATCGCAATTGTTGTCACACCTCATAATCAGCATGGAATATTGTGACTAGATAGAGGGGCCTACTAAACCCGACGCTGTGGGACGCGTTGCGAGCGCTATTGTGTTGTTTAGGTTAGGTGACATTTGCCTCTTCTTTGATATTTTTATAAAGTCAATATTTGGTAATAAAAATTCCCTGAAAATCACCTAAGAAAGTCACATTCGATTTTTCATGCCTAAATCATTTAGTATGTATTTGAATGGATGTTCGTACCATAAAATGACTAAAACTGTTAGTTTTTTTGGCGCGAAAATTCAATTGGTATGATTTGTTCGCTCAGCTTAAATTTTTGTAAATGATACTTTTTAAAGTATTTTGCAACACTGTGTATTTGAAAATGTCAAATCAACACCTGCATTTCTTGACATTTTGCAGTACTTATGGATCATCATCAAAAATTGGTCACACGTCTAATCTTTGGATTTTGATATCAAAGCCGAAGAAGGCAATTGTCGGCGCACCCTGAGGAACGTTTGCACGTTTTGTTGCCGTTGTTGTTATAACATCAGTCGGGCAGTGAATTTGATGGAGTTCAGGCCCCGCGTATTTGACAAAATTGAGAAGAAGTTGAATCATCTTATCATCTCTCAAAAGGCGAATTTCTCCTGAAAGCGCCTACTGTATACTAAGTGTACCTCAAGGAAAAATTTATTTCATTCAGCTTTAGTCGCGCCGAAACTTTGGCCGCTTCAAGGAGTGTGTGAAAAAGTAAATATTTAGGTGAAGACGACATGTGAAAAAATTGGTGAATTTATTAGTGCTTCGTAACTTTTTTTAAGAAAATGTAAGTTTATTTTACAATTTCCTCTGTTTGAAAATCTATTTTATGATTTTTTGTGATTTTTTGGATTTGTTTGAATTTTCGCGCCACAAATTACCACTATTACTTAGAAATATTTTGGCATGAAAATCCGAATGTGTTTTTTTGATGAATCTAAGCGATTCTAACAATAAAAAAAACATCATTTTTGGCGTGAAAATTGAAGTGATAAATATTTTTTTGTTGCTGTGATTTTTCAACGTTGTGATGTGTCTGTAGATTCTGTAAATTGCGGAAATGATAGTTCTGCTTGAATGACAGATTCTTTTGGTGTGATTTTGCACACACCACGTAAATTATTGCAAGATGCGAAACAAAACTTTTTTTCCCATTCTTTCAAATTACACATTCATGATGATGCGCGCGAAGAATGCATAGCTAGACATAAATGCTTACAAATGGAGTGTGACAAACTTTTTAGCGAATGAATATTTTGCCCTCAATGTAACGCCCAAAGCCGCAATAGGACCCAATTCGAATTAGGGCAAAAATCGGGTAGATCATCCATCAGATATGTATCTTTTTTTGTACAGTAGAGTCCCGATTTAGTAAACGTAAGTAGATATAGTAAACAAACTTAATTTACTAAATCGGAACTCTACTGTATCATTGTATGAAAAGATGCCTGAAATAACCCGAAAAGTGAATTCGAATGTACGAAATCATGAACCAAAATGGAGTTAGGGCCCAAATTGCAATACGTGGGTAATTTTGGGCCAAACAATTAAACAAAATAGCGTAGGTGTCGTTAATCAAGGACATCACTTTGTACTTCCGAAAAGTCTGAATGAAGTCTCTGCTACTGTGATTATGACCAATTTGAAATGAATAACAGATGTTTACAGACACTTTCGATCCAAGCCAAGTTTACAAAGTATATGTGGTGCAATCGCAGCGCAAATCCTCTTTAAATCAAAATCACAAGTTTGAAAAAAAAATTCAATCCATTCTATCATTTCAGGAGCAAAATGTGATAGTTGTGACGAAGATGAAAGAAGAAGATGTGCTACTGCAATAATAGTGAAGCCTTGGTGTGAAATGAAGCCATTATTATGGTAAAACTTTCTTTTACCATCATTAAAATGGCTGCCGTGGCTGATTCCAATGATCTCACTTCAAATTGGCGGAAAATCAGGCTAAAGGCTATTAGCCTGCCCGCATTGCTATCCATTCTTATTCTACTTCTACCCCAGCCCCAAAATGCAATGCCCATCCCTAAAATACAGCAAAATTCACTTACTAGTGCCATGGTAAGAGTTTATTTACCTAAAGCGAGCGAGCGAATCATTTTGGTCAATTCAAATGTAAAAAATCGGAAAGAAACCGGCTTGAATCACGCAACTTATACCACTCGTTTGTCAAGTTATGATTGGTCATATAGAGATGGTCTAAAGCTCGAAAAAGCTTGGTGAAGTTGGGTGAGGTTAGAATTACCTCACCTAATTTTTATTTTTGAAGGCCAGACTTGTAATTTGAGAAAAAATTGTTCTTCTGCTTTTGACCACATCTGTTGGTTTTCGTCCAAATTATTATTGTCGTTAAAAAATAAACGCCCCTAAATCAAAATTAATAATTATGACATTTTGGCATGAAAAGAAGCCGTTGATTTGACCACAGAAAAATCAGTGGTCAGAAAAAAATTCGGGGAAATTTTTTCGAATGATTGATTTTTGATCTTCGGCAATTCGTGTTACAGCATAAGCAATTTCAAGGGCATTAAAATTAAGGGTTAAGGTCAACATCTTTGTTGCAAGAAAATATTATTATGCGCTACCACATTTCATTCTCGTATTTCTATGTAACCTAGACTAAAAGCCACTTTTTGCAAAAGATTTTCTCTCCTCCAATTTACTGCGGGTTCAAAACAATGGCTCTGCAAAGATTACGTGTTTATGAGAGGAAAAGTAGAATTTTCTAAATTATTTGAAGTAGGAGAAGAAGACGTAAATAATTCCGGACAAGCAACTTTGTCAAGTGTTTTCAAAAATCAGGGTAGCGATCACAATGTTTGAAAATTTTTCACCTTATTTTTTGGAAAATATTTTTTGAGGTGTCGACATTAGTCTTACCTTTCAAGGTCTGCTTTTATAGATTTTCCCAACTTTCGTTTCACATTTTTGCCATCGCCAGTCAGCTTCCATAAAATTCGACGAAAACTGAGTGTAAACAAACTTCAATTGTACAGACAAATCTCGGGCAAATAAGTCAGATGAAACTGTAGTAATTGACGAGTTTTCCTCAAAATTCAGGTTTAATATATGTTTAGTCGATAGCAAATTAAATTCTAAAATCAAACTATTTTGTATATTTTGTCTAATAAAACAGTTTCATCAAAAATTACAAAATTTGACGCTGAGCTCAACTCAATTTCCAGTCGATTTTTCCCATTTCTCAGCTGAGATTTCAAAGTGTAAACAGAATTTTCAAGCTTGGAAAAAAAATTTGAGGTGTCGAAAAAAGTGTGTAATTTTTGATGCATGTGATTTTTGCAACGCTCAAGTAATTGGGGTTCCCCCTTTTGAACTTGAATAAAAGACGTTTTTTCAAAAAAACAAGCAACTCTTTGTTTGGCGTTGGCAAACTACCTACAACAAATACCATCAAGAAAAAAATAATACAGTAATCAGTTTTATGGAGCATTTTGCGGGAGGACCTTGTTTTTTTCGTGAAAATATCCAGCGTCATCACTTGCTTTGCATATGAAGAAAACCGCAAAACCCAACAGATGCTTAAAGCCGAAATAAAAGCAAGCAAAACAATGCACACAGAATTGCGTCAGGTTTTACTAATAACCCAAAGACATATTCTAATGTTTCTATTTAGTCATAAATATCATCAATCATGTCATCAAAAGTAGAATAGTAGGTCATTTGTCAAGCATATTTGCACACTAATATAAAATTCAATTTGACAAAAACCGAGTTTCGTCATTGATTTTACTGTGGTTTTTCCATTCCAATATGTTTGATTTATCGTTTCAGATGTACCTTATGAAGTACGGGTATATGGATGATATGCAACATCACCATCATTCCCATAAGAGTGCAAACTTAATCAGTCGCGACGGCCTCAAAGCTCACATTATGGAGTTTCAAGCTTTCGCAGGCCTAAACCAAACTGGTGAACTTGACGAAGTGACGGTCAAAATGATGAACATGCCACGGTGTGGGGTCAAAGATAAAATTAGCATGAAAATGAACGCAGATCTTCATGATCATCCAAGAAGATCCAAAAGATATACTCTGCAAGGTAAATCATTTTCATGTTTTTGAAATGTTTCAAACTTTTCTATTTTTAAAAGTTTGAACATCCAATCCAATTTTCTTTAGGATGAAAAGCTGTGTAAAAGTTCCAAAAATTCATAGAGAGTAGCAAAGTCTGCATTTTCGCTTGAAATGAGTCAAGTGTGAATGAATCATCATCATCCACACACAATTCAGCGAATAGAACATCAAATTCAGAACACACACGGAACGGAAATACTTTGTTAGAGATTTTTTGAGGGTTCACTGTTCGTCATGGTGTGGTGAAAACTCATTTGTGAATATCATGATCCAGTCATAAAATATACAATGATGTTGCTAAGCATATCACAATTCACACAGTGTTTGAAAATCACCAAAAAAATCGCACGTTTTGGATTTCTGGAATTTTGACAATCGTTTAGTCTATTAGATTGTCGTTGATTTTTCAGCAATTTTGAGCAATTTTGGCAATTTTTGATTTATGGATTTCTTCGATTTCTTGGAATTTTTTGGCAATTCAAAGTGTTTTTGTTTTCTGTTTCAGGAAGCCGATGGAGAGTCAAAGATTTGACTTACAAAATCAGCCAGTATCCAACTACAAATACAATGTCACGAAGACAAGTGGATCAAGAAATCCAAAAGGCTTTGAGTGTTTGGACCGAATACACCGACTTAACTTTTACACAAAAAAGATCCGGCAAGGTTCATATTGACATCAGTTTTCTCAAAGGCGAACATGGAGATGGGGATCCTTTTGACGGCAGTGGGGGAACTTTGGCTCATGCTTTTTTCCCAGTTTTTGGAGGGGATGCGCATTTTGATGACGCCGAAAATTGGACAAAAGGCAGCTTTCGAGGTGAGAGGAGGAGGAGCTGCTCCTACCTCTTTGTTATACAAAAGACAAAAGATTATTGCGACTCTTGGAAATTATGAAAGCCATCTATTTTGAGCTTTTAATTTCATTGTTTAAGGTTCTAACCTTACTTATGCGCCAAAAAAGCGTTTTTAACAGCTGTAATGTCTGTATCCGAAGCACACTGTTCGAAATCTTCATTTATTGTCCAAAAATTCAATTTTGATTTACCGAGAAAATTTTCTATTTTTTGGGGTGAAAAACTCGTGAAAATGTTGCGGTCCTGGACTTTTTAGCTGTTGACAACTTTGATTTCACAATAAAAGTGTCAAAAAAATTTTGGTGAAAAACTCGTGAAAATATTCGGGTTTTGTCAAAATTGAATTTTTGGACAATTTTACTTTTCGAATAGTGTGCGAAGGTGATTTTGTATGCTATCTAAAGTATTCTAAAAAAAGAAATTCGAAAGGAAAAGCTTTCAATGTAGACATGAAAGCAATCTATAAAAAAGGTAACACAGTGTAACTTTGGCCATAAAAATTGATCCGGCGTTATGATGTTACAGGTACAAACTTACTTCAAACAGCTGCCCACGAGTTTGGTCATTCCCTGGGATTGTCACACACGGACGACAATGCAGCTTTAATGGCTCCATTCTACCGCGGCTACGAAGTCAAACCTAAACTAAACGAGGATGACATCAAAGCCATCCAATCTTTGTACGGGAAAAAATCTCGTTTCACTGACGGTAATTCAAGCCCTGATAATTCTGTCAATGAAATTGATACTGAGGTCAACGAGATTGAAAATGATAGCTTGTTATGTAACGATCCGAAAATTGGCGCTATTGTCACCACAATGGACAACTCAACTTATGTTTTCAAAGGAAAGCAATACTGGAAATTGACAGAGGATTCCGTAGACGAGTCTTACCCAAGAGACATTTCAACAGACTGGGATGGACTTACAGGTTAGGAATAAAATTACCATAGTCTAGACAGCAACAGGAAAAGATTTCCTGCTTTTGACTTCTTCTTTTCAGGCAACATCGATGGTGCTTTCACCTGGAAAAATGGCAAAACTTACATTTTTTCCCGCAACCGCTACTGGCGATTCACCGACCAAAAGATGGATTCTGGCTATCCCAAACTGATTTCCAAAGGGTTTGACGGGATCCCCAACAGCATTGATGCGGCTTTTGTGTGGAGCGGCAACGGACTGATTTATTTCTTCAAAAATGGAGATTATTACCGCTTCAATCCCGAAGAACGTCCTCCTGTGCGTGACAGCTATCCTAAACCTATTTCCAACTGGGAAGGCATTCCTGATAATATTGATGACGCACTAAAGTACACTAATGGTTATACCTATTTTTTCAAAGATGGAGAGTACTGGAGATTTGATGATAGGTCATTCAAAGTAAGACCCTCAAAATCAAATTAAATAGAAGAATTTTGAAGTTTCTTTTCTTTTAGGTGGATAAGGCCAATCCTTCGTTTCCAAGGAAAGCTGGAGTCTGGTGGTTCGGTTGTTCAAGCACTAAAGGTAGGCTAGTAAAACGGGAAGCAATTCAACAATCAAATTCACTACTGCAACAAATGGGAATAAGGGAACTACTACTACACAAAGGTGACGGCCAATTTTCAGGTTCGAGAAGATCCGATGTGCCTCCGAGAATTGATCCTTCAGAAGACGAGAATGAAGGTGAAAATGAGCAGCGTGGAGGATTTTCCTCTATTTGGGATGTGTTTGCCAAAGGTTTTCGTGGATTCTTTCGTGAATGAATAACTCTATTTTCAACACGTTCTTTTGCATCAGTGGGTAGTATATCCTTTTTTTCTTTTCAAAAGAATTTCCATTTCTCACTCTGCTACTTAGAGTCAAATACCTTGGATGGGAATATTGCTTTGCAAACTGTGCCAAAATACAAATTATAATCCAAATATTCAACTTTGATGGAGTTCAAATCCGAATGGTTGTTTGAACAAAAAGTTGGATTTTGCCACAGTGTGGTGCAATCCACATTCACTTTTTTTGCTCTAAGCAAATTGTACACTCTCCACTGATTACACAGTATTTGAAAATCACCTTTGAAAAAATGTCCCACTTTTTGGCATATTATTCAACCTTTTTGACGGAATAAAAAAGCAAAAAACAATTCCTTTCTGTTTCAATTTGATCCGACAAATGTTAACTAAAGTTAGCCATTTTTCGAAAAAAATTAAAGACGCTTCGCTCTTGGTCGGCCTTTGGCCTCCATCGCGCCGCTTTAGATAAAATGAGACTTTTTGGTTGTGATTTTCAAACACTGTGTTATTTTACTAATATTTGTTGAATTGTTCTTTTTTTTATTTCCAGGCAAAAAATAATGATTTTGCTCTACACGGACTAATTCTCCTCAGCTTTGTCTTCACGAAATTAACGATCGGTGTGTTGTAAACTAATCCTTACAAAGTATCTCTTGAAATTAATTTTTGTTTTTGGGTATTTTTTTACAGATTTGCAAGACTTATTACATGTCAAATCAACTTCAATGGCAACTTCAATGGCTCCAAATTTGTCAAGACCTTTAATGAAGTTGACTTCTTCGCTACTTTTTTGTATTTTTGCTGTAATACATTTCTTACCATAAATCGAAAATGATTTGTTCAACAGTAGGCGACATTATTCAATGGTTACGAAACGAAAATTTCGCCGCACAAAACGACTTCTCACCGTTTTTCATCATCACGTAGTATTGGACATATAATCATTTTGAGACTGGTAGTGTTTGAAAATCACCCCAAAAAACTAAAATTCATATATGTCTTTACTTTCCTTCAATTCACACTATTCTAAAAGTCAAATTTTTGTCCAAAAATTCCATTTTGACAAAACCCCAACATTTTCACAATTTTCCCAAAAAAATCGACAATTTTCTCGATAAATCAAAGTTGAATTTTTGGACAAAAAATGAAGATTTCGAACAGTGTGTCAAGCAATGCTGTTTTTCTGTACTTTCAAATACTGATAGACGACATTTTGTTTTTCTGTATTTTTCAAATATTATGGGATGCAATGATGATGAGAACCAGAATAATCACACAAAATCCAATGACACAACAAAGAACAAAAATAGCGTAACCATAAATCCACCTGAGGTCTCGGTCACTAATTTCGGCAATTTCACTTTGTTGAGGTCTATAGTGCCTTAGTCTTCTACTGCTGTTGCAAGGTTCTGTACTAGCGGATTCTTCGTCCATCCTCTAGCAAGGTATCCACTCAATTGAGAAGAAGAGCAGCTTTCGGTATACCGCTCTACCGCTACTCTTGGCTTCGACCTTCGCTTTACCTTTCTCTCTACATGTTGCTCCTCTGCTATATTATTAAAGCTTCTTTAGTTCTATTTTTCGCTTTTCGGTTTATAGTTCGGTTCGATCTTAAAGCCGAAAAATGACTTCGATTATCGGACAATGGCTTTGTTCGGGTACCCGAAAAACCGAACCGACATTTAAAAATTTCGGGAAGTATCAAAAAGTGTTAGAAAGTTGAAAAAGTTGTCAGAAATAATTGAAAAGTACGGAAAGTTTTTGAAAGCAATAGAAAGTTATTCTAAAGTAATTGAAAATTATCGAAAGTTAGTTAAACATTTTAATGGAAAGTTATCAAAAGTTACCCAACACACAATACTGTTCTATCAAGTTTGTGTAGCTTATATGATCTTCGGATTATTGCTCAGGACAGCTCAGGAAAAACAAGGAAAATTACTAACGCAATTATCTCATTAGTAGGAAATCAACTTCCGTTAATACATCTTGTCGTTGACCTACTTTGTGAGCTAATAAAAACGTGTCTATTTTCCAGTTTTACTTCATTAATCTGATCAATTCTGAGATCATTTTTGTGACTCCATCTTGAATTTCGTGGAATTTTCCATTGTACATATAAGCAGGCGAGGTCACAATTTTCATTTTTGAATCCACACAAACTTCACCGACTTCTTTGGGGTCGACAGAGGCACCAAAAGAGGCTGCGGCTTCCAAAGAACCTCCATAAGGCCATTGAGATTCGTCTCCACTTTTCCCTAAAGTTAAATTGACTCCTTGACTTCCAAAGACTTTTGCAGCAATAATTGGAGCAATGCAACACATAGCTATAAGAGAACATTAACTTTAGTTTCAAACACTAGACAAGGTTGCAAGAAATGCAATTGAGAATCGTGTCCAAAAATGCAAGCCTAAAACAATCAAAATTTAAAAGATAATTCAGGCATAAAGATCAACGGAAGTGCTTATGGTTCTTAGTGCGCTCCTTCAATGTGACGAGTTATTTTGTACTTAACATCCTCACACTATTCGAAAAGTCAAATTTTTGTCCAAAAATTCAATTTTGACAATACCCCAATATTTTCACGAGTTTTTCACCCAATTTTTTTTTGACAATTTTTCTCGTGAAATCAAAGTTGTCAACAGCTAAAAAGTCCAAATCCACAACATTTTCACGAGTTTTTC
>LT727914.1:76507-122684 GCA_900157175.1 Oithona nana | reverse complement strand
TTGACGAATTTGTTCATGTTTCTTTTTTTCAATAATGACAAAACGCCACCTAGAGTACAAAACCGTCACGAATAGAACTAAAATTTGAAGATTACCAATAGGTTTTCCAGCTGAATGAAAATCTTCCAAAACTCTTTGCACTTCTGGATCCACTGCCATTTCAGGTCCTTTGAATCCAAAATCAGAAAGGTTTTTGGCGGCTCCAAAACCACCAGGAACAACTAAAGCTTCAGCAGAATCGGCCTTTAATTCAGTTAAAGGTTGCACAGGGCTTCTGGCGATCCTGGCGGATTCGTTAAGTACATTGCGTTCCTGATCCATTGGCGATCCGGATTGGTGATCAATGACGTGAGCTTGAAGCTTATTGGGAGCGTAGATCACGGGTTCCATTCCTGCCCGGGTCAAAGCGGCTAAGCAGGCGGCGGCTTCGTGAACTTCAGTCCCGTCATACCTGAAAAAAAATTATGGTTTTAAAGAAAAAATTCCCAAATAATTGAAAGCCTTACACTCCACATCCGGATAAAACCACAGCCACATTTTTGTTCATTATTGTCGTAGTTGATAAATTTGCTTTGAGCATTGAAGAAAATAGCAACCCGGATTTTTGAAATACTGCACGTCCAAGCATAATGTAGATCCTACAAAAAATAAAATTGTAAAATGTTTTAATGTTTGAGATTTTTGCTCAAAGCCATTTTATTAGCTGGTCCGCCCCATAATGGCGCAAATTGATTTCTTTCAAGTTCAAAAGAAGCCTCAGAATTCAAGGTTTGTTTTAGCGATTGCAAGACGCTTCGATCATGTTGCACCAATTTCTCAAGCCAAATTTGTGTCTCTTCCAAGCACTTGTCATCAGAGACTATTTGATCACATAATCCTTGATGTTCATTGCTTGATAAAGTACGACAAGACAGCAAAATTTCCAGAGCCTTTGAAGGTCCAACAAGATTTTTTAGGCGGGTTCCTCCACCCCATCCTGGAATCACACCCATTTTTGCTTGGACAAAACTCAATTTTCCATTGGTTTTGGCAAATGCGCGTAGGTCTGGGACTAATGTCAATTCTGCGCCACCGCCCACTGCCCGGCCGTTGACTAGAGCCACTGATATAAGTGGTAAATTACTTAATTTTGAGAGTGTTTCATGCATCAAACAACTCATTTCCCAGCCTTTTTGAGGCGTGTTGACAAATGTTGAAATAGTTTGTAGATCTCCACCTGCACAGAAAACGTCACCTGCACCTGTCAATATCAACCCTGTAAATAGGCAAAAACTCGTGAATTGAAGTAGTTATGCACTTTTTAGCTTATATTGAGTTTCAGTTTGACGTTGTTTATGTGCTGTTTACTGAATGTTTTACTCTAACGAATTTTTGGGATTTCCTTATAAATGAGAAAATTACCTTTAATATCTTTGATTTGATTCACTCTTGTTTCTAAATGCGTTATCAAATCGTGAAACTCAGCCATCATTTTTCCACTAATGGCATTTCGCCTTTCTTGGTGATTTAAAGTAATGATTCCAATATTTTTGTCAGTTGTAAAATCAATGCTTCCATTGCCATACGCTCTAAATTCGGACTTGACTTCGTTGATGTTTATGGGAGTAAATTGGGAATTGAAATGGCGTTGTGTAGTGGCATTTGGCAGCAAAAGTTTAGTGATTTGCATTCGGAGCAGCGTTTTCGACTGACACATTTTCAGGAATTTCTAATCTGTCAATCTTACCCGAACCTTGTCCAACGAAATTTTTTTGGCAACTTTGAACTTTTTGTTTATGTTTCTACAAAACGGAACGATTTGATGAGTGATTCACGCAACCTGCTGTGAATCTTGCAATCAAAAACTTTGATCAACATCTAACTATATATTTGAAAGCCCCATTTTTGTCTGTCCTTCTGTGTGTTCCCTATGCACGGCCAAACCAGTTAACCTAGGAGGTTGTAACTTTACATGTAGCATTAACTCATTAGTGCGGAGGTTATAGGGTGTATGGCGTTGACCTCCGTGACCTCTGAGGCTGCTGGAGGCCATTTAACTTTAAGGCTTTAAAACTCATAGAAGGAAGCATGTTTCATAGGTCCAACTCAAATGCAAAGTTACTCACTGACCTCTAAATTGTTGACCTAAGTGACCTCTGAGTTGAGTTGGGATCTTCTTTTTCAAGAGACTACTGTTGCATTTTTTAGGGGGCTGAAATATGTATGGACACTAATGGAGGAAACATCGTCAGATTTGGAAACATTCCCGTTTTTCTGATCTGATGAAATGGATGGATTATAAATGTCAGGAACTAGGCAGGAGACATGTATGCAACCTGCAACACATAATCCTTGACATTGAATTTTGAGCAGCCGGCGTTCGCCAGCTTCTCGCCAATTTTGACTTGTTGGTTCTGAGAGAACGGATCAGTCTCTGTCTTCCTCATCAATCGTCTTTTGTAAGAACACAAATTCAATCTTCTGAACAGACATTCCTGGGAGGAAAATAGTCATGGCCCATGCATGGGTCAATGGAAATAAAAAAGACTTATTTCTATAATTTTCAATCACGGTGTAAGTTATACTTTTTGGGGCAGATTTTTTACACAATTTTGATTACAAGGCGAAATTTTATTTCAATAATAAACCATTTTTAAAAGTCCGTAGGCTAATAGAAGTTTATGGTATAAACCTTATGAGCAATTCCTTTAGGGACTCGGTCGTTTCATTTTACTTGAAGGTTATTTAATTTCGAGTGGAGCGACGAGTTTCGAGCGAAGCGAGAAACGAGTCGTAACGAGCATATAAAATGACCAAGCGGCGTTTTGCTATTAATAAAAACATGTACATCTTGCACCTATAATATCAGGGCTCTGATGAGGTTTTAAGTAGCAAAATCATGTACATTCTACTGCCAGANGTACCAGCGAGCGAAGCGAGCTTCCCGCCGGAGGCCTCGCAAGTAGTCGCCGAAGGCGACGGATTGCGAGTATTATGATATTCCAATCACCAAAAAAAGATGGCTCAAAAGCAAATTAATATTGATTAAAACGGTTGTAATGTAGTTTTTATTGACATGTAATGTTTGGTTTTAACAGGATGACATTGCGATATAAGAGGAGAAGGAACTATGGGTAGCCATCATCATCAATAGTAATAACAACATCAATGTTTGATTAGACGTAGTAATAGTTTTGTTGGCAGAATGTGCAGAATTGCTAAAGTAGGATGATCCCTTGTAACTTTCTTTGGACTGCTGGTGGTGATTCACGGCAAACTTTCCATTTCGGTCAGAATTCTCTGTGGATGATGATTTGCTCAAGTAATTTTGTCTTTTCATCTCATTGTCAGTGTGATATGTTAAGTCGTCAGCGTTGTTGCTAAATCGCGTGCTACTTTGACCTTTTGAGGAGTCTGAAAAGGAATTTGAGGCACATTATTGCAAAATGAGACATTTTGAGTGACCAATAAGTCATGAGAAAGTAACTGAACAGAACATCTGAGTTTTCGTAGTGTAGTGGTTATCACGTGCGCCTCACACGCGCAAGGTCCGCGGTTCGATCCCGCGCGGAAACAAAATTTTTTCCCCCTTTTCTCTAGCACAAAAATTGATGTTGGACTGTCAGTATTACAAGAGAAGTAGAGGTGGGATTGTCACACAAAAGGAAGAAGATGGAAGATCATACGTCATTCCCAATGATTTTTTCCTTTACTTGAAGAAGGAAGGTAGTAAGAGCTTCGAGGCGAGGGGAACAAGAAAAAAAAAATCGAGATGGGATCCAATCTGTAGTAAGGAGCCCAAATTGGTTTCAGATCAAATCTTCTTTCATGCCGAGGAGCACCAGCCACAGTAGCAGCAGCAGCATCAGCAGCTCTTCAACAGAAACGAGCGGAAAACGACGGAAGAAAACGTTCAACAAATGATATTTTTGCCAATGATGGAAGCCAATTTCTTTTGCTATCTAATAACGTAGATAGCAATAGGAAATCAAGTAATAAGCGTGCATTGAACATGTGGTGTTTGAGTCTCATTCAACATTGCGAGCGAAGCGAGCTACGTTTACATTTTGAGCCAACAAAAGTTAACTAAAAAAAGCAAAAATGGTCAATTTGGCGAGTTTTTGAAAAACTGAAGTCTTGCGGTCAAACAGTGTTACCAGACAGGTCAGTTTTGATAGGACAAAAATTGGTGGAAAATGCCAAAATTCAAAATCATATGCGACATTTCAAATGAGAGATTTTAGCTAATTTTCCAACATTGTGTTAGATAGTCACACAGCGAAACACCATAAATTAGAGCAGTTTAATTTGTGTGAGTTTAGAAGAGAATGGCGTGGCGCGGTGAATTTTTTCCCTGTTTTTTCTGTGAGGAAGGAGGGAAGCTTTGCTCAGCTCTTCTTCTCGCATTGAAAGTGTCTGTCCTCTGGAGTCCCTCCTGGATTTATGGGGTTAAAAGCAGACCCTCTTCACCCAGAGAAAATAAGTGAGCCACTTTACAAAAGTACAGGGAATACCCCTTTTATAATGCACCAACCTTGCATATCAAACAATGCTGAACTTCTTCATGAATGTAATGCAAAGTCTCGAATAAATTACAATATTTACAATACAACTTCTTCATGAATAAAAACCTATTTTAAGACACTTTTTTGTTCTCCAAGAAAGAAAGCAAGATTTCTGAGGACATCATGCTAAGAAGTAAAAGGGGATCTTCCTTTGCTTCAAATCGACTATGAAGTTGGGACGAAAGGAAGGAAGAACAAACGCATAGAGCTCTCACAGTGTTAGAAAATCACTAAAAAATGTCTCATTACAAACCAGAAATCATTTCTTCTACACTTATAGCTAATTCTTCAAATGTTTGCATTTTCAACCCCGAAATAGCCAAAATTATATTTAGGAATGTAATATTGATTTTTGGAACAGTGTGATATTCTTTCTCCTTTGAGCTAAAGTAGCAAAAATCTTGAAGAATTCTCATTTCTCACCATAATATTCTGGAGTGGGAAGGGGGTCCCTGTCCACATAGTCAACAGCCTCCGGGTTATGCTTTTGAATGTAAGCTAAATAAAGAATGGTTTTGAGTAGAGAAATGATTGGTTTTACACTTTTATTGGTTCTTACTGTAAGCTTGAATTCTTCCATCTGCTTTTCCTAAGGAATTGGTTGAAATGCATGTGAAATGGCTTTCATCAGATTCTTGCCAATTTTTGATGGTCAGTCGCATAATCAACTCGTAATCATTGATGACTTCTTCGGTGATTTCATACTTGGGCCCGTTCATTAACATCTCCTTGGTATCTTTCTTCCAGTAGTTGATGGCGGAAGGGTGAGCTTCGACTTTGCATTTGACAGTCACGTTGGCTCCTGGACCCACGCCGTGGAGTTGATCAGACACTGTGATTTCAGGGGAGACTGTAAATAAAGAAAGAAAGTGAGTAAACATTGTTAAATTGATAATCCATTTCATTATCAGAGATTAGTTTCAGGTATTTTTATTAGTTGCTCACAAAATGTCCAAGTCACTAGTGTTGATTTTATTTCTGGTAAAATGTTCCTTTGCTTCATATTCAACAAAAGACTTGTTGCAAGTTGCTTTGAATCCAAGGAATTTTATTCAAAGCTTGAATTTGGATGGTAACAAAAACATCAAAATGTGTGAATTTCACTTGGATCTTTATCACAACCAACTCCAGAATCCTGAAGATTTGTTCATGAATCCATGGGCCTTGAAAAGTAAGATCAAACCGTTTTTCGTAAATTTTAATTGTGGATGTGTGTCTTTGCAGTGTTGGATGCAAGTGCCAAATTCCCAGATGGTTTGTTGACTAGTAATTTCAGATTTCCTGGCAACATGTATGAATGTATGGACGTTTCTGTGGATCACTTTACTGACAGCAATGGGAATTATGTTCCAGGATTTAAAGGAAAATACTTTAACTTCTATTTTATCCCTACTGGTGAAGGAAGATCAAGGATGGCAATTTCTTTACCAGGTTTTGATGTTTCTACTGGTGGTCCTGGTCTACCTTTAATAAAAGCTGGTCTTTGCTTGCCAAGCTCATGCAACTTTGAAGAGATACCCTACTTATTTTTACCCAACAATGAGTAAGTATCATTGAACGTTTTTCTTTTAAATCTATTAAAGAAAACCTTTTTTAGCAAAATTGTTCTCATTCCTGCAATGAGTCGATGGCAAGATCAAGAAATGGTCTTTTCAAATCAAGATCAAGGTTTCATTGCACTTTGTTCAATCATCCTGATCTGTATTTTGATTGGAACATCTATAGAAGCTTGGATGATTTGGAAATTGGAACCGAATGAAGAAAAAAGTAGTTACCAAAAGTTCTTTCTGAACTTTGGTCTTCACAACAACACCAAGAGACTTTTTGATACAACACCTCCTCCAAATGGGAATGACCATATTTCATGCTTAGATGGAATAAGATTCATATCAATGACATGGGTTGTCTTAGGTCATGTATTGATGCAAGTTCAAAGTGAATTACCTACAAATAGTGTTCCAACTTTGTTCAAAAAGTTTGAATCTTTCTGGTTTCAACCCATTGATAATGCTTTGCCAAGTGTTGATACATTTTTCTTGCTCAGTGGACTTCTGGTTTGCTACCTGATGCTCAAAGAGTTGGACAAAACCAAAGGCTGGATCAATTGGCCAATAATGTACCTCCACAGGTACTTGAGGTTGACTGGCATCTACGCTTTCATTTTGTTTTTCATGGTATCACTTTGGGAGCACTTGGGAATAGGACCAGGACATTCCAACAGACTTGAAGTTGAAAATTGTAGGAAAGTCGCCTGGCAAAACCTATTGTATATCAACAATTTCTTTCCTGGGGTTTATACTGAAGACAAAGGTGATGAATACCCATGTATGGGTGAAACATGGTACCTGGCCAATGATATGCAATTCTTTGTAGTTGCTCCAATCATTGTCTACTTGATTTGGAAGATCAAGAATATTGGTTTGGTAGTGGCTGGTTTATTAGCACTGCTGTCAGCTTTGGTTCCAGCTGGATTGACTTACAAGAATGGTTGGGGAGCCCAAAGTGGGCTGGAAGGTGTGGTTCCAGAGTCTGAGATAGAAAAGGATTACTTCAATTGGAACTACATCAAACCCTGGTGTAGATTTTCTCCTTACATAGTAGGAATTTTGCTTGGATATCTGCTACACATTACCAAGAAAAAACCTTTGAAAATGCATAGAGTTGTGGCTATTTGGGGATGGTTGATTGCATTTGGAACAGGATTTGCTGTCATTTATGGCCTGAATATTCCAAAACGCTACTTTGAAGGAGAACCATTGTCTGAAGCTGCTAACATTATTTATGGTGGATTTCATAGGTAAAAACTAATTTTTATGTATCATAATTTTGACTCCAGGGTGCGCTGACTGACTTTACAGATTAGCTTGGGCTATGGCAGTTGGTTGGGTAGTGTTTGCCTGTGCCAGAGGCTATGGAGGTTGGATCAACACCTTTCTAAGCTGGAATGCTTTCAAGCCTTTGAGTAGGATCAGCTTTATCATCTATCTGGTCCACATAAGGATGGAGTCACTAGTCATTGGGATGTACCCATCAGTCTTATCTATCAATGTGACTTTAGCTGTCATATTTTTCTTAGCTGTTCTAGGATACTCTGCCATAGTTTCAGCTTTGTTGTTTATCTTTGTGGAGCTTCCATGGTTGAACACAGAAAAGTTCATTTTTGGACTTTTATTGAAGAAGAAGAAACAGAGTGTTTGAAATACATCACTTGAGTATTTTGGATCAAGACAATTACAATTGTAGAGAGTAGAAATCTTTGCTCTCCATTAAAAAGTTCTTTGAGACTCATGCATAAATGATTTGTATCCCTCCACTTAGACAAAGCAAAAGTTGCTAGGAGTATTTTCTGCTGCTGCCCCCTAATACAGTAGTTCCTTTTCCCCTCTATAGCCTCAACATCATCATTAGCACCAATGAGAGGAGCAGCAACTTTTTGCACTTAGCAGCCATAAAGCACGAGGTAAAAAGAGCAGAAAAGTTTGTCTACAGTAGTTTGCACTGACATTTAGTGCTTTTTAATGTCATCTGAAAATCCAAAGGGACATCATTCTGTTACATTAGGTCTTCTCTTTTACGATTTCTCACAATGTTTGAAAATCAATCAAAAAGTTCAACTTAATTTCAAATTCAAGTCCTTTTCAAATATTTGCGAGGTCAGTACTATCATTTCCATCTTTTGATTCCTTTTCCTTCTGGATACAGAAAACGTCTCGTAAATCATACGCACACATTTTTAGAAGGAGCAGAAGCACCATCCCGTTTTGAGACCCCCTCCTCTAAGGTATAAAGGCTATTCGTCTCTATTAGAAAACCTTTTGCGTTTACAGTGGCTCCACAGTGCTATGAAATATGAGGAAAAGCTTGGAAAAGGTATATACATTTTTTTCTGTTGTCACCAACATATACTTACAGTTCACATTGAGTCTGATACGTTTGGATACACTGGGTGGTACACTATTAGAGGCGATGCACAGGTATGCGCCCATCTGGTGTCTTTGTACCCTCTTTAATCTGAGCTTTTCACCTCGGTATGAACTCACTGAAAAGGCAAAGAAAAGTCATTTTTGAAAAGGAATGAACTCCTTTGCTTTATGCTTGCATTAATGGACACTTACGCAATGTTATAAATAAAAGGAGACTTTTTGAGACTCGAGAGATTTTCAAACATTACGAAGAAAAAGTTTGGCTAGAAATGCATTGTTGATACGACCACAAAAGACATTCAAGAGTGTGTAGTAGTAAATGGGGTCCCCTATTTTTGGTTATATTACCCCTCTAGTTGTCTCCTGGGGGTCCTGAACTCCGGCGGTTCCTTATGGCGCAATACCTTAGCGCATCCTCCTTTTCCCTAGCTTGCCTCCTTCCAAAAGCTGCTGCCATTTTTACAAAACAACTGCAAAAAGCCCCTTTTCCGAGACCATTTTATTGAGGTTCTAAAATACCTCATAAACAAAGAAGTAGGAGAAGAGTAGGAGGGAAAAGTCTGAAATCCTTTACTTTGGCATAGATGTTGCATCTTCTTTTCTAACACAGTGTGTCAAATTATCCTTTTTCGTCCAAATATTCAAATTAATGTAAAACTTGAAAAATAGTTAATTTGGAATTTGGTGCCTATAAATTAACAGCAAATAGGCCCAAAATTTCAAAAATTTGACACATTCTGGGCTCTAATTATTCAAAATTATCTTTGAATTTTAGCACAAAAATTCAATTTGTTCATCACCAATTCAAACTTTTGTCTGAAGGGTTTTTGGACAAAAATCGATCTTTCAACAAAGTGTGCATTTCTCCTAACAGAGAGCTCTCGACTTCTCGTTAGGGAGTGTTTTGTGTTTACCTATCATTCGCTTGTTATTTCTGTCGTAAACCGTAAAGTTGGCCTTGTCTTCTCGTAGCCATTTTATATCCGGCTTTGGATGGCCATTGGCATGGCATTCCAGCAAAGCTTCATCGTTCTCGTTCACATGAACATCAGAGCTCGTTTTCAAGTCATCAATTTCAGGGGGAACTGGAAAATACAGGGACAAAATCTTCAGAATTTGGAATCAAGAACATTTCAAAATTGTCTTACTGAGTACATCAATGCATCCAACTTGTTTCTTCATGACTTCAGTGTTGATTTGGCACATGTAGCAACCGGCATCAGATTCTTGTACTGATCGGATTTTCAGCTTCCAAATCCGATTTTCATCGTGGTCCACATCGAATCGGTTATTGTGTGTAATCACTCTGTGATGTAGAGCTAATATGGTTTGGTCTTTGGCTTTTAACCAACCAACCTGGAAATGAGATGATCATCTTGACAAGTGTACTTATCATCATTCAATTTGTCATGTCACATTATTACCTTGTAATGTCCTAAATGGTTGACCGGACATTCCAAAACAGCTTCACGTCCCACATTGACAGTGACATTGTGAATCCTACCAGCAAAATGTGGTCTTGGTTCATTTTTCAAACCAAACGATGGTTGAAATACTGAATTACGTTGGTCCAATTCTAATTCTGCAAAAGAAAAGGTAAATATTTGAAATGAGTTTATTAGGGTCTAGAATGGGATTTCTTCACGCAAAGGACTAGACATTGTAATAGTGAATGTACACCAGAAATGGGACCTTTTCCAATTTAGTTGGTAGGGAGCAAAGTTCAATTAAATGCGTGGCAGCAGCGTAGTCGTCGAGCTTCTCTAACACAACTTTCCATCTGTCTTTGCTTCTCTCTCTCTCTACTACTTTGGAAGAAGAATAATTTGTCCTTAGAACCAAGATTTCCCATTTGCTGCTGTTGCCATTTTGCTGCTTGCTGCCCTAGATCAATCCTCATTTGGAACTTTTGGACTTCTGTAATCTCAATTTGTCATTTTACTTAGTCAGTTAGTCATGAACTTCTCTACTACATACAACCAAGATACATAACACACTGTATTAGATACTTTGATACCTAAGTTTTTTTCATCGAAAGATATTTGAATTTTCATGCCAAAATCAGCTAACACCGTTATTTTGTTTCCACCCATATCACATTGTTTGAAAATTACTCAAAATGTCGCACTTAAATTTTTTTATCTTGGCATTTTTTCACCAATTTTTGTCCTATTAAAACTGACCTGTCTGGTAACACTGTTTGACCGCAAGCTTCAGGTTTTCNTTCACAAATTTTTGTCCTATTAAAACTGACCTGTCTGGTAACACTGTTTGACTGCAAGCTTCAGGTTTTCAAAAAATCGCCAAAATGGAACATTTTTAATTAACTTTTCTCCACTCAAAAAATAAACGTAGCTCGCTTCGCTCGCAATGTTGAATGAGTCTTTTTCAGTGATTTTCAAACACCGTGCTATATCAGCCTATTCTTGCCACCGTGTCATAGTCAGTATAGCGTGTATATCAAAGCCTTGTTATCCTCTTTATACTTCTAGAAGCTAAACGAAGTTACGACAAGCTTTTTACACAGAGATGATGAAAGCCCCCTCCTCCTCCCTGTTCTATCACCAAAAGAATAAGAAATCATTCGGCAGCAGTAGAATCTCACTGAAGCAAAAGGAGTAGAGTGTGGCGGCCAAGTAAAGGGGGGAAATAGTGAAGGGAAAAGAGAAAAATTATTCCTAATGTGGATAGGAGGGGGGTAAACTAAAAACGAGATGAATGACCTTGAGAACCGTAACATCTGTGACCATTACAACCTATAGCAGTAATACTAAGGAGAGAAAGCAACAACCATGGAGATGTAGCATCACAGATGGATATAATTGGCTTGTAAAGCATGTTTTTTCAAAGGATTCTTACTACTTGAAGAGAGCATCATTAGTAATTGGAGCATGAGAATCCATCCCTTCTCCTCCTGTGGCAGATTTTTGAATGGTTAGTCCATAAAGCACAGTAGCGAGGAGGGACTCGATCACTGTCAGCTCACCAATCTAATCACATGGAAAGAGGCTCAACAATGTGCACTGGGTGAGCTCGGCGTAAGTACGAGTAGCGAAGAAGCAGTGGGTAGTAAGCATGGGGATCAAGAAGAATGATTTTATGGTGATTCTCAGCTTTCTTAGTAGGGGTACAAGGGGTTCTGCTCCTTCTATGTACTAAGCAATGTATTTCAAAAGTAGGCTATTGCTTTCTCTTCAATCCTACTAGGTAACTATGCATTTTTTTTTTCAAAATGAGTTTTGGGTGTAACCGATAATCAATACTTTCTCACAGGACCTCTCAATACCGACTAATTAGGGTCACTATCGTAAAAAAGGGTGGTTTCGCCGTTTGTCACAATGTTTGGAAAATAGAGCAGAATGTCTCACCCTCCGGGCCAAAATGATCAAAATTGCAGATCTTGAAATTCAAAGTCACTTTCAAACATTGTAAAATTGTGGACAAGGAAAAAAGATGCATGTACGACTCCAAAAACTGCTACTCCTCCTGCGAAAATGCATCATTTGGGTTCCTCTACTAGGTCTCCGTCTTCTTCTTTCCCTGAGTTTTCTGTTAGCTCTGCCAGCTCTTCAGTCCTCAACTTTACAGAGTCGTAAAAGTACCGCAACACTAAAACTCCTTCAACTTTAAAGTTTTGCTTTCACAAAGATGCCTTCTTCCAAATGCTGCTTTCCAAAAATCTATTTCTAATGAAAATTGTACATTACTACAAAATGATATTTGTTTTATGATAGAGCAGAGAAGAAGCAGTGGGCAAATCCAGCAATGATTGAGGACGTGGTGTGTGCTTAACCGTGTTATGGTTGAGGATTCGTGCGCAAACACATAATCCCATAAACACTAAACAGCAAGAAGGAAAGAGAGGGGGTCGTCGTCTAGCCTCACTTGTTTATGGTTTGTCCGACAACTGCTAGTAGAAACCTACCACTGATTAGTCCTTGTGAATGATCTATTCGCCATTAATGGGATAAATGACCGAAAATTTCTGACGCCCCTTACATTCCATTACAATGATCAACTACTTACACTGTGTTTCAGAAGTGATTGGTCTTTCTTGATGAAGGATATCTTTTGTTGTTTTTCTTTTCTTTTGAAAATCATCTACAAATTACTTGAATCATAACACTAAACGAGTTTTAGCTCGAAAAGATAGAAGGGAGGTAAGTAGAAGCTTTCTCAATTTTCGATCTGTCTCCATCGGTCATCGTTGCCCCAATAGGTTTTTTTTGCGATGTTCTAAGTCCAGAGGGGGTCAAGATAAAGTGTCAGTTTGCATGGCGAACGCATCATCAGCAAATTGCGCCAATATCCGTTTTCCTGTGCAATGTGGCCTAGTAGTTCAGTGGTTGTAGTACATGTAAAACTTGCGCGCGAAATCTTCAACTGTAATATTTTTCAATATATCTACATGCCTGTAAGGGCTATGCTATAAAAATGATGATGGCGTTTACACGATTCGTTGACTTTGCAGATATATCTACTCCCTTTACAGTATGTTCAGGCAAAACCGGTACATTCCTTGTGTTTTCTGGATGTGGACCAAAAGTTGACTACTCTACAGCCAACATGACAAAAAAAAATTAAATACGCTTCGCTCGGTCGGCCCTTTGGGCCTCCCTCGCAAAGCTTTAGACAAAATGTCATATTTTGGAAGAACAGACTGTTGCAATCTCTCTCCATTCTTTAGCCGCCAGAAGCAAGAAGCCAATTGTCGAGAATATTGCCAATATTTCTCCTTCAGCTCTGGATGGAGGCTGCTGCTGCTTCTCCGGCGGCCTCCACTCTATTGCAAGAGTGTTATCACAAATTCAGCTCATTTTCAATTTGCAACCCAGTGCAGAGCCTGGGCAAACCTAAACCAAATAGTCCCAAAATAAGCCAGAAATGCTATAACTGATGATATATGTGGGAAAAATTGCAATTTGAGACAGTGAGGTGCACTTTTGATGCAATTTGAAAATTAATCAATTTTCAGTCTTGTTTTCAAGATTATTCCCTTCCGTTCTAGATTTGCAAGATTATTACTTCAGCTTCAAAGTAGTTACGAGCTTTTCCAAAAGTATAGCAGAGAGGGGTTAGGGTAGTACATAGAAGGATGGATGTACTTAATGCCGGTTTTACTTGAAGATGTCTGCCAAATTCAATAGTTTTGATCTCCTTCTTCTGGTGTACACTTCAATTGTGATGAGAAAGGAGGGAGGAGTGATTTTGATGCATTATTGTGACCAGACAACTCGAAAAGTGCCTTTGGATGTCGTCTTTGGAAGAGTAGGAAAATCTTCTCAGCTGATGATGCAGATGGCCGATTGTCATGCAAATTTTCTTACTACTGTTTTGGGGAACTTTTTGGGTGATTTTCTACCACTGTGCGTAGTATTTCTGGCAAGATGCTTTGGTATGACAATTTCCCTTCAAAGTCATCGAACCAGCGAGATGTGCAAAATGGAGGAATTATTCCGATTTTAAGCCATAGCGTGTCGTCGTCTCGGGATGCAATTACAGACAATGGCTTTCTAATGCTCTAACCGTCGAAGTCATACAAGATTCAAGAAGAAGAAAATGGTACTAAAAGGCCATCTAGCCGTCAAAACAAAAGATTTTTTTTTCAAAGGATGATCTTGATCGGCTATTGATTTTCGCGCTTGACCGCCGCCGCTTTTAAAGTTCAGCAAAGAACAAGAGAAAGAAGTTACTTTTCCAGTCCATTATTTCTTTATGCTACTCTGTATTCAGTCAAATTCAAAATTGGATGATGATCTTGTGGTAGTACTAGTGTTGAGCTAGTAGTTCTTATTCAGTAAAAGCTCAAAAGGAAAAGCCAATTTGCATACATTTCTTTGTTTCCTCTGCTCAGCATATTTCACCAGAGAAACAGCTTCATGCTGCTTGATGGTAGCAAAAAAAAAGAGTATACTAAAGTAGTAGATAAGGAAAGTAGACTTAGTAAATATCAAAGGTCCTTCATCGGTGCTGCTGCTTTAGATTCTACGGTTTTAGAGTAATCTAGACCACAAAAAAAACATTCCGACTCTCAGATGTGAAACTTCCCTCGAAGCTTAGCCATGGTTGAAATCATCAAAGTTAGAAAGCTTACTTTCCTGTACCGGCGATGTTGCATCTCACACAATCCGGTACATTCAAAAGCTAGATATGACATACTGTTCAACATCAATATCTTATTTTTTTGTGTCGCGTTTAGTTTCCCCTCTAGCCACTGTTATGGAAGAGAGGGACTAAAAATCTGGGGCTAAAAGGGGATGAAATACTGCATCAGGAGGACACATAAATTGCCCTTATTTTCTCATTTTGACTCTGCTGCTACTATAGCTAGACTAACACGCTCGCGCTCTTCCCGCGCTGCTGCTATGTATTGTTCCTTGCTTCTCTATCAGACACACAAAAAGGTAATAAAAGACCATTTTCTAGTGTTGAAAAAAGGTGCAAATCTGAAAAAGATGTGAGAAGCAGCAAGAATACTTTTGTGAGCATAGTAAGCAAAATGATGGTCGTCGCTAGCGAGGAGGACCAGGGGGGTCCTAGTCTCCTCATCCATAAACGAAGTTGAGTCGTATAACGCAGCTGTTGCAGTACTATTGCGAGGGTCGTGGGGTCCAAAGGAACGTAAGCTGTAGACCCTTACACTTGGTAGTACAAATTCTCACTGTATTCGCTACATACATGCTAGTGTATCCCCATTATGATCTATTTTTCTATCATAGTTATTATCAAATCAGAGCTCATTCCCAAAGACATCTTTAAAAAGAATTGGGACAATTTTGTGTACAGGATAGATGAAGAGGGAAGAAGCATGGCCGAGATGATATAGTGTAATGTAATGGGATTTAGTATATGACCTCCATTGAAGCATCAAAACACACGGGAGGAGACTAGATGAGGAATATCCATTTTTTCTTGTTACACAGCCTTGTACGTAGTAGAAGAAGCAGGGGGAGCCAGGAACACTTTATTATGAGAATGAGAGACTAAAAGAAAAACCTCTGGGGCGACATTTGTCTTTCTACATATTGATCTAAGTACATTCATACTACATTTCTTGAATAACAATGAAAGTGAAAGCAGAAATTGGAGAGATTAATTCTAATTACTGCTAGTTATTCAACGTTGATGGATCAGGTTTGGAGGTGAAAGCACCCTTTTCCTACATGTTCTACCTTTCGTTAATTGTAGCCCAGCAATTGTTGTCCTAAGGCAAACATAGTCTTTGTACAAAGAAATAATCGTCATATCTTTGACGTTAGCAGGAACTAAACGGTTGCAAAGTAAATATCCTAATAGTCTTTCGAAATCAGCACAATTGTATAAAAATTCATACAATCTGGCTAGACGTCATTTAGGTTAAAAACGTTACCATACCTCGATAACCAGTATCTTTGGATTTACTTCATTGAAAATTTCAAATTGACTTTAGAACCAAAGTATCAAACCAATTCATTTCTAAAATAGACTCTATCTATCTATAATCCATTAAAGACCTTTGCTCAACTATACCAACAATTACTCACCTCTATTAGGGGGCAGTAATTTCGAATTTTCCGCTTGTAATCGCTTTTTCCCAGGGCAGTAATATTTAACGCCCGCTACTTCAAAAATCAACGTTTATCCCGCTTATCCCTTTTAAACTGCACTAGATCACTATAACAAAGCTTGGAGGACCTAAAATAGAGGCCAAAACCCTACCATAGAGTTTTGTAATTGTTGGTATTGGTGGACAAAGTCCTACATCGACCTCAAACCCGACCTTGCTGCCTGCTTTGTTTACAGCCTCGGGAGCCAATTGAAGAGTCAGTATTACACTCAGGACATCTAGCAGCACCTCGCTTCGCTCAGTACTGCCACAGATGCCTTCGTTTTCCCGACTCTTCAATTGTCTCCCCCAGTGGTAAAAAAAATCGTTCAGCCGTGCCGGGTAATTCGGTAGGTAATGGAACATTTTAGACCTTCAATGCAAACTTTAGGTTAAGAAATGTGAATTTTCTTCTTTCGAATGAACCAGTCAAAGACATCTAAGGAAGAATTTCAAGTTACTTACCTAAAGGTTCAGCCTGTACCAGTTGAGTTGAAGTAGCAGATATGATCAAGATGAATAAAGTGGCGTGCCGGCACAATAGAATTTCTAATATCTTGAGGATGCGAAAATCCATGCTTGATCCTATGGGGGATTTTCTGTATGCTGCTGGCTGAGCTGAAGTGACGACGACTACGAGGAGCTGGATGCTGCTGGCTTACTTTTTTTCTCCTCTGCTTCAGTCCTCCACTTTATTACCATACGCACTTGAGTTTCCTTCTTCTTCTTCTTCTCCTCTAGCCCTGATACTGCACAAGGATAAAATATCGTCTTGGCACACTTCAGGACACAAGATGCTTAGTTCACAAACATTAGTTTACTTTCTAAGGTCATATTCAACCAAGATTTAGAAGAAGGAAATTAAGATTGATAATAAATTGAAGGTGAATTGAAAGTTTGCGAGACGAATTTTAAAAATGGATAGACGTTCGGTATTCTACTACTGTTGAGTTGAATGTCAAGTTTATGCCTTTCTTTTTTTTCTCTGAATATGACCTTAGAAAAGTTGCTGATCACCAAGTTGTTGACGAAGAAAAAACGTTTTTACAACTAATGGTTTTGTTCAAGATGAAAAGCAAGCTAAGGGATATCTGCGGACTTTGCGCGGCTTTCCTATCTATCCGGCTTTCACGCCACCTTTCACCGTTGAAGCTAACCTTAACGAGACTGGCGGTATGCGAGAGACTTCTTGCGGGGATACAAACCATTGGCAAATGGTCAAATTTTTTTGTAGCACCTTGTCATCTTGACTTTATCTCCGGAAGAATAAGAATTTATACTAAATTGACTAGAAAAAAGCATAAACTCAACCAAAGTGCTTGAAATTCACCCAAAATGTCGCATTTGAATTTTTGAATTTTGTCATTTTCCACCAATTTCTGTCTTATTAAACTGACCTGTCTGGTAACACTGTTTGACCGCAAGCTTCAGGTTTTCAAAAACTTAGGGAACACACAGAAGGACAGACAAAAAGGGGGCTTACAAATATATAGTTAGATTAAAATTTGCCACCGGCAACTTTTTCTCATTTCTTGACTCTGTCTCCCAGACTGGAGCAAGAACACCAAATTTATACATTGGCACCTCTTTTCTCATGCTAGAGTAGCAAATATTATGAAAAATGGTTCAATTTTTAAGGCTTGCAAAAATTCCTTTAATCCGCTTTTGAAGTGTGTGGACGCAGGAAACTTGGTCAAAGAAAATACAATTCTAAATACCTAGGTAACTTAGGTAAGCTAAGAAAAAATTCTGCTTAGAGAAAAAAACTAAATTCCCTTGATCTCCTCCTTTTACCATTACATAGAAGGCAGAAGCAAATATGTACAATTTTGCATACCTTTTGCGAACCTTCAATATCAAATAAAAGATCAGCAGACTTTTTGACCCTTTGTCTTTTTCGCTGACCCCACGGTACATGTATCACATATTGCCACCGGCAACTTTTCCCCATTTCTTTACTCTGCATCCTCTGTATCTCTCTATAAAAGTATCAAATAATTGTGTTTTACCTGTACGAACCTAGTTTGGTCTCAGACAGCCCCTCGTCATTGTCTTTACTTCATTATATGAATCCATACCGTCAAACTGTGCGTCACCGAATGAAATTCTCAAGAGGTAGCATCGTTTTTCCTTTGACTTTTATTTCTTTTAATTGAATAAAACTGACATTTGATACTCGCTACTTAGGATATTATACTATCAGGATGATTGGAAATTATCCATGACGACCACAATCACATTCATCAAGTTGACCAATCATTGCACGTCACCAATACCAACATATTTCCCGAAGTCTTTACTTCGGTCGAGGCTACATGCGAAGTTTCAACCTCGTAGCTTCAAAACTAAGTCCTTCCATAGGTAACATTGAAACTATAATTATAGTTAGCTTAAACAAGACTGAAAAAGTTTTCAGTCTACAAGCGCGAGCCTAGAAGTTTAAAATGTTGAAAATAAGTGTCTATAACTTCAATAAGTTTAGAAGTTTTATTTGTTTCTAAATGAAGTGTAGAATTACTCTATAAGATTAGAAATATTGCGGGAGAAAAATTATTAGAAATAATATTACCAGATATAAAATTACCAGAAACGCATATGACTGGTATGACTGGTAATATTACCAGAGACACATATGACTGGTAATATTACCAGTGACACCTATGGCTGGTAATTTTTGAGGATTGTGGAAGAATAAAAACATAGTTCTTAGAAGCGCGAGCTATACTTGCTCGCGCTTAAAAAGTCATGCACGAAAAACCGGATCTTTTGCCCTACTTTATTGCGGTGGCAGTGTAATTAGATGTTTGCAAAAAGCTCATTATGTAATCCTCTTAAGAGGTCGTCGTGCACTTAAGAAGCAATGGTGCAATGCACGATTATTAGATACTCTAAATAGGTACTGAAGTAGGTAAGTAAATATGAAGAAGGGTGATGTAGCTGGCCGTCTCTCGACAAGCTTTTAAACCAGCTCAAAACGGATGGGAGAAAGAGACGAGAACGAGACAGAGAAACATCAGTGAGAGGCTCTGTAGCGCCGAAAAGATTCCTCAGTTGCGTAAAAGTCTCCTGGCAGCAAAGAAGGCCTCCTCGCTTCTTGGCCACTCATTCGATAGAGGAGTGTCTGTCGACATGTTTGCCAACAACCTGGATAATTTACCCCAGTATCTGAACATTACCAACAATGATTGGGATTTGGAGATGTGGGAAAAGGCGGCACATCCTGATTTGGAGGTGGGATTTTTCGTGGCATCAGGAATCTGGATGTCAATAAACGTCATCGTTGGAACAGTAGCCAATGGAGCTGTTTTACTCGCTTTTTTTCGTGACCTGAAGGTAAGTTTTTGACTACTATTGTGGTCCTATAGGTCAAAAAGTCTGCAGCCAAAGAAATATTTATCTTTACAGCTCCGCACACCTTTCAACTACATCCTGATTAATTTGATATTTTCGGACTTTTTTATGATGTCACTTGGCCTTCCATTGGACATAGTTGCGTCCTTTCAGCTTGGATGGAAGATGGGGTACTTGCCATGCATTATGCTAGGTTTCATTATGACATTGACAGGTAAGTGAAACTTTTCTAATCAGCAGTGCCTGCAGTAGAGGAAAAGTCGGAAAAATCAGAAAAGTAGCAAAAAGTCTTCAAGTTCATTTATGAAACTTAATGACTTTTTGAGCGCGAGCATGCTTCGTGATCGTGGTCCTAGAAGTCGAGACTTGAACTTTTTCGGTTTTTTTTTCAGAAATTCACCATTTTCATAAATTTGTCAGATTGCGTCGCAAACAACTTATTGACTTCTAGGCCCGCGAAGACTAGTATACTCGCGGTCATCACTGAAATTCATTTTCAGTCTTGTTTTCTTAAAAGTACTTACTTTTTTAAGAGGAAGTAAAGTTTTTTATTGTTCCGAGTGGAACGCAGATAAAAGTTACGAATCCGCATCACAAAAAAAAAACATCTACTCGACTCGAATTTCCTAAAATCGTGTGTTTGGAGCACCCACTTTTAAAACTTTGGCGATTCTCATAATTCTTAGATGATCAACATATAGTGAGTCCCGACAGGCCCTCACTTCGTTACCTAAAAGTCATTTTTTTTCACCTCTTTCTCTAACGAATGTACGAATTACATGCTTTAGATTCAGGGCTTTCAGACTATACCCCTTCAATATGAATCCCTTCTAAAAAAATCTCTGTTTTTCTGGTTTTTCTGACTCTCTTCAGAAAGTGCATCTCTTCTTGGCTTGAATCCTTTCACAATTGAATCCTTCATACTTTTGTAAAAAATTCCTTTCAAAAGAGATCAATGAAGCAATGATTGAATTGTGACATAGAAAAATCCCAAATTTGCGGCAAAATGGGGTTTGTAGTAGTCAAATAATTGACAAAATTGGCATTTTTTCAAAAGAAAAAAATTTGGTATTTTGAGGAAAATTGTCCAATTCTGGTCACACTGTCAATTTGTATTATTGGGGATGGTTGCGTGACTGTAAAACGCTTACGAAAGTTAAGTTTTGTAATGATGATACCCAATTTCAAGCAAAAATACTATTTGGCGCTAATCTAGAATTTTTTTTTGACATTCATTCTGAAGGGGTCTATTCTGAAGGGATCTATTCTGAAGGACTATTGAAACAAGGTATACTTTCTGACAGCCGATTGCAGTAGACTTCACTAATGATAAAACTTTGCGCACACCTGTCACCTGTATCCTGATTAGGCTTTGCTTGCCAAGAGAACGCTGATAAATGGAACTGTATTTTTGTCTTACAGGCATGGGTTCAGTTTTTACACTGACGGCCCTCTCTCTTCAAAGGTGTTTTATCCTATACTACCCAAACCATTTCAGTATTCATGGAGCTTCGCTGACTAAGTACATCGTGGCATTGATCTGGATTATTGCTTTCATCTTTGCACTACCCCCTCTATTTGGATTAGGAGGCATCTTTAGGCCTGAGCTGTCTGGATTAAGGTAATCTTTCCACCTTAGAAATGTATGAGGCAATTTAGGCATCAAGTTCTTTTTCAGCTGTGGTCCTTGTTTTGAACACGAAAATTGTTTGAATTATGGAATATTCCTCTTGGGAATGGGATTCATTTTCCCCTTGAGTTGCATATCAACGGCATCTTACTTGATCGTGATGAAAGTGAAGCAGGTATAATCAAATTTCCCCAATTGATCTTTAGTAGTTTGTACCCAACTGACCCAACTGAAATATGATTTCCCACATTGATCTTATATGTAGTTTGTACCCAATATCTGAAAGTATTTTTTACAGCACACAAAATTGCAAATTGATTGGTTTAAAGTAGTTTGTACCCAACTGACCCAACTGAGATCAAATTTCCCAAATTGATCTTATATGTAGTTTGTACCCAATATCTGAAAGTATTTTTTTACAGCACACAAAATTGCAAATAGGTATGAACATGAACAAAGATCTGGCTGAGAAACGAGAAAAGAAGGTGACCAAGATGGTATTCCTAATGGTTTTTGCATTTATTGGAGCTTGGTCGGGATATGCTTTCTTATGCATTTTGAGGCTTTTGGGGGTTCATTCTTCTGAACTTGCTTTTGGATTGGTAATGTTTGCGGCTAAAAGTGGAGGATGGCTGAATACATTGGTCTTCATTTTCATGAACACTCAAGTGAGTAACTACTTAGCATACATAGTAACCCAAATTTGCACTAGGTACCGGGTGGGGATTATGTTCTGGTACTGCAAACTTATCGAGATATCAAATTGCGTAGTAAGTGTTCAAGAATTGTGAAATGCGCACTAAACGAAAGTAAATAGCAGAAGAAAAGGAGAACAAATATTTGAGTGGAATGCGTAGAAAAGAATTTCTATCAGTGCACGTGCACTATACAGTGTTTGTAATAGAGAAAATGTTGACATAGTTTACATAGCTTTTTCTACCATTTCACCCAAAGATGCACTTTGTATGTGATGAGTGACGTATCTAGAACATCAGATACGTTATGACACACTTTGTAAGCCTGTAATGGAAAGTCAAGAATGAATTGCATTGTTTACAATTTCGCCCAAAGATACGTGAAAAAACTGGACCGAAATATAATCCCCACCCTGTATGTAATATGTATGCAATACATGTCCCTTAAAACGTGATATTTTAGATAGAAGTTGGTAAGTAGGAGAAGGAAAAGCAGTGATGCTTTGATGTCGTGATATCTCACCCAAAGCTTTATTTGCCAGTGTCACGTGGTAAATTGTAATTGGTAGGATTGGTAGGATCAGGGTAGGATAACGTAGTTCTATGTATACATAGAAACTTTGGTTCGGTAACATTGTACCTAAAAGGACCTAAAATAGGACCTAAAAGTACACAACATATCGAATTTATAGAGTTTTGCGTGATTTTCCATGCACCCTATTGTACATTGCATAATTTTTGATTACTTCAGTTTCGTGCTGCTATATTACCCAGTTGGATTCTGGATTATTGGGAAAAGGCTGGAAGCCAAGAAGGTGACCGCAATGATGTTGACGAAACGCCACCATACATTAGTGCTGCATCTAGAGAACCCAAAACGCCAAACAACTCTGTTGAAGTTCCTGACGCTGCAGCTGTGACCTTAGAAGATGGTACCAACATCCAAATGAAAAGCTTTGCGAATCAGGTGGGACCAACAGATGTTTGAAGGAGGTGTCAAGTGTCAAACAAGAAAAAGAACATATCACCCTTACCTACCTGATTTTAAGCTGTAGATACACGAAACCGAATGGACAGACAATACATCAGAAACCTTTCCAGACCTTTCCCTAACTCTGTTACCTGTGTTATACCTCAAAAATAAAGATAAATAAAGATAAATTGATGTTTCTTGTATTTATTGTTTTCAATTTTTGCGAGAGCCAATTTTGGATTATTATACACTTCCAGGACCGCTTTCGCTTCGCTACTCGCGGTCAAAAAAGGCACATGTGGCATATGCAACTTGAATATGCAAGTGTTCAAGGACAGCTCCTCCTCTTCTGTAACATTGTTTTCAGTTCTAACAATGCACTTTGTTTTGTTGAAAGTGACAATTGTATTCATTCTTGAAAGGACTCTGGACACTTGTATTTTCCAAGTTCCAAAACTATTTAGTCAGAATCGTCACTTCTGATTCAAGTTTTCAAAGATGAAGACGTGCCTCATTCTCTCGCTCATTGTTGTCCAAAGCTTTGCTTTGCCCTCTAAGGGTACACTGGGTACCATGCCCACTGAAGGTACCATGGGAACCAATCGCCAAGATCCGGACTATTTGCCGCCCACTGATTCAGAAGACCCATTGAACGATCCAATATTGGAAATCAAGGGAACCTGGAGGACTGAGGGGACTGATGCTGATGAAGAAGAACTCCTTGACGCATTGAACGGCCCTATATTGGGAACTAAGAGAACCTGGGGGACTGAGGGGACTGATGCTGATGAAGAAGAAAACGATTCAAACCCATGGGGATAATTTTTAATGCAGCCCTGAAATGATTTGTAATGTGAACAAAGTAAAGTTACATTCATTGTTTCGTGAATATCTGGAACCTATTTGGATTTCAATTCATATCATTCCGGTACTCTATATGTTTTGTTGAATAATGATATCTTCAACACAATTAAAGACAAAAGCATCCTGAGTGCAGCAAGAGAGTTGGCATACCGACTTGTTTAGGGTGGTAGTGTAAGTCTTCAACATAATCAAACAGGTTATTTAGAGTGAAAATGCCCAGCGTCAATGCTTCAATTTTAAATGAATCCATTCAGCAATGGACAAGGTTGAGAGTCCTAAGAACATTCCGAGAAATCCACCAATGTTTGAAACCAATTCATTTTCGTCCAGTATGAAATATTCTTGTTGCTCTTGAACTAGAAAACTGTCATAGTTAATCAATACTCCAACAAATTGACTTGCATTGGCATATTGATAAGGCGCTAGTTTCTTTGAGTTCTGGTGAAGTAAGGTCATGCTACCAATATACTCCATTTTTTCACATGGTCTCAGACATTCTTTATACTTTTTCTGTACAAGGATGGTGTCCATGAGGTCAGTTTCAAACCCTTTCATCTCAATAAAAGAATCGAAATCCTGACAAATATTGCTTTCTCCCAGGGTAGTGTTGACTTTGAGAATCATTGCAGAGCATGAGTAGTTTTTGGCATGAAATATCTTACTAAAAATGTTGAAAGAACATTGAGTGAAGGATTGCAAGGATTGCTCAATGTCACATCTATAATCTGCCCTGTTTTGATTCGTGATTTTCATCATGGTCAAGTTAATGTCGATGTATCCAACCTTGTCCTCCTCCATTTTGGTTCCATCAATTTCAAAGGAAGTAATCTTCGATGGCTTCAAGTCATTTTGAAGCCACATTTCTCCTCCAGCTTCATGAAGGCTAATCTGAAACAAACACATTTGATGAAGTGAGTCAAGTCATCCACTAGTACTTGAATTTCTAATCTTACCTTGTACTTATGGGCTTTCTTTAGTTTCAAATACATAGGTGGCTTTCCAATTGCATTTTTGATCTGGTTTTCCGATGTTGTCAATGTAAAGCAGCGTCCATTTTTATAGCTAAATGTTTCTTGAATGGCATATTGTTCCTTCAATTTTTCAAAGTCTTCATAAAAGATATGGTTGCCAGAGAAGGTGTGAGCCGTCAAGTTTGATAGAATTTCTTCTGGGCTAGTTTCTGTACCATCTATATCGACATTTTGAAATGTATCGGTAATACAAATGGTTGCGGCTGGCAATTCAAGCTCAGTTTTATCATGCTCAACAATGTTGAATCCTGTCTTTTGACGGGAATATTCCACAATCAATTCACCTGTAGTGAATATGAAAAGACTTAAAGATATCAACGCTGCAGTAAAGTACAAAAGCTTTCCAAAGTTTATTTTTTTGGTCATATTGAATGCCTTTGTCCCATGAGACTGTTGGCCATGGCCAGTGTCAGTTTGATAACCAGAAGGAGTAAACTCTGAAACAATGGACTTGACATGAATAAACATACCTAAAACAGACCCTTTACGTCATTCAAACTTCCTTTGTATTTGAGCAAGGTGTATTCTGTATGTAAAAGGCTTCATTCTTTTAACCTTTCATGTTGGAAAGTTACGAAAAACTCACTAAAAAGCTTCATGGAAAGAGAGAGGTCATACAAGACACACACTACACACAATTGTCCAATTTATTTTTGAAGCACTTTTAGTTAGACGCACACTTACCTATCTAAAAAATATAATATTTTGGGCATTTATAAGTGGAACGCATACTTATAGTGTTCATTGCTTATCGGTGATGCAGGCATCGTGATTGACAAAGGGTCATACGTCATTTTGATCTTCTAATGAATATACTTTGGAGAATTGAAGGTCGATCCATGTACCACCATTATTAAGATTGCTCTTGTTTATTGCTTTATGTATCCAAGTATTTTGATCAAAAAGCATGTTGTCTTGAAGAATATACTTTGGAGATTTGAAGGTTGATCCATGTACCACCATTATTAAGATTGCTCTTGTTTATTGCTTTATGAACCCAAGTATTTTGATCAAAACATTTTCAGTTTCTCCAGGTTTTCTAGGTTCTTTGCCACAAGAATCCCCATACACCATCCAGGGGTGATAAAACTAGCAATAGTACATGTAATGGATACATTTATGTAGTTTTGAAGACTGGATGGTCAACGACGTCTAAATTCATCAACCAGTTTCCAAGGGAATCCCAGGTTACTTCAAATTAGACCTTTACCTTACCTACCTGTTTTTTTTAGCTGTAGAGCTAGAGATATGAAATCGAATGACCAGACAAGACATCAGAAACCTTTCCCTAACTCGTTACCTGTGTTATACCTCAACAATAAAGATAAATTGATGTTCCTTTCTTTTATTCATTGTATCTATACACTTTTTTAAAGGCGGTATAAATGGCAGATGGGTTTCATACAAAGATTAATGATAGAGTCTAGACCCGTTTTTTGGTAGCATGGAGCGAGTGTCAGTACTACCCAAAAGCTTTGAAAGGGATCAGCAACGTACAAGCTTTTTTCGTACTCTACACTTCCTAATAAACGTGTACACAGGCCAATTTATTTTAAAATCCCTGGTCAGATCAGATTGGACAATAATTTCGAGTGGAGCGACGAGTATATAAAATGACCAAGTGGCGTTTTGCTATTAATAAAATCATGTCATTCTTGCACCTATAGTATGAGGGCTATATTTAGGTTTTTGTCATGAAAATCATGTCATAAAAGTTCCCGATTTTGGGACGAGATTTCTCAGATTAGTAGTATGAGGGCTCTATTGAGGTTTTTGTCACTAAAATCATGTCATAAAAGTTCCCGATTTTGGGACGAGATTTTCTCAGTTCTAAGATTAGTAGTATGAGAGCTCTATTGAGCTTTTTGTCATGAAAATCATGTCATAAAAGTTCCCGATTTTGGGACGAGATTTCTCAGATTAGTAGTATGAGAGCTCTATTGAGTTTTTTGTCATGAAAATCATGTCATAAAAGTTCCCAATTTTGGGACGAGATTTCTCTTTGATCTCGATGGTTCCACCTCTGCTCCACTCGAATCTCCAAAGTTTGCTTGGCATCACCACCAATCTTTGGACACCTATACGATTTTTTTCTTATGATCGCTATTAGCGCAAAGAAAAAGGACATTTCACGCAACCTTCAGCATGATACATGTATGTTATGTAGGGATTTACAGAAATACGACACGTTTGATCCGATAATTAAGTTGTCTGTGTGTTTGACACTTACATTAACTTGTAAAAAATCCGGATTTATAAAAAGTAAATAATCGAGACATTTTCAATCAAAACAAACAAAATTGGTGAAATAAATAATGGGTTCGAATTTTTTCTATAGTGCAATTTAGCAACATGTGAGACTTTTTCACATGTACTCCAAATACCATAAAAAAATATCTTAATAGCGATTGTATCCGTTGTATCCAAACTAAGGCCTTAGGCCTTGCTAGCGAAAGATAAAGAGAAGAGGACGCCGCGAGGTGGCAACGCCGCGACGTCAGTTCATCACACGTCGTTGAAAAAAAGCGAAAAAGCATCTGAGCGCTACGATGTGTTCCTCTTCCTAACCCCCGTCAAACCAAAAGAGAGTCGGAAGTTCAGTTAGGTTGCGTACATCAGACAAAGCGCGACACTCCTAGATTTTGCTGCGAAAAGGTAAGAAAGAAAGCATCCTTACAAAAAATGTGTTGTTTCACCAAGTTTTTGGAACGGATTGAACTAACATACAAAAATATACAAGATTCTCTCCCTCGACCCTTCGGGCCTCGGTAGTTCCACTTTAGATCCATTCATTTTTGAGGCGAGAATTTCATGAAAAAAAAAAGTTCAGAGCAGAAATTTCTAAAAAAAGCAAATGATTAATTGCCAAACTTCAGACCTAATTATGTCATCCAAGCCCATAATTCATACCACAATTTCAACTTTTAAGTCCTTGACCGTGGTCATAACTATGTATTCTCTGGAATAAATCTCAGACTCCATCATACTTGGATGGAGATTGTAATTTATCAATTTTGTCAGTGTGAATTATGACATGGACAGATGACTCCCATAGTTTATTGACCTTATTTTTAACAAGTGTTTTATTGTTTCATAAGAAGACTCTTTGTGTTTCTTTGTAGGCTCACATAATGCTGTTTATCAATGAAAGCAGCAATGAAAGTTTGATTGGTGCAAATCAATCCGAATGGGAATTGGCAGCCTCACCCGACTTGAGCATCAGTTTTTACATCATATCCGCAGTGTGGTTGGCGTTATGTGGAATTTTCGGTATAAGTTTGAACGGCGTGGTGCTATGGGCATTTTACAAAGACAGCAAGGTAAACTTTTTCGTTTAGTAACTTTTCTGCCCTTTTCAGCTTTTCCATTCTGTGATGATGACAAACTTTTACTATTATTGCAGCTCCGCACTCCGTTTAATCTCATGTTGCTGAATCTGATTTTGTCAGATTTTCTGATGATTTTGTGCGGTATACCTCCAGACTTCACTGCAGCAATCATGAGAGGGTGGAAATTGGGGTACCAACCCTGCATATGGGTGGGATTTGTCATGACTTTGACAGGTATGTTGGTACAAGGCCCCCACACCCCATACTCGCACCCCACACCCAAAGCCCACACCCACACCCCTAAGCAATTCACACATATAAACCCTCCTAACACTCCTCCCACCCCTTCCCCACACCCCACATCCGCACCCCTTTCCCCGCACTCCTGCCACGCTCCCAACACCCCTCACCCCTTTCACCACCCCCCGCCACACCCCTCGACCATCCCCGTTTATACGACCCCTTCACCTCCTCATAAGTCTTCACACCCCTAACACATCTCCAAACGCCCCACACCCTCCACACTTTATACTCCCCCATAAGCTTATTGTTATAGTGGTACTTAGATTCTGAGACTCAAGTGAGACTTTTTTGTCATTTTTAGGCACTGTGGTTTATAAATAGTTCCTGACTTGATTGTGTTGCTATGTTTGCGTGTACTCCCTACTCTAGAAATAAAGTATGGAGTACATGAACATTGGACATAAATACACACACATGCAACAATGAAACTGATGATATGTCTATTTTAGGTATGAGTACAATCTTCACATTGATGGCGTTGTCAGTCCAAAGATGTTTTTACGTTTGGTGTCCTACCACCATGGGAGTTTATGGCCCACCCTATACTTACCTGGCATTGATTTTGGTCTGGGTCATGACCTGTTCATTTGCTTTTCCACCTCTCTTGGGATGGTCTGAATATGTACCTGAAAAGTCAGGAATCAGGTAATAGAAAATGGAAATGAAATGTTTCTTTCTTCACAACATGCATTTTTCATTTCAGTTGCAGTGTAGCTTTTGATAATCCAAAACATATCAGTTATTCATGGTACATCCTTATTGCTGGATTCATTCTACCTCTAATCATCATTATGATTACCTCAATTTTCATTCTTGTCAGAGTCAAACAGGTATGACCTAAAAAAGTCTAAACTTGTTGGAACAATCTGATGATTATTTCATATTTGTAATTTTTTTTAGCATTCCAAAAAGCAAGCTGGCATGAATATGAAATCCCAAGTCATTTCAAGTCGTGAACGTAAAGTTACTTTAATGGTTTTCCTGATGGTTGCTGCTTTTGTTGGCGCCTGGTCAGGATACGGAACTTTGTGTATCCTTCGGTTGGTTGGATTGGAATTTAGTTCACTATCCATTGGCATTTCGATGTTGATTGCCAAGACGGGAGCTTGCTTGAATCCCGTTATTTTCATCTTTTTGAACAACCAGGTAAATGAAATTACTGACGACAAAAATGCATCAAAAAATTTACATTTTTGCTTGGCTTTGCAGTTTTATGAGACAGTCTTGCCTAAATGGTTGAAACGACTAACCGCCAAAACCAATTCAGTATCTAGTCCTCCTTTGGGACGCTCATCTAAAAGGTCCACCAAGTCAAAGGGCCAAAATATCCAATTGTCAAATATCCGGACCATAGGCAATTCGACAACTGCTGAATCCCAAAATGAACCTGTGGGTGAGTTCAGAATTGATTTCAAAATATTAGCTTTGAAAAAGAAAAATACTTTTTTTCTGGCTTCATCACACTATTCCAAAATTTCATATTTTGTCCAAAAATATATTGAGATAAAAAAAGTAATATTTTTGAGTCATATTCTTGATTTTTTGGAATGAAAAACCACTCAAAACCACTTTCTAAAATCATCAAAATCTACTTTTTGGACAAAAATTGGACTTTTAACATAGTGTGTTTCTATCTCTATGCATCTTCTATGCTTTTTTCAGGGGCATCTTTAGTTCTCTTTACACCATATTAGAGAACCTCTCTCAATCTCTCTCAAAATTGATGCCTTTTCTCTATTTCAGTAAGGGGTGAAGTCGTCCTGTTTTGTAGTTCGGAATATACAGAAAATACAAAAAGAAATACCTACCTTAACCAACACTGTGACGAATTAACTCACTTTATTTGTGACAAACACAATTTTAAAAAATGTACATAAATCAACTAAATCAACTTAAACTTATCAGTAGAGTAGTTTTCTTAGATATTGAATTCTTCATTCTTGACGGAAAAAAAATATTTGTAACCGTAACTTTTGTGCTGATTCTGCCTTTTTTTCTTATTTCAGATGTGTAAAATTGATAAATTGCTGGTAAAAAACGGATGTCAAAAACCCTTCAGAATTACTTGAAAACTTTCCAGAGAATTTTTGGAGACAAAAGAAAATGGAGGTGATATAACACTAGAAATACCCTAAAAACAAGTACCTAAACTCTAATTTATTTATCCTTGTCATAATATACCTACTTACTTATTCCCACCCCCCTCGAAGATAAAAAAATTTGGATAGTACATATCAAAAAATAAATATATATATTCTTCTTATTCAAATTTTCAAAAACCCATCCATTCTTTCACAAAAATGAAAAAAAAAAGAAGCCCTGACTGTCAATGATCTCACAACGAACAGTAAAAAATGTATTAGAATCTATTTATTGAACGACACGAAGCAAATAAATGTGTTTTATCATTCGGATTTCTCCATGGCTGGATTATCTTGCCCCATTGGTTCCATTTTCAATCCTGAATCTCTTCGAGTGTACACTTCTCTGGTCTCATTAGGCCCTGGTCGCCATCTGTACTTGACGACGAGGCTCAAGATAATGAAAAAGGCCGCACAGCAAATAGCTGCAATCACCCCTCGAGCTGCATTGGTCTGAAAGAAGCCAAAATGAGACGCTAGGGTGACCGAAATCACTGTTAGAACTTGTCATTTCCTGAATCAGTATTAAAGACTCTATCACATATCCAAAGCACAGCCAAATAAATTGTCTTATGGGCACTCTAGCCGAAAAACATCACTAAAAACCACCTGTCAGAGTAATTGGATAGATGCTTTTCACTAATAAAGTCCATGTACCGAGTGTTTCACTTTAAAGTGCCTCACTATGTAACAACTGCCAAGCTTCAGGAGAAGCCATTGACATTGCGTGAAGCCTAATTGAATTGCTAGTCTACTACTCAGAGCCACAAAAGCGAAAATGGAATTCAATGAAACTTACTGAATAGTCTTTCCAATAGGGAATTATTTTTTCTTCTTCCATTTTCAAAGACGTTCTGCACACTTTTCAAGTAGTCCTGCAGCTTTGTTTACAACGAGGCGTGTATGCGCACACAGGTAGAAAACGCGCTCGTGCCTAAGGTAGAATCCCTACTAATGACAAAAATGTCCAAAAATTCCAATGATGATTTTTCTTTGCTAAAACATTTTGATGCCTTCTGAGAATTAGTTGACAGTTCACAGAAAGTGAGAAAGAGGAAATTCTTTATCTTAGAATTCATTACTAATATCCATGACAGTATTTACGTCATTGTGTCTAAGGAGGAGTGTTGCCTTTTTTTCATGGTCAGTGGCAGGTTCAGAGAATATTTAGTACCTGCAGGGCTTTAGGAGGGCGAGGTAGAGCAAGGGAAGCTTATTAATGCAACCTGTGTGCTTCCCCTAAATCCCAGGAACACATTGATGCTTACAATGTCAAAGTAGTCACATGCATCACAGAGTTGCTGATATAGTAAATATCGCACATTTTATTTATTCGGCACACGACACCTACTACTCTCCTGTTTTACATCAAAGGTAAGTAAACTTTATAAAGTTTACCTTTTGTTCATTGGACTCAAATAAACTCCAAAAATAAGTTTGTAAGGTTCCTGGGGATTCCCGAAGTTCCCGACGAGAAGCCTGGTGAATCATAAGAGGATACGACATCTAAAAATATGGAGTCGACTTTTGAGGGAATTGAAGTATCCGATTACATTGTGATTGCAGGATATTTCATTTTCGTGCTTGCTGTGGGTCTCTACGTAAGTCTCAAGGGTGTCAAAATTTTCAATTAAAATTCTATTTTGAGAATCATGAAAATTCGTATCATTTCAGTCGTCATGGAAAAGCAAAAGAGACTCTGTTGCTGGATACTTTATGGCTTCAAGAAGTATGCACTGGATACCGGTTGGTGCATCATTGTTTGCCAGTAATATTGGGTCAGGTCATTTCATAGGCCTGGCAGGTACCGGTGCGGCCTCGGGAATCGGAATAGCAGCTTTCGAATTGAGTGTAAGTCTTTTTTGTGTGTATTCATCACCAAGGGAAATACAACCCACGTTTTCCACACATTTCCACGCGCACTCCTCGAGGGAACAGTAATTTTTCTTTTCTGAGAACGAATTCTGTCTTTCCAAAGAAAAAGGAGAATAACTTTGAACTTTAAAGGTGTCTGGATTTACCAAGGTATCCGGATAACAATGCGGAGCAAATGCCCATACCTATACGTGAAATCACGCAACCTCTCCAAATATTTTGTCAACTTGGTAAATTAGTTGTAGAGGTTGCGTGATTGCAGCCGATTTCTTTCCGATTCTTTTAACATTTGACTTGACCAATTATTAGCCAAAATTAGTCTACTTGAAAATTTTTTTAAAACGCTCTTTTGTATAAGTACTAATTATATTTATATCGCCGTCTCAATGATTGTTTCCAGGCCATCTACTTTATTCTGATGCTCGGTTGGCTTTTTGTCCCAGTCTACATGTCCTCTGGTGTATTTACCATGCCTGAATACTTGCGGAAACGTTTTGGTGGTCAACGAATCCGAATCTACTTATCCGTTTTAGCTTTGTTGCTGTACATTTTCACCAAAATCTCAGCCGACTTGTTTGCTGGAGCCATTTTCATTACCCAAGCCACTAAACAGACTTCTGAAGCCGCCATTTACGTCTCTATCTTGATTCTGTTAGCCATCGCCTGCTTATTCACGGTGGCAGGAGGCCTCACCGCCGTCATTTGGACCGATTTTGTCCAGACAGTTTTGATGATCGTTGGAGCCTTTGTACTCTGCGGCCAAGGTTGGATCTTGGAATATCTCTCTCTTAACTTTCTTTATCTATGTTTATGGAAGCTATAAAAAAGTTTTCTCCTTTCTTGCAGCTTTTGTTAAAGTCGGTGGATACGAAAATTTGGTATCTGGTTACTTTGAAGCAACGGCTAGTGTTCAAGCTTTCAAAGTCCCGGGGGACAATACTTCAGGCGTATGCGGAGCAGTGCCTCAAGATGCAATGCATCTCTTCCGTTCCAATGTACCTGGAGAATCGGATTTGCCATGGACAGGGGTATGTAATTTAGTCCCTTTAGTTACACTCCATTTATCATCCTTTAATGGTAGATAGCAAGTATTCTTTGCCACTGTTCGGAAAGATTACATAAGGCCATGACACATATTACAAACATAACAGTAGTCCTTGGATCATTTCTTTTCATTTATTACATCGTGTAGATTTGATTATAGTGGTGCATTGCATCTTGAGCAGCTGAAGATAAGGTTTCTCTCAAAATAAGCGTTTGTGGGCTTAAAAGTAGCATTCATCCTTAAGCGCAAGCTACTGATACTGCTTCACTCAGTCTCAAAATAAGCGGTTTGTGGCCTTTAATGCGAGCTACTTTTTATCTTTTTGGATACATCGATTTTTACTTACTTCTAAAAATCGACTCATTTTGTTCAATTTGTCAATTTTGTCCATCATTTCAATTTTCAGATGTGTCCAATTTTGTCTTATATCGAATTTTCTAAAAGCCAAAACTCTTATTAACTTATATTATTAGAAGGTACCAACCTGGCCAAAAGCCACCAACCTTTTTAACTTTGATTTTATGAAGGTACCAACTGTACTAAAAGCCACCAACTCTGAATAATTCATTTTAATTTTACAAAGGTATCAACTTACTAAAAAGCCACCACCACTAGTGAACTTTGATTTTATTTTAAAGGCAGCAAAATGTAATTTTGTGAGTGACAGTCTTCGTTTCTCTTCAACGTTTCATTGGTCTCAACATGAAGTTGATTTTGTTCTTGTTCTTATTCTTTTCCGCTCGTTTTTGTTTAGGTTTGACAGTTGTCTTTTGTGCATCTTCAGTTAAAGTGATCTTCAGTTGGAGATTCGTGCATGGCTCTGGATAAACTATTTGGCAAATGAATTTCTTCATGTCCTCCATGATCTTCTGAGCATCAGCATCTATCTTCTGAGCATCATCAGCATCAAACCCTTCTTGACCAGTATCTTTGGAATCATCATCAATAATGCCCGATTTCAAGTCGTTTTCATAAAAACAATTAAAACATCTTGTGGGGTTCAGACTTCTGGCCAAAGCTGGATTATTGCAATCAAGTGTTACCATAAGTAGGAAAATGAAAAATTTGGTTGAGTTCATTTTCTCTGAGCTGACTCTCAAAAGTCAACTGAATCTTTCTGCAATTATTCTTTGCTTTATGAACAAAGCTTTATAATTATCTATGACGTATATCATTTTGCTTTTTATGAAACAACAAGTTGGCACGTTTTGTACCGAAAAGTGACCAAAACATGAATGACAGAATCACCACAATTATCACAATTAAGGAATGGTAAAGAAGAAACCACTTTTAATGGTCAACCAAAGAGCCAATAAATGATGAAGTCACTCATATAATTAACTTGCTTGAAATTTTCCGAAAGTAAGGAAAAATATTTTCCGACAGTTCAGAATACACATTTTCCGAACTTACGGAAAAGTAGATGACATCCCCTCTAGACTTTTCCTCTGTTCGTAGACCTTTCTTTTCTAAAGTTTCTAAGACTGTTCTCCAGTTTTGGTGTAATTTTACGCGTTTTTGCGTAATTTTACGCGTTTTCGTGTGATTAAAATTCTAAGATTTTGAAAATTCTTATATTTTTCTTAGATTTACAATTTTCGTAGACTTTTAAAATTCTTAGAGATTTAAACTTTTTAACCTGTCCTCACGCTTATAGTTTGAAAAGTTTCAAACTTTTTAGCTTTCAATTTATGGTAATACTCTCGCGCTTTGTAGAGTTCTAGACTGAAGATTTCAAACTTGTTAGCTTTTGTGAAACCTTTCCAGCTTTGTTGCCAAGTAAAAAGTAATCTGCAGAGGAGGAGGTAAAGGAAAAGGTGTATCTTTTTCAGGTGTTGTTTGGTCTGACCGTGAGTTCGATATGGTACTGGTGCTCAGATCAAGTAATTGTGCAAAGAGCCCTTTCATCAAAAACAATGGGGCATGCTAAAGGAGGCTGTATTCTGGCTTCTTGGTTGAAACTTTTACCACTTTGGCTTATGGTCTTTCCCGGAATGGCCGCACGTGTACTCTTCCCTGACGAAGTGGGTTGTGCTGACCCAGACATCTGCGAGAAAACTTGTGGATCGAGGTAATCAACTAGAAATCCTTTTGCTTACCTTCCCAACTTTCCAATATTTCATAAAAGAACAAAAAGAGATAGAATTGATGATTTTACAGGTCTGGTTGTACCAATCTAGCTTTTGTCAAATTGGTCAATGAACTCCTTCCAGTTGGAATGAGAGGATTGATGTTGGCAGTCATGCTTTCAGCTCTCATGTCCTCTTTGACTTCCATTTTCAATTCCTCCTCGACCATTTTCACCATGGATATTTATACTCGGATAAGACCCAAAGCCTCGGAAAAAGAGCTTTTATACGTGGGTCGAATCTTTGTCTTGGTTTTAGTGGGCATCAGTGTGGTTTGGATCCCTATTATCAATGCATCACAAGGTTCACAACTCTTTGTCTACATTCAATCCATTACGAGTTATTTGGCTCCACCGATTTGTGCCATCTATTTGTTGGCCATTTTTTGGACACGTACCACTGAACCGGGTGCATTTTGGGGGCTAATGGTGGGTTTGATCGTTGGACTCATCAGGTAAATATTTCTCTTTAATGAAGTCCAAGACCTGCTTCTAGAAAGACTGATTAGTACCATGACATCCATCTTTTGTTTTCCAAATTGGGCTTACTGTGTTTCTTACTGATCAACTGTTTTTGAAACCAAGATGGCTACCATGGTTCTAATCATTCTTTATAGAAGCAGGTCAAAGCTCGAAGGTATGTCACCTGAAGGTCAAAGGGAAATGAGGCTCATTTTCCTCTCTCATTTTCCTTTGATCTTCAGGTCCAAAGACTCATATTTGATCAGTCAATGGCTCAATAGTAATTTATGTAAGGGCAGAAGACCTGTTCAAGAATACTTTCGATAAGTATCTAGATATAGATACTTTTTCGAAAAAAGTATATAGATATAGTTACTTGAACAGGTCTGTCTGTCTAAGGGATCGTTATTACGTATCAAAAACGCTTTTTCAGATTTGCACTTGAATTTGGCTACTCTATCCCTGCCTGCGGAGATCCCCTGGATTCCCCAAGGGCCCCTCCAGACTGGTGGTACTCCTTGATTGGAAACGTTCATTACTTGCATTTTGGGGTGATTCTATTTTTCATTTCTGGACTTGTGGCAATTAGTGTCAGTTATTTAACTGCGCCAATTGATCGAAAGCATCTCCATCGGCTCACTTTTTGGACCAGACACTCCAAGGAAGTTAGGATGGATCTGGATGAGGATACGCAATACAATACTTCGGAAAAAACAGGTATGAGATGATGTATTTTTGATAGAAACGATTAGCCTTATCCTCGGTGTTTTTTGAGCAGGAAAAACAGAAGTAGAGAAAGCACAGGAGGCAGCAGAATTCTTAGAAGAGCCAACCAAACTCAAGTAGTAAGTGATGTCAAAATATTTGTCAGCATTTTGTAGCACGTGGAATTTTTCAAACGTGAAATATTTTACCTTTCAGCTTTGTCAACATTAATGCCGCTGTCATCATGACTATCACTGCATTCCTTTGGGGATTTTATGCTTAATTCCATCCATTTGGTATTCATAGAATGAAGCCATTGATCGTTTAAGTCTTGATCGATTTCTTGAATAAAGCACTTGTGACACTCTAGAGCCGAAACTAAGTACCTTTGTACCCAAAATACAGTTGTTTGAAAATGCAGTTTTTATGCCACTCATCGAAATTCAAATCTTGATCGATGCCACAGCTAAAGTTTTAAGTTTCATGACCAATTTTAAATACCTACGTACTTTTTAAACTCAAAATGCAGTACAAACTTTTGGTGTATCCGGTGAACATGTACCCAAGATACAGAAATACAGTCCTCATAAAGTAATACCAATTACATTTGTAATGTTTAGGAGTGTACTTCATCTTTATGATCTTTATCGCATTACGCTATCGGCAAACACGTGATGTGGCCCCCCCGGTAAATCATCATGTGTTTTTCTTCAACAATAGAATTCCAGTTTTGCTCATAGCTGCCGTTCAAGTTTGTAGTAAGTTGTTTAGCTGTGGCTGTCTATCTTTTGCAAGAGCAAAACATGCCTTCTCTTGATAAGATTTATGTGTGTCTGACTTTGCTATTCCATCTTGGCAATACCAGTACTTCACTTGGCAATCCAAAGGGAATCTTGTCTCAATTTCAAAGAAACGAAGCGGAACTACAAAATGTAAGTCGACATAAAGTAATTCAAGAAGTAAGACTGTTTTACAAGCTGTATTTTTATAAGGCTATTACAGATGCTGCATTGCACAATAGTTTTTGGCCACCACCTTCTAAACATGTAATGAATGATCAATTGTCAGCATACTATCAAACTTGTAATTGCAAGACAATTTTAGTATCCTCCTTGGGAGAAGGCCAACATGTTCAGCACAGTAAGATGACTTCTTGTTGTACAAATAATGTAAAAAGTTAACTTTAGATTACTTTTAGCCAGCATGGGGGTCTACAAATACTACCAAAGTTATAATGGACATCCAGCCTACCATAGTTCCAATGGAAACCGTCTCTACTTTTTAACTGGATCAGGATGGCTGATTGGACCCTCTTTGGGAAATCCCAGTGGATTTGTTCACAATGGCAACCAATATCAGTGTCCTTACTTGATACCTCAAGGTTGGATGTATGTCAACAGTGGATACTGGTACATTGACGAAACTCTGGTCGTCCGTTGTATTCAATGATTCAAGTTTTAATTAAAGTGATTATTCATATATTTTGACCCTGAGAAGTAATAACATTCTTACATTCCTGATAAATCTTCCAAAATTCGGTGTCTTGGATGGGATTAGAACATGTATAGGCCCCGTTTCGATGCATCATAACATAATCATCACAAGTTATGAGGCCGTCTCCATTGCAATCTTGCGCAAAGGCTTCAGTATGTGATCTTATAATCTTGGAGGCGCATTTCAAATCATTGGCGCATTTTCTCCAGGCTATAAGGAAAACATAATTTTGCTAACTTATGAAACTGAAAGTTGGTGTAATTTGCTTACATTGAACATCATTAGGATCGTCCCCGTCTTTGGTGCACCGGCCAGCATCAATCCAAAAGAGCCTGGAAATCAGGAAAGGCCCGCATAAAGCTCCATTTGCCACGCATCCGGTAAAAGTATCACATCTAGAGCTGGCTTCGCAAATGCATCCAAGACACTGGTTGGTGATGCTATCCTCTGCATTGCCTTCCAAGCAAACGGTAGTAGCTGCAACATGGCAAATAATCTTATTATTGGACTTTGGAGGCTTCTTACACAAACCCAAAATTAGGGTGACCGGGATGTCAACTACCAGAATTTTTTAGAGTGTTTCTAAACAGAAGAAAACAGACAAAAACTAGGACAAAAACTTACTTACATACTTACCTAAATATGTACTTACATATTTTTGACCGCAAGTAGCGTACACTATCACAGTCCTACAAATAGCATTTTTAGGGATACTTGCAAGTTTACTTACCTAAGTGAAAAATGTTGATACCCCGGTCACCCTACTTTTTCCAACTCTATCCCAAGAGTCCCCAAGAGTATTAAATATCAGGCTATAAAAAAATTGGGTCTTACGTCCAGGTACAACAGAGGGTAGCAATAAAGCTAAAATGAATATGGTTGATTTAGTATGTTGGTCCATCTTCGTGGTAGGTTGAAAAGAGAATGAGTGGTACCGCTAGGAAAAGACCTGTTTTACAACTGATCTACATGACGTACATTAGTCTTTGTTGATATTCCACAGTTCTTGAAATAGCCTGAGGGTCCGTTCTAGATATCAAAAAGGTACCCTGCTTGCTCTATTTGATAATGCAAAAAAAAAATTTGAATCTGAAAATTCCGTGTTGTCAGATGGATGGCGTGTGTGTGTACTCTGTCCAACTCCCATCCCACATTCAATTTTGTTTGAACGTCATAAATCATAATGTCCTTCTTTGTCTTTTTCTTGTAGATTTATTTTTGACAACTTCATTTATGAGGCAAAAGTTACCTAACTTTTTCTAGTAGATTTATTTTTGACAACTTCATTCATGAGACAAAAGTTACCTAACTTTTTCTTTTGGAAACTTTGTACCTAGATTTAAAAAAACTGTCAACTGAGCTGCTTAAAAAAAAACTTGAGAGTTGCCTGTGCCTGACATTGAGTTGGAATGAATGGAATGACTAGACATTGTGGGACGTGATTACTCAGTTTGATCTTTGTACCTAACTTTCAAAAGCAAATTACAAATAGAAACAGGACTCAAAATACTTATTAAAACCATTCTCTAATCTAATTTTTTTTGTAGAACAACAAAAATAGGCAACATAATTGAAATTACACAATTGATCTTTAAAAAACATTTCGGAAAGTGCAAAAAAAAAAATATTTTTCTTTTGTAGCCTTTGTGGCTTTTGTTGGGTTTGTAATGTACTTTTTCAAAAGTTAATTGAATTGATTCCCTCCCTCAGCTCTCTATTGAATTGCAGTTGCATCATCATGATTTATGAAATCCTCTTTAGCTTTTGTGGTATTTTCTGTGTATTTAGGGACTTACTGGACTTGCTTACGAAAGTCTTGCTGCCTTGCAAATGGGGTATCCATATGTTTATGATCGGCTAGTTCATAACTCAAAATGCACTTAACATTTTTAGCGGACGTTTGTCCGATCTTCCAGCTGCTGTCCAAGTAGAAATGTCAAAATAGTCTCTTCGTTCCAAAATTACTTACGTGCTTTAAAATAGTTATTATGCAACGTACTTTCCATTTACTTCAACTGAAAGTTATTTTTCTTTTACAAAAGCGAAATGTTTTTTGTACCTAAAGGTCAATTGAGTAATAGTTGTTCTTCTTTAGAAAATTCTATTAGAAATTTGGTCCAAAAAACCGAATTCAATCAACAGAAAGCACTTTGATACCGTTGATAAGTCTTTGATTTACGATAATGAAACTGGTTATCTAAAAGCTCTGTTTCTAAACTTCAAGAATCAAGTTGGTGACAAGATTTGTTATGCTGATTGCAAGTTTCGTTAGGTTAGGTTAAAATGCGTAACCTAACTCTTTTAAGAGAATACTGTGCGCGTAACTGAGCGTAATTCCTTTCGGCAAAATGGCCTCAGTAATTCAGTAATTACATTACTTAGTCGCAATTTTGCGTAATGCACACGTTGACGTCATACAGCGTTACTCACTTTTTCCCATTTTCAATTTTGGCAAAGTTGGCGTTTTCTGAAATGATTTGGTGACATTCAGAGTAGAAAAGATCAATGTTCTAGAATCTCGTGTCGCCCTTTTGTTTTTGTTTTCCGACATTGAAAAGTTCGTGAAAACTTCAAATTCCTCATCCAAGCCGGTGTAAACCACAGTCATTTAACGAATTTTGTAAGCGATTTCTGTAAACAAAATATTCAACTTTAAAACATCAAAAATTGCAACTTTACAGAGAAATTTAGAGTCACATTATGATGGATGAAAATCGCAATGGTGGTGGTCTTGGTCTTGGTGGACTTGGCCTCCCAAGGTCTGGAGCCGGCCAACAAAGCTCATTTACACAATTGTCACCCTACCTCAATGTTGACCCCTCAATGTTACACACACAGACCCCCGAATTTCTTGTTGATCAAGAAATGGAACGAGGCAAGCTTGAAAAATCTTTTGCTGCCATCGGAACATCATTGGGAGTTGGTGCAGTGTCTGGAGCTGTTTATGGTCTTTTTGACGGGATCAGACATACTGCCAATTCCGATTTGACTGGAAATCTAAGAAGAACACAAATTATCAATCATACCATCAAATCTAGTGAGTTTTTCACAAAGTATAAATTTTGATGATGTAATATAATTGTACCCAATATTGAAAATCCAGTGGGATGAAGATTTTAAGGACGCTAACAAGCTTACTTTAGAAAAAATATGTATTTTGCAAAAAAAAAAAAATATATTGACAATTTTGAAAGTTCTGTGGGTGGAGATTTAGATTTTAAAAACGATAACAAGCTTATTTAAAAATAGAATACTAAGTACTCTAGTACTCTAATTTTAAAAGTTTTTAGGCTCTAAGTTTGATATCTCAAAACTGATATTAAAAGATTCTTTTCTTTGAAAATGAAGTGATATTTTTGAACTGATTTTCAAACACTATGTACAGGGTGTGTCCCAACAAGTTTTGAATGCAACACTTAGAATTTTGAAATTTTCTGTCAAACTCAAAATTATTTGTCAAATTGGAGAGGGAAATCTTTACTTCATAATGTAAACTAACTTTCACGAATTTTTTCTCCTTATTGCAAATTGGACTACTCATAAAACATTCTTTAAGTCACGTTTTATTAGAGATGAAAACTTTGTACTGCCATCCAAAATTAAGGTCTTTGTTGTGTCTAAAATTCCTTTCTTTTCTCGTTTCTTAGGTGGTTCAACAGCCAATGGCTTGGGCGCAATCTTTTTCATGTACAGTACATCTTACGTATTGATGGGCTTAACCCATGACCGCGCCGAAGAAGCCGACGATTTGAGAAGTTGCTTAGCTGGAGGCTTGACTGGAGCCCTTTACAAATCAAGTGCAGGTGCAAGAAAAAGTCTTTTGGGTGGAGCCTTTGGTCTCTCAGCTGCTGCACTCTGGACCTTTGTCATCAAAAGGGACCAAACCGTCTCCAACTATGTCTAAAATGCACTTTTCTGTCTACCATCAATCATCATCAACATATTCATTCAGTTTTATGACAAGTTTGGATGAGGAAAAGTTTCTCCTCGATCAAGTCACATTAGTCGCCATTGTTTTTGCTTGTGACCATGTTGTGACATTTTAGAGGACTTTGAAAAGAACAATAAAAATTAGGACCTTTTTTTCATTGCGTTTTGTTTCATTATTGTGGTACCGAAACTACAATACACTTGAGATTTTGTGTAATTCTCAAGTGTATTTTGAGCGGATCAAATTTCCAGTTCCCCTTTCTCATCAAACCGAGACATTTATTACCTCCACAAGTCACTACTTCCTACTTTATAAAGCCTGCAATGCTCATATTTCACAAAAGAGAAATTTTCACAAACATTTCTTTAGATGCTGTTTCAGTAAGGTTCCTAAAACTGTTTCCAATATTGATCTTTATTGCAAAATACATCTTCCATCAGTTTGTTGACTAGAATCAGATTCTTTGATTGTCATTTTCTCCAGAGATTCTTCACGTTGCATTCTCTTCTGTTTCTCCAATTCCGTTTGTAGCCTGAATAGTTCTTGGTTATAAGCTTCCTCTCTCATCCTAACGACATTTTCTGCTTGTAGCAACAATTCTTTCCGTTTCAGTTCAAATTCTTTTTGCATTCGCTTGATATGATCTTCATTGATGTCGTTAGATGCCGTTGAGGATTTTTTCCTATCTTTGCTGTGACTATGACCAGCCTTACTATAAGGGAAGATCAATTTTAGTTCCAATAGTATCTTAAATTACCGCTAGATGGCTAAAATTGGAATTTGGTAAAAAAAAATCTCGTCGAAATGAAAGGTGTTCTGCACTTTGTAGCTTAAATGTAAACAACGTTTCACGAATTTTTTTCAACCATCTAATGGACAAAACAAAAAATTACAGTTGAACGTTACCTATACTCTTCAGAATTACGTTGTTCAGGCTGCTTTTGTAACATTTCTTTGGATGCGACTTCCATTTCAGCTTTGATCCATTCAGGAATATCGCTTTGATCATGTCTCTTTCGATCCCTTGAACGTTTTCGGTGATGGTGATGATGATTTCTCGTGCTTCTTTTGTGATGTTTTTTAATCGCTTTTTCATCTTCCATTTGGACAATAATCTCATTGCTGTGATCTTCAGGAATGGTGGGGGGAGGCTCGAAAGTTCGATTGTGGGCCCCTTTGGGGGTCGGCGGGCGATCGCCTCTGGGCAATGGACAGGTTGTATCGACGGTAAGAAATATATTCTGATTCATACTTTTGATATCACGTAACATCACAATTTCTCCTAAAATGATTAGGGATGTATGATTAGGTAACTATAGTATCTCCTCTTCCAAGCAAGTTTTGATTGAAAAGTAATATCAATGCACGCCATTGTCATGATAGAAATTCTGTCAAAATCTTGTGTAAGAATAAAAAGCTCATTTCATTCTTGTAACAAGCACGAGACTGCGTTTCCAGCTAAGACCGCGAGAAACCATTGAAAGAGTAAAATCCTCTATTCAAAACGATTACATCCGATACATCCCAATTGTCTTCTATCTATTTTAACCGATATTCATCGGTATCTTCGTTTCAAACTACTCTTGAGTATCTAATAAACGTGTATGATCAATTAAGCGTGTATGGTGGAAATTTTTTACGGAATTTGATCTTAGAAAAATTTCTCTAATTTCTTGGCTGCTCAGCTTGAAGCACCACAATTCAAGGTGGTTATCCCCTGATTTTAACCGATATTCATCGGTATCTTCGTTTCAAACTAATCTGAAAATCTTCTATTCAAAACGATCATACCCAATACATTCCGATACATCCGATCATCTTTTATTCACTCATCTTCTAATTTCTATTCAAACTATATTCCTCTATTCAGATTGAACATGCCCTATACATATTTCTCTTAATAATCCGATATTTCTCTATTCAATCCAATTTTCAACTTTCAAACCGTTCAAACCTATTGCACAACTTTTTATTACGAATACTATAAGCTATTTTAACGATTATATAGCAGTAAAGCCCCAAGACCAACCCCAACAATTATTAACACTTCTAAGACCACGATGCTTGGCTACTCGCGGTCAAAAATGAGGCCTTTTTATAATACCCTGGAAAGCATGCAATTTCAATCGCGATGATAGAAGGGATCTATGTTACCCAATCTTCTTTTACATGTACTGCATTCTGTGTACTGCAAAAAGTAGAATGGATGATAAAGGAAGAAAAAAGGTAATAAAGAAAGTTTCCAAAGAGTTACACACATGTCCTTATGAACTGACATTGATTTTGACCCTATAACAGACATTTCTGGAATGGGAAAGGTTACCTTTTTCTTGCTGCTTGGTCGAAGCAAAAAGTGCCAAAATCTCTTGAGGTGCCAAAATGACGTCTTTAAGTGTGATATCGCCTTGATGCTTCAAAAGTGCCGTGGAGCTTAAAGTGGCGATCGTTTTTTCGTAAGCTTCTTTTTTGGCCGCCAAGGAAGCATCCAACAGAAGTTGTTTGTGATGTCCAGAAGACATTTCTTTCCTCATCGACTCCAAATTCATCATGGAATGCAAATCAGACTCGGACAAGGGTGTGTCCGAGGGCGTGGCCATACGTGATCCAAAACTTTGGCTGAACAGGTCACGTGTATTAGGTCGAGTAGTGTAGGGACTCGCGTACCGTGTGCCCCAAAAGTACAGGACGTTCTCATTGGTACCCACAATGGTAAATGAGGATCCAGCGGCGATCAAAGTCACTTCTTTGTCTTCCATTACTTTGACCATTTCTGGTTTGCCTCTATTGGATTTGGAATGCCCCCTACCCAATTGTGCATCCGTGTTTTGCCCCATGGTAATGACTTTCCCTTGGTCAGTCAAGCAGATGGTATGATTGGGACTCATGGCTACGTCAATGATGGTATTATTAATTTTCACCTTGGTAGGTACCAAAGCCTTTTCTATAACAGTGGAGCCAAACAATCCTGGAATATCAAGGCCTAAGCGGTTGTCATTGTTTTCTCCACAGGCGTACAATTGTCCAGTGTCCGATAAGAGTAGAGTGGCCGCTCCACTGGCAAATACATTGACTGTAAAAAAAAGATCACCGCTAGATGGCGTTTTATGTACAACAAAGTTGAACATTACCTATATACACCTCCTCGGTGTTTAAAGCCGTCATTTCTTGAGGACTACAACAGTCCTCTTCGTGGCCCAGCCCCAAACGCCCCTTGTAGCCACGCCCCCAGGTATAGACGTCACCTTGGCCACCCACCACCACCACGTGTTCAGGACCGCACGCCACCGCCGATACATCAACGGACAGTAATGCTTCGACTAATTTGGGTTCGGATACCGAATGCCAATCGCCATGACCCAAGCATCCCAATGTTCCGTCTCCGCAAGTCATCAAAATGCCATTGTCACTGGCAAACACGGAAAAGCCATCTCCGGCACCCACTTTTGTGATAGATTTGGTCTTGAGAGACTCCACGGCCTCCGGCCTCGATCGCCAAGTTTCCAGTTCGCCGTGGCCTAACTGACCACGACGTCCGTCACCCCATGTAAATACCAGAAGTTCGGATGTCAGCGCCACAATGTGACTGGTACTCACGGATACCTAGAAACACGTGAAGTTCACTTATGTATTTTGCACGTGCGATTCTACAATGTCAAAGTGCCACATCGGGTCTCTAAGGAGTATGAAATCCTTATCCACTCAACTCTCCTAACATATTTGTCGCAAACGTGAAAAATCTTCAAGTTTCAGACTTAGACTTGAACTTTCAGACACGCTACTCAACCACAATTTCCAACATTTTAAATTCCCCTGAGGTCATCTGAGACTACTCTGAGGATGATGATTGATGGGGTACATAAAGAAATTCAATACTATTTGAAGATGATGTGGTGAAAAGCATTGCTTTTCTCAAATTGGCTTCTGGAGAAAATAATTTGCACATTGTTTGAAAATCATCCAAAATGTCGCATTTGAATTTTTCAATTTTGGCATTTTCAACCAACTTTTGTCCTATTAAAACTGACCTGTCTGGTAACACTGTTTGACCGCAAGCTTCAGGTTTTCAAAAACTCACCAAAATGGACCATCTTTGCCATTTTTAATCAACTTTTGTCCACTCAAAATGTAAACGTAGCTCGCTTCGCCCGCAATGTTGAATGAGACTTTT
>LT727914.1:9630-62012 GCA_900157175.1 Oithona nana | reverse complement strand
CGAGTGGTTTGGACCAAGAAGTATCAAAGTGTTGTATGGGTTGACATGCTAGTTTCGCTCTTATATAGAGCTTTCTAACACCTTTCACTTTCCCGCTAAAACTCACCAGATTTTGGGTTGACATGAAAAAATCACGATGTTGACTATTTTCATCCTCATATAAAGGCAAATGACGTCATACATTTTTCCGTAAAAAAGATGTCAATTTTGGGTTGACATCTTCATTTAGCGAAATTGACTAATTTTGACCTTCGACTTCACTCGCGCGCTCGCTCCGCTCGAAATAAAAATTTGCACAGAATGCAAACAGTTTCGAATTCAGTACGATCAATTAGTCGTTATTGCCTACTTAAAAATCAAGCGAGCGAGTGCCATTTGAGATTTTCTAACGTATGAAATAAAAATCAATCACTAATACAAGTACAGAGAGCATTATGCAGTATTCTACAAGACAAAGCAATATCTTGGATGTTTTCTTTTTACATAGAAATTGAATTTGTTAAGAAGGAATAAAAATGACAAAACATTTCAAAAATCAAGAATCTTAAAATAACGTAAAAAAAAAACATTTTTGTTAGTGCAGAATAAAAATGCTCCTCATAATTTGACAAGATGGATAAGAAAAAAATATTTTTAAATGCGGATTATATTTGATTAATAAAATGACCTTACGTTTTAGTTCCAATGCAAACAATTTTGTTTACAATTTTAGTACTTTATAAAAAAATTGCAGATTGTTGTATTATCGATGTGTAGAAAGCATATTGGAAGGATATTATACTCAAAATTCAAAATAAAAATAATAAATTAGCACAGAATGCAAATAGTAATCTAATTTTGCATATTCTTCGACCAAAAATTGAGATACAAAGGGGGTATGACCAATATGATATTATTGCATTTAGTTTTGCAGACAAATAGCTCAATTTTGTTTATCCCAAGACTTGGCTGTTTTAAATATGAAATTGAATATGTTAGAAGAAATCAAACTGACAAAACAAATTCAAACTAACTTGCTTTGATAAAAAAAAATTTAAAGAAAAAAAAAACCTTTACAATTTTGCTACTTTATAAAAATATAGATCGATTGCATGTACTACATATTTCAAATGTTTAAATACTATGAATGCTAGAATGGGATACTGAATTTTAAAAATCAAGAATTAAAATGACGTAAAAAAATATTTTTTGTTAACGCAGAATAAAAATATCTTTAAAGATGTGAATAATACTTATAGATACAATTTTAAATTGGATGCAAACAATTTTGTTTGCAATTTTGGTAGTTTATAAAAAGTATGCAGATTGTATTATTTCGAAATCTTTTTTAAAAGAATGGATGTTGAATTTTAAAAATCAAGAATTAAAATTACTACTTCATAAAAAAATATGTAATTTTTTGTTAGCGCAGAATGCGAAAAAGAATAGTCATATTTCCTAATTGTACTGTCCGTGGTTCATATTTCCTCATATTCATGCTCCTCATAATTTGACTACATGGATAAAAAAAAATTATGCGGATTATATTTGAATAGAATTACAAACCACTACAAACAATTTTAGTTTACAATTTTAGTACTTTATAAAAATTTGTAACTGCTTTAGTTGCATCATAGATGAAAATGGCATATTGAATTTTAAAATTCAAAATTCAAAATAAAAGTAATAAAAATATCTATTGTTAGCGATATTTTTTAAATACGAATTTTATTTGATAAATAAAATGAATATTCTTTCAAATTTCACTGTAAACAATTTTGTTTACAATTTTAGATTTTATAAAAATTTTGCAATTTCTTCCAACAAAAATTCAGATGCCAAGGAGATTATGATTATGCTGATTATATTGCTGCACACAAGCAACTCAATTGCATTGATCCCAAGAAATGATTTGGATTCAAAAGCAAAAGAAGTATTTTAATATTTAGAACCGATTGGTCAAGGAATATAAAAATTAGTGAAGTAACAAGTCACATGTGTGGGTTCTAATGTAATCAACTCCAACATGCGCCATGATTAGATCAATCAGTCATTGCCTAATCAAGGGAGAGAGCGGAATTTGAGATTTTCTAATGTAAGAAATAAAAATTAAAAAAAAAAGAAACTATAGGACAACAGAAGTAATCGATCAAGAATAATGGATGCAAACAATTTTGTTTACAATCTTGCTACTTTATAAAAATATGGAGACTAGATTGACATGTTTCAAATGTCTAAAGTTAAATAGTAATATTGCGATATAAATCCATATTGATTTTAAAATTCAAGAATTAGAATAACGTAGAAAAATATTTTTTTTGACAGCGCAAAATAAAAATATCTTTAAAATTGCAAATAAAACTTATAGATACAATTTTGAGGCAAACAATTTTGTTTGCAATTTCGGTACTTCATAAAAAATATGGAGATTTTAATGTTTCGAAATTCGAAAGGATCAAGGTGAATTTGAAAAATCAATTCAAGAATTAAAATTATCTTATAAAAAATATGTAATTTTTTGGGTATCCCTTAAAAAAGAAAAATCGAACAGAGTAGTAAAAAAATTATCGTTCGACAACAGTATATGACCTTTTTTTTTCTTTTTTTCCCTCCTGTTCATTTTCAGTGGCAATTCAATTTTCCCTTATTTTCCTTCCCTGGGAGAAAGCAACAGTAGCTATGGTAGCTCAACTACCCACTCAAAAATGAAGTTTTTGAGATTTTAAAAGTCAAGGATATGAAAAGCATGCGTAAATAACGCCAAAGCCAGGGTTGATAAGGAAAACTCTTCTTTATCGTTCTATAATGAAAAATACGTGTCATAACTTACTTATGATAAATGGATGCAAACAAATTTGTTTACAATTTGGTACTTCATAAACATATGTAATTGTAAAGTTTAACGCTAAGTGTTCAGATAGAACAGATATTGAATCTTAAAATTCAATGATTAATATTAGGCACATACTAGGTAATAAAAAAAATATTATCTTTTGGTTTACAAGTGGTTTGCATTTTCTTCGTAAAAAAGAAAAAAAAATTATTAGAAAGAAATTGAATAAATTCTAAAATATCGAATTTATGCATTGTAAAAATAGAAATTACGAAACTAAATCATACTTACTTGCTTCTGTTCAGTCAGAACAGGAACAACTGTTTGCTGTTGTTTGCCCTTATCTACATTTTGTCTCTTATCACAAATCCACGTGAAAAGAAAATGGCGGAAAATAATTCCTGATTATTGTAGGAAATATGGACCCTATAATTCAATCCTTTTTTCTATTTAGGTACATCAAATTGGGTCGAGGATTACTTCACACGCACAGCAGGAATTGGCTTGGCCTTTCGATCTGAAAAAGGCCAAAAAGGCCAATCGAAAAAGGATCTACGAATTGATCTACTTAATGTGTTCATGCGTGATTGGAACTCTCCATATTGTCAACCCTTGATCTGATTTCGTTCTTTTTTTATTCCTAAGTCATTGATTTCTCGAGTGACATTTTTTTTTATGTATGTGACGACTATGCAATGGTTTTCAATCATAACTAAACCTATACGAAAATTGTAGAAAAATTGATGTAGTATGAAAGATCATCGCATCGACTTCGCTACTTCGCTCTCTCATTTGTCCTCCGACTTGTTTTGCTTGTTTCGTTTCCATTCGTCAATTTTCTCCTTGAGTTCCACAACTAAAAAAGAACGAATACATTTATCAAAAGTTGACAGCATTACATAATTCAAACACACTGTTCCATACCTCCACATTAGTCCAAAAATTATTTTTTAGCTTTTTTAGTGATTTTGATTTTTTGAAGCCAATTTGAAAAAAATATTTTGAATTAAAAATGCACAAAAAAAAAAAAAAAAATTAAAGAATTTTAAATTTTCGCCCAAAAATCATTTAGTCAAAATTAAATTAATTTTTTAAAGTTCAATTTTCAGCCAAAATCTAGATTTTCGGCACGAAAATTCAATCATTTGATACTTTTTAGGATGAAATATCTTGGAAAAGTTCAAGTTGTGTCAAAATGTAAGATTTAGCCATTTCAAAATTTTGACCAAAAAAATAGAGTTTTATAATAGTGCTTTTCAAACAAATAAGTTACCTGGCTTCAACATTTCTTCTGTCAATGTCATCCTGTTAAAAGGATCATTAGGCGTGGACAGCAGATGCCTCATGATGTGTTTACGATCCATCACTTTGCCAGACGTTGGGAGAAGCACGGGATCCTCCATCAGTTCAGACATCAGAGGGTCTAAAAGTACAAAATCAAGGATTAAGACAAGTGTACTTGTCTCTTTAATAGTAATTTACCAATGAAATCTTCGGGTGCGTCTTCGTAATCCTCGTCCTTTTTCATATTATCAAGAGTGATTTTCTGGGCTTTGACACCCAAAGCCTTGAACTTTTCCACATCCGAGGGGGACATTGATAGGTTCTTCTGGATCCTCATGATTGCACCCTGGAATGTCTCCATGGAAAATGACCTTTGGTCATTGGCCAAGGCCGCAGCTAACGTATCCGAGTCCAAATGAACGTAGATGTCGACCAGGTGCGATAACAACCACTTGGGGTCCCAATTGTACTTTTCGGGGTTACGTACTTTGAGGTTCTTGCATTTGGATCCAGACAACTGCTTCAGATTGAAGTTCAACATTGCGGCCAAGCGGTCAACCAATTCTGGTCTCAAGAATGGTTCCTTGATGTCTTGGGTCAAGTAGTGGAACATGTCGACTGTTTCACGAGCTAAAGTTAGGTAACTCCGGCATTGGCGCTCATCCTGGTTGAGGTTCCTCATTCTTGTTTGTTGTTGTTCTTGGGATTGTTCACTCCATTTCTTGGAGTCTTCCATTTCTTGTTGGACTTCATGGATTCTTTTCAATGCGTCCATGGACTCGTCCAGCAAAAAAGTGGTGTCGTTCATTAACATATTGATGAACTTGACAAATTGTTTGCCGGACTTGGATTCGTTGATGATGGCAATTTTGTGTGTGCTTTGCTCCCACATGGACTTGAGAATGATGGAGATGTGGTAGCGAATGGTGAACTTGTCATAGAATTCGGAAGAAGCGCCAGTCTGTTCCACATCTGTAATGGGTAATTAACCGGTAATTAATTAATAAATACGATGATGTTGGACACGAAAAACTCTTTATGTTATTCATCAATGTCAATGGATTCACACTGCGACAAAATTCTAATTTTTGTTAACAAAAAAAAAATAACATTTGCAACATTGCAAAAAATGTAAACAAACAGCTGAAAATGTAAATAAATAGCTGAAATTCATTGTAAATTGTAAACAAACAGCTGCATTACGTCATCAAAAAGTGACTTTTTGAACCAAAAATGGAGGTTTGCTACAGTGTGAGATTTATGTCATCCCCACGACCACAATAACATTTTACGTAAGAATTACAGAAGTTCTTCCATTTCATAACATCTCCTAAAAAGTTTGTAAAAAATTCACGGTTGACAACACACATATTCTTGTGATCGAATCGAGTAAATTCAGCTGAGTCAACACGAAAAATTCTTTTGGGACAAAGATAAGAATTCAGGGAGAGAAGATACAAAGGTTTCATTCTTAGGTTTACTCTAGAGTAATATGGAAGATCGCCAAAAGGAGGACGTGGCAATCAAAAGACGGTTTATCCGTTGGATGGAAGACAATCGTGGCCTTATTCTCACAGTAATTGGTCTTCCAGCCTCATTTATCTTCGACCTCATTATGCGAGTCAGTAAATCTATTCTTTCTTTCTTTTCCTTGCTAAAAAAATAATCCTTCTTTTGACGTCTTTGAAGACCCGAAATTGGTTGCACGCGACATTCTTTTCTTCTCCTCGGAAACACGGAGAAAGAGTGAGGAAAATCCAAGCTCAAGTCCGCCAATGGAACAATATACCAGAAGGAAATGAAAGGCCTTTTATGTGCACAGCAAGACCCAACTGGTTGTCACTATCCACCACTTTTTTCAACAAAGAAGCTTGTCACAAAGTTCCGGTACCACTCTATGATATTCTCGAGTTAAATGAAGAAAAAATGACGGTGAGAGTGGAACCGATGGTATCAGTGGGAGACATCACCAGATACTTGATTCCCAAAGGCTACACTCTGGCAGTCACTTTGGAAATTGCCGATGCAACCTTGGGAGGACTTGCCATGGGAGTCGGCATGACAACATACTCACACAAAGTAAAAAACGATAACGATGCCGAAACGTAGAAAAAACGCATTGAAATTTCTTTTTGCACCTTTGAAAATTATCTGAAATTCTTTTTGTCTGTTTTTTCAGCATTGACAATTCTTTTCAACTATTCTTTTCAACTATAGGCAATTTACTATGTCAAATCTGTTGAAAAGAATTGTCAATGCAGAAAGAACAGACAAAAAGAATTTCAGAGAATCTTTAAAGGTGCAAAAAGAAATTTCGAAGCGTTTTCTTAAAAAAATACGTTAAACTTAATTCTGTATGGAAATTCGTTCTTTTTAGGTTGGACTCTATCAGGAATGTATCGAAGCTTACGATGTCGTCCTCGGTGATGGATCCTTGATACGAGCTTCGAGAGAAGATCACTCAGATCTTTATCATTGCCTCCCTTGGTCCCATGGCACTTTGGGATTTCTGGTAGCTTTAGAACTCAAGATTATTAAGGTCAAACCTTACGTCCACATGAAGTACATTCCCGTAAAGGGCAAAGCTCAATATTGTCAAATGATTCGAGACCTTTCAGGAGCTTACAACAAAGAAGCTCAGGTTCCGGACTATATCGAGGCCACGGTGTACAACAAAGAAGAAGCGGTGATTATGGTAGGAAATTTTGCCAATGTCGAGACTAATGAGCAAAAGGCCAAAATTAACCGAGTGGCCACTTGGCATAAACCCTGGTTTTACAAACACGTGGAAACTTTCTTGAATGGAAATCAAGAAGTGGAAGAATTCATTCCTCTACGAGATTATCTTCTACGACATGACAAAGCCATTTTCTGGGTCTTGGAATCCATGATTCCATTTGGAAATCATCCTTTATTTCTACTACTTTTGGGCTGGATGTTGCCCCCCAAACCGGCCTTTATGAAATTGACCACAACTCCAACAGTTCGTGCTTTGACTTTTACGAAACAAGTCTTTCAAGATATCGTTTTGCCAATTAACAAGTTAGAAGACCAGATTGATGTAAGCGAAAGATTATTCAACACTTATCCAATTCTGATATACCCTTGTCGTGTGTATGATCACGGATCTCTGAGTGGTCAATTACGGCCTCCAAGGCCGGATCAAATGTGTCCGGGGACTAATTGGGGAATGTTTAATGATCTTGGCGTTTATGGTGTGCCGCAAAAAGTCAAAGAAAAACAAAGGTAAGAAAACTTTCTAATTCTCCCACGATGATCACAATGATGTCAAAAGTCTAATTTTTGTTCAAAAATTCAAGTTAATGGAAATACTTGGAAAATGGTTAATTTGGATTTTCGTGGCAAAATTGACTAATTTTATCGGTAAAATTGCAAATAATTTGAATTTTCGCGCGTAAAATTAATTGATTTTTGGGTCAAAACCTTGAATTTTGACGCAAATTCAAATAAGTAAAAAAAAAAAAAATTCTATTTTTTGTACAAAAATTGATCGATTTCTTCAGGGATTTGATTTCAATCTATCAATTCTGATTTTAGGTACGACGCAGTAGGAGCCATGAGAGCCATGGAAAAGTTTACACAAGAAGTTGGTGGTTATCCATTCCTGTATGCGGATACTTTTATGACAAGACCAGAATTTGAGAAAATGTTTGATCTCACAAGTAAAACAATATTTTTAAAAGAAACATCAATGCCTGAATTTTTTTCTTCCTTTCTAGATTACGAGAAAGTCCGTGAAAAGTACTACGCAAATGGTGCTTTCCCCCATCTATACGACAAAATCAAGCCAGAAATTGACGTTATCGAAGTTGGAAAGGCTTACATGGATCCTTTGTAAAAATACAATTTTGGATTACATGATAGCTAAAAAAGCTAAAAATATCTTCTTACCATTGTTTGATAAAATATAGTTAACAAGCATTACATTTGGCCAGGCCTTTTTTGAGGCCAAATTGGCCTCAAAAAAGGCTAATAATATTCTCTACTGATATCGTTTGGTAAAATATAGATAACGAGGCTTATAAAACAATTTGATACATATTCTTTTTGAGTTAACAAGCATTGGGAGTGATTTCGTGTTGTTTTGACGAAGTAAATCTAATTGAGCATCATCGACTGCATCTTCGTATCTCTCGTAAGTTACATATTAAATAATTCTTACCGGTGTAAAACGTCATCAGAGCTGAAGGCAAAAATTCTTCTGCCACCGGATGAGATATCATCCGCAAATACAATTCTTGTGTGCGATCCTGAACAGCCGGATTAATGACAAAGAGAATCTCAATCAGTTTGGAGACTAGATACGGATTCTTGAAGTAAGTGGGAGTGCAGACGGCTACCAAAATGAAGGTGAGCAAATTTTGGTCGACACATTCGCTCATAATGCTTGGAAAATACCTTCAAAAGAAAAAAAAGATTAAAGAAAAAATTTCTAAAAAATAATTAAAAATATTCTTTTTACTGGAGACTGAAGAGTGTGAAATCTGCCATGTCTTCGACAATCCACTCGGGCAACGATGCGAATATTTTTCCCGATTCCGCTGGCAATGGGAATTCCATAGACACATTATTGATGGAAACTCTCAGTCCGTTTGATTTGCTAGCCTCTGAGGAAGCCTTTTCATCATCAGAATTATTTTCCGGAACATTAGCGTCACGTATAGTCATAAAAAGGAACTCGGTCACTGTTGAATAAAATTGGTAGCATCTTTGAAAGAGTCCTTGGTCCAGAAGTCCAATGTCTGCGCAGTGCTTGGACTTGTTTAATTTCTTCAATTGGGACTCGAGCCTTTTGAGGTGCTGTCTGTTTCGATTGGCCGTAGGAAGATGTCTCCAAGCAGACTCTGTCTTTTTAAGCTCATCAACCAACTTCAAGAGCTCGCTATTGATAATTTAAAAAAAAAAAATGTTAGTTTACGAAACCGTGTCGTATATTTTAAAATTGATTTTTTGCTTCTTTACGACAAGTAGAGCACTTCTGCAAAACCTTTTTTGCACATTTTATATCATAAATTGAGATAGAAATAAAGGTTTCAAAAGAAGTGTTTTATGAATTAAAAGAAGTAAAAAATCAATTTTTGCAAAATTTGCTCTCAAGGCTTTTCTGAGTATTTAGGCAAATGTTTAATGAAAAAAACTTGAAAATGAAAATACTTACCGAACTATTCTTAGTCTTTTCTGATATCGTCGAATTCCAGGAAGGATGCCTAAATGATGAGCGTAAAGAGTCAGGTACCAACATTCTGTTGGAAACTTGGCTTCTTTCCATTCGAATCCTGGATCTTTAGAAAACTCTTCCATCCACTCACTGGCTTCTTTGGAAGTCATGTTCAGCCTGGTGTCTTCGCTAATGTTGATCCTGGATTTAGGACTCAAAAGGTAGAAAGGGTCGACTTTGTCAATCACAACTTTGGCAGACAAGTGTTGCATCACGGATAAAAAGTTGAGCATAAACCCATCCCCAGCTACCATCCTTTCGTTCACTTGAAGTTGTTGCCTTTTGGAGTTCCGCACTAAAACTTCTTCGATAAAATTCAGCGCAGACTCCCTTGAAGAATTGTTCACCAAAATGGCATGGAAAAGCTTGTGACAAGAAGTCTGAAAAATTGGAAAAATTGAAAATCTTTTGAATTCTACAGTTTTTTTCTCACGTACTCGAAGAAGCTCAAGTTCCTTTTGCAGTTGACTCGTCAGACTTCTCACGGTTGCATGCGTCTGCTTTTCCAATAGGAATTTTTCGGCTACCGAAGGATCTTCTTCAGCGAAGACTGTGATGGCTAAGAAGGGGCCTAAAAGTGAGGTAGCTGGCAATTCACGACCTCCACAACCCTTGCTGATTTCCCTTGGACACCATTCGTCCTGCAAGAAAAAAAAAATATTTTCAATTTCATTTGTCTTTTTTTCCTTTGCAATTTGGGTGTTCCAACAAGTTTTGGAAAATTCTCAAAGTCGCGAAATTACATTTTTCAAATGTTGAAAAAAAAAATCGTTAAATTGAAGGGAGATTTGATCTGCTTAGATGGAAAGTAAACAAACTTTCACGATTTTTTTAGCTGTTTTTTGCTAAATCCGTAACCAAAACTTGATTGGACACCCAGTAGAGTTGCATCTCTACTATATAAAAGAGGTCACACATGATGCTGAATGCACATTTGAAAGGAAAGACAGTAGACAATAGACAAGATTGTGCATCAAGATGACAAATTAGGAAATATTTTACCATTTTCGAAAGGAGCTGGCAAATTGGACGATTACTCGTCCCGTTGATTTTGATTTCGCACAGTTCCGTCAAGGCAATTAGAGATGGACGATAGGTGGAGTCGACAATGCTGGCTGATCTTCCCTCCATCACTAGGGATTGGAGCAAAGGTGCAAAAACAGTCTTGAATTCTTCCCATCCGTGATTGTATGTCGTTGTGATCAAATCGATGACAAATCCGGATGGAAGTTGTAAATCCAAAAGTGGTTTGTGTAAAGGTGAAAAGGGCAGTTTAGGAATGGGTTGGTTGGCATCAAAGATGCCTTGGATCACTAGACTGGTAAAATTGATGATCTGGTTTCGTGAGGCGGACAATGCGTCACTCAAGGGTCCAAGCTTCTTGTGATCCGCTTCTTCCGATAGTACGCGACTGTAACACTCCATCAAGTAGGCTGTCATTGTATTGGTGATGCCATGAACGTCTCCAGACGTCGCTTGAACAATGTTGCTTGGGCAAACACCATGGTTGACTTGCAGCATGAGTTCGGTCAAAATATCACTTGTGAGTTCATCGTAATCAATTTTTGCCTCTTTGTTGCCCTCTTCAAAAGCGGACAGGCTTAGAAAAGTTGACACTTCAGGTAGGTTCAAGAAACGATCCGGAGCCGATTCAGATGATTTGGGAATTTTCACGGTGAAAATGTTTTGTAAAACACTTAAAACTTGCTCATGTGTCATTTCACTTACACTGTAAAAAGAAATCGTTAGAATAATTGAAATTAGAATTTGGGAAATTTTTTGTCAAAAAATTCGTTAAATTGAAAGGAGATCTGCACTGGTTAGCTAGAATGTACTCTAGCCTCTCTAATAACCGTTCACTTAAAACTTGCTCATGTGTCATTTCACTTACACTGTAAAAAAAAATTCGTTAAAATAATTGAAATTGGAATTTGGGAAATTTTTTGTCAACAAATTCGTTAAATTGAAAGGAGATCTGCACTGGTTAGCTAGAATGTAAACAAACATTGACGAATTTTTACCTTGAAGATGTTCGCTTTCGCTTTTCAGCTTCTTTACGCTCAAGCTTTAGTGGAGCGACCACCTCCTCAGATTTGTCATCAACGTCCATGTTTTCCACTCCAGAGTCCTCATTTGACTTGGTTCCTTCCGGAGAGGCTCCTTTGATTGCATCAGTGGAAATGTCCATTTGACTCTTAAATTAAGAATTTTTGTTGTTGTTATTTTTGTTTACACTTTTGATTTGACGAGAATTTTTGCTGTCTTACCGAAGATTGGCTCCTGATTCGTTGTGATTCATCTTCTTCCATAGGAGCTGGTTCTTCAATAGGTTTTTGAGGTTCTGGAGGCGATGCTGGTTGGTCAGATCCACCTAGACGAGCCAGTCTTTTCCGTCGGATCTGAAACGGAAAACTTTTTTTTAATTTGTCCTTCATTTTTATATAACCTTGGAAGAAGGACTTTTCTTTGTGTAATCGTCTTTTGACGGTTGCAAAATGAACAATGATCAATTTACCTCCTCCTGATTAGGATCCGACATTGTCTGTTCGATGCCAAAACAACTGTGAAAATTCTACTTATACTGTTCGCTTGTCTTGTCTCCTTTTTTGAAGTTAAAAATCAAAAAAATTAAGTTCATTTATGACAAACACAACACAAAGTGACTCTGGGAAACTTAATGAGTGATGATCAATGGACCGAACGAAATTTTCGACCCCTTTTTGCAATAAAATTCACTAAAATTTATTTTTGTCTCAATTTTCACATTCGAAGTTTAAGTTCAAATATCTTTTGGATTACATTAATCAAGTAATTTAATTTTGAGTTTACAAATTTGCAGGATTTTTAAAAGTAATTTTGCCCGACTTTTGTGGCAATTTTTACTAATCAGATGTTTGCATATTGGTAAAAGGTCGAACAAGGTACAAGTTTCATTTCAGTTTTTAAAAAGTGGAAAAGTGGAAATATAAATTATGAATATATCAAAATATTAATTTATAATTTTCCTTTTTGAGTTTTTTCTTTAATTTCAAACATTAAATATTTTCGTAATTTATCGCTAAATTGCCGTAAAATACCAAAAAAGAACAATTTAATTGGCTTAAAAATCTTGACTCGCTACATCAATTTTCTGTTTCCATCTTTTTTCACGAGATTTTTACACATTTTCGTTAATTTCACATTCTATTTTGGACCTTTATTTACAAATCCTTTGATTTGACGGAAAAAATTAATGAAAAGTTGGTGTACATTTCAAAATATCAAAGCAAATCCAAATTTTATGGGCCTTCTTCATGACACGGACGATATTACCCTTTCAAATGGATTACTCTAGTTGTTCTCTTTTACGTTAACGATTTCCACTTTCTCTCTGACTGTCTCAGAATTTGGATAATTCAAATTATGAAATACAGAAAATTAGGCGTTTTTGTAAAAAAAACTGCAAAAAACGAGAGGTCAGATACGATCAGCCTTTGACCCACTATTGGATGGGGAGGGGCAACAAGTGCAAAAACATTGAAGAGTAACCAGATTTGGCTTATTTGAGATCCTAAACCTTAAATTTCAGACCATTTCATAGAAAATTCGCAGTTTTAAAGAGAAATTTGAGGGTACAACGAATTAACCCGGCGGCGATTTTTGACAATTTTTACTCTGTGCAAAATGACAAAAGACACTTGAAAAGTTGGAAATCAAAATGCTTGCCTTATTTGAGGCCGTTTTAACCCAACGAAATCTATCCAAGGTAAGAATCAAAAATCCGAAAATGTCGGAGTTCATCGTTGAAAACTTGTGAATTTGTTTTCAGGCTGGAGATTTGTTTTCTGTTGAAGATGTCTACATCATCCAGGACTTACCACAGGTTTTGCCAGCCATTAGAGAAATCATATCAGCATTAGACTTTTTAGTCAATCACAATGACCAATCCCTTGTGGAAATTTGTATTACAAGAGTGACATCAGCTATTCGTGAAACAAACAGCATTGAAAAATTCGCCGATGCCTTGGTGGATTTATTAGAAACTTGTCTCAATTACAATTTGAGACCTGTCAATGGAGGACCAGATCCTCCTCATGCCAAAATTGCATCAGATGTTATGTCATGCATTTTCTTGGTAAGATCTTCTAAATTGCCATTCTTTATCTTTTTTGTTTGTTTTGTGATGCAAAAAAGTGTCTCTGACATCAAGTCTGACATTTCACATTTTCTGTGTCAACAAAAAAAATTATCGTCAAATTGATGTGATGCACTAAGTAAAATGTAAACAAACCAATGATTTTGACGATTTTTTCCGTTTTCAGAATTACAGCAAGAAAAATGTTATGCGTTTGGCACTTCCAGTTTCGGTCAAATTCTTGCATAAAGGCAACAAGGATTTGTCACGAAATATGTCTTCCTACTTGTCTTTGGCAGCTATTGAAAACGCTGAATTGCTAGCCCAACATATTCAACCTATCATCGATTCTGTGATATCAGGCAATTACTCATTAGCTAGAGTTCTGCCTCAAATCTATTCTGTCAATCGTGACCCGATCAAAAGCCATGTGATGACCTTAGTATCCATTCTTCCCAATTGTGAGAATCCGGAGAAAATGGCACTTTTAAACCTCTTTGCCCTCGTTGCAAAAGACAACCCATCGCTACTTGAACCGTCCATACCACAACTTTGCGATGGTTTGACTTCACAATCTACAGCTACATCTACTTTGCAAGTCTTTAGCAATATGGCAATGACCAGACCTCAGCCATTGGCTGATCAAACCAGTATTATCAAACGAACTGCGGAAAATTTTCCCAAAACTGCTCTGTCATCCATACAATTAATGTGTCTTATTGCCAAAACCAGTCAGGTAATTTTGAAAATTTTTCAAGTACCTATCTAAAAATGAACCAATATTTTTCGCTATTTATTTGCTGCTTATCGACACTCAGGAAAGGGATGGTAAATTGATTGGAAGATTAAAAGTTGAAAACAATTTTAAAAATGATGTATTTTCAGGGAAAAGGCCAAGAAGCACTAGATTTTGTCCTGTCAATGATTGGAAGATTAGAAGATGAAAAACATTACATTGTCTTGAAAGAAGTTTTAGCTTTGACTAACCGATATCCATCATGTTTAACCGCAAACATCATCAACAAACTCTCGTCTTTAGAAGATCACTCGTCGACGTCTTCATTGCGTACGTGCATTCAAGAATTGAGAAATGATTACAATAACAAGAAACCCGAAAAATCATCTTTGACGTCCGGCGTGACTATTGTGAAAGTCGGAGGTTCAACCTATGGATCCAAAGGAGAATTGAGTTACAAAAACAATGCTGGAGGAGGAACCGGATCCAGACATGAAATATCTGCGTTGCGAAACGCAGTCACTTCAGTTAGAAATTCACAAATTGCAGCCTCACAACCCCAACCCCAACACCCTTCGTTATCGACAGTAGATCACCATCGAAAGGTTGATTCAAGGTCAACCGGAAGGTTGCCAACACATCGAAGCATGACCAAACTTAACAACTTTGACATGACACGTCCTCCTTCCAGTGGAGGTTTACACAAATCCATGACAAAATTGACATCTTCACAACAAAACATGGCAAGGTCAAGTAGTCAAATGGTGGCCGCAAGCACCGCAGTGTCCTCAAATATCATAGCATCACCAACGGCACGTTCCGTAACGTGCATCACCAACAATTTTAGCCGACCTCAAACCTCATCATCTGGATTTGGAGGTCCTTCAAGCTTAACGACAAGTTCGTCAGTGGCAGCCGGAGGTTATATTAGCGGCCGCGTCACCATCAGCACTGGCCCTGGAGCGAGTTCACCCACCAAATCAATGTCATCTGGATCAATGTCCGGAATTGTTCAAGATCAATTGAATCGAGAGGTAGTGACAGTCAATGTCAACCAGATCAATCAAGACCTGATGCGACAGGTTGGAGAGGTGTCTAACACTGTCAATCCTCCGATGGCCTCCAATAGTTACTTGCAAGGTGTTTACAACCCGAGCTCAAATTTGCAGTCCAGAGGCAAAATCGCGCCTTATAGCAGCAGTGGACCTTTGACTACTTCACCTCCACAATCTTTGGTCTTACCTTCTTCTACCACCCCCGTGGGTCCCATTCTACCTTTAGCCCCTTATGACTTGAAACCCAGCCTTTCTAGTGGATTATCCCAGCCTTTGTCTAATATTGGAAATGAGTTTGGAGTCAGCATGCCCAAAATGACTTCTTCCACTTCTGGTCCGGTACCTACCAGACGATCCAATCAGTTGTCCAGTACACTGCCCAGTCCAAGACGACGTCAACAGATGAAAGAGATGCTGGAGAAGCAAGCTGCTTCTAAAGACGATTCGACTAAACCGAATGCAAACCGAATGTCGGTCTTTGAACCTTTCCAAACGCGAGATACAGTCCAACATTTCTGTGAGAAACACTTGAACAAGATCAAAAATTATATGGAATCCTTGATGGTCAAGTTGCCCTTACCTGTCAAGTGTACCATTGAGGAGCGCAAAGGACGAAAATTTGCCAAATTGCATTTTGCTTGTCAAGGTCGTACGGGCGAACATTGCCTCTACAAAACATCCTTTTACACAATGAAAACTCGGAACCCTCGGACATGGATACATTTAATGTTTCTAGCATTGCAGGTTAGTCCATCATTAATTCAAATTTGAAGCCCCCAACCATGGGATTTGTACTATCATGTTGAATATTTTTGGCCCAAATCTTACATTCAATATTGATCAAGACTCCAGGATACACACTTGTTAGTTGTATCCAAACCACAGGACTAAGATAATGTTGTTGGTTCAAAAAGGGGTAAAAATATCCGGGAAAACCTTGCAATGGCATGTAGGAAACCGGACCCAAATTTTCCACATCTGTCGGAGTCGAACCCTCACAACTGATCCAGATCATGCGTAAAATGGCACATTTTGTATCACCAATATCACATTGGTTCATCCAACTTGTCTTGATATGATGTTTCAACTGTTTTGGCATTTGCGGATGATGTTCAATTTCACTAATGTTGTAATAAGGTTCCGGTTGCCATCCGTAAATCCGGTTGATTTTGAAAGCAATGCAAGGATAACCGCGAATGTATCCGTAAGCTTCCGGTTTGGTACAAGCAACTTCACTACTTAAATTGAACCAACCTCTCACTGCTACGTGACATCTTTTGCGCGGATCCAATTGGGAATCCCATGAACAGGTTTCACTTGGTCCTTGAAATTGGCCATGACCAGCATAGGGAGTTATCCAGTCATCCAGACTGTCCTTCAATTCTTGCCAAGTTCCACTTCCACCATGTTTGAAATGGATCAAGGTTGAGTAAGGATTTTTAGGTAGAGGTCGCATCATCAAGGCTGGATTGCGATTCCGGATGATCTTGGGTTTGAACCCATCCAGGGTATTCAAATATAGGAACAAACACAGGAGGAAATAGGTGCACAATGTAATGACAAAAACTGCTTGGTATCCAATTATTTTCAACCATTTTTTCTTAAATGGTGACAATTTGAGGAGTAGTCCTTCCATAGCAAGATCACTTCATGCATTGAAAATTTGGAGTGCTGACCATAGATTTTTTACCCAACCAGTTTCTGGTTTTACTGGAGTGTGAACTCGTAAAAAAATTGGCAGAGACAAGTTTTACACCCCATTTTACACTCAACCATTTCTACACAAAACTGATTGGATTTTTGCAACATAATTTCACAACTTTTTTGTACTCTTTTTGCATTGTGCATTTCGATATTTATCTGCTTTTTGTCTCTTTCATAAATAACAATTCTTGCTCTGATTAGAATCTTGTATTATATGCACTTGTCATTAGCATTTGAAAAATGTATTTTTTTACTTTTCAGGCTAGAGCCACATCTGCTTTGAGTACACGTGAAGGATCCGTCAGTGCCTTGAAAAACTGCTGGGAAATCCTCAAATGTGAAAGTATATCCTTCGTCACTCTTGTCACCGGAGCATTTCCTCCCCCTAAGGTAATCAACTCAAAAGTTATAAAAATTCTAAAATTCGTGAAAGCAAAACTGGACAAAAAAAAGAAACTTTTACGATTTTTTCGTCGTAAAGGAAAGGGAAAATTGTATTAAAACGAATTTATTTGCTTTAGGCTCAAGACAATTTGATGCACGAGTTGAGATCCCACCGCTTTTTCGACGTTTTCGAATACAATGGTCCCAATAAACATTGGGGCTGCTTCCTTTGCAACCATCCAGATCGAGCCAGCAATTTCGTTCAGGAACAAGAACCCGTCATTCAAGGCCAATTGAAGGAGAAGAAAGGAGGGCGTTGGAGCATCTTTAAGAAATGGAAAAGTCGATACTTTACACTCTCAGGCGACAAGTTGACGTATCGAGAAGAAACTATGGTATAGCATTTAAATTCTCTTCAGACTGACATATGAAGTCAAAACTACAATTTTTGTCCAAAAATTGAGATTTTGACCAAACATTGGAAATTGGAAATTTCGCGCCTAAATTACACGATATACAGGGTGTCCTAACTCATCTTTTTTTTTTTTTTTTTTTTTTTTTTCTTTTTCCTAAATTACACGATATACAGGGTGTCCTACCTCATCTTTTTTTTTTTTTTTTTTTTTTTTTTTTTCTTTTCATCGTCAAATATAGTCCGTTTAGGCGCAAAAATCCAAATTGACTGTTTTCATCAACTTGACTGACTTTTTGGACAAAAAATGAACTTTGACACACTGTGAGAAAATACTAACTTTTTGCATACTTTTCTAGGGTCCTTCAAGTAGTGATCTGGGGACGACCCATTCTGCCTTCACCCAAACTCTGGACGTGGGCTCCATAAGGTCGGTAAAAGTGGCCAAAGAAGGTCGACGTAATATCCCCAAGGCTTTCGAGATCTTTACTGATGATCGCACTTTCGTCTTGAAAGCCAAAGACAGCTCCAATGCACAAGAGTGGATACAATGCTTGTCAGTGGCTAAAGCGCACAGTCAAGTAAGAAAACGCGCGATGAAAAAGTCGAATTTTTCTGAATTTTTCAACTTTTTTCAGGCCAAAGACACCAACTTGAAGAAATTAGCTTATGGAGGCTCCTTAGGACGATTAAATCATCATGGACGAACACCTTTACACCACAGTTCACTAAATACCAATTTAGCTTCATTACGCACTGCTGTTTAACACACTGTTCCGAAAGTCTATTTTTTGTCCAAGAAACACTTTTTAGGGTGACTTACTTACGAATTTCACGGAATTTTTCAAGGAAAAAAAAATCACAATTTTTCTCGTGAATTGAAAGTTGTCAAAAGGCTAGGCAAACATCGAAGAACAGTTGCGTTTTCACGAATTTTTTCGAGCAAAAAAAATTTCGCAATTTTTCTCGTGAAGTCAAAGTTGTCAATTTCATTTCACGGAATTTTTCGAGGAAAAAAACAATCACTATTTTTCTCGTGAAATAAAAGTTGTAATAGGCAAAAATTGAAGTACAGTTGTGTTTTCACGAATTTTTTCGAGCAAAAAATATTTCACTAGTACGTTTTGTCAAAATTTATTTCTAGGACAATTATTGGACTTTTTAACATAGTGTGTTTAAATCAAATTAGGTTGTTAACTTACTTATTTTCGTTGATTGGAATAAAATTAAGTTTTTATTACTTTATCACAGATCACAGTATTTTTTCAGTTTTAAATTGAGATAAAAATGCCTTTCTTGTAAAGCTTGTAGGCAAACAATACCCAAAGGCCCGTACCCCATAAATTCATTAGGAGCAGTTCGAAATGGGTTTGGGTGAAAGGTTGCCAAGAAAATGGAATCAACTCTTCGCAGATTTCGTGTCCTACGTATAACACTATAGGATTCATGCCCGCGTATAATATGGGAGTTCCTTCCCAAATCTTCCAGACGTCGATCAATAAATACCTAGAATAAAAAGCAAGAATGTAGTTTGAATATAAGTGGAAACAAGATTGAAATCTTCAATTTTGTCGACCGAGATAATTTTGTAAAATTGACAAAATTGACGAAAATGACAAAATTAAAAAAAAAGTTGAGAAAATGAACAAAATTGAAAAAAAAGGGGGAAAATTAAAGTTGAGAAAATGAACAAAATGTAAAAATTAAGAAAATAATAAAAAAAAAAAAAAATTGGACGAAAATTAAAAATTAGACGGACTGAGAAAATGGCGAAAATTGAAAAAAATTCTAAAAGTTGCGCAAAAAATGGACAAATTGGACCAAATTGACGAATTTGACAATGACCGATGAACTGAAGAACAAATTAGATGAGTAAAACCGCGAAACTTATTACTCGCGCTTAAATTTTTTTTTGCCAAAATGAGACATTTTGAAAATGTGAAAAAGTGCAGAACTTACATAACGCTTAAGAGGATAAAAGCAAAAGATCCCAAAGCCAAGCTAAAGGACAAAGACCACAAATTCTTATTGAGCGGAACAACGCCCTCTTCTTTAGAGAAGCCACATAATCCACCGGCAATGACTCCAAGGACAAAACCCCAAAGAAGCCATCGGCGAATCCGAGGCTGCCACTCACTAAAGGTCAACAAAGTGTAACCGCATTGCACACCCAAAAAGACCAAAAAGGCCGAGGACAAAGAGCCTAAAAAGCCCTCGGGGTCGAAGGGGACTTTGGAGTCATAAATCCTCATCGAGGACGGGTGTGTATACATGTGCTTGAGGCCAAAAATTTGTGCGTCGATGTATGAGGCCGAGCCTCCGGTACAGTTGGCGTAGATGTAGTTTTCTTGAGCTCCGCCAGGACCTAAATAACCGGTGGGACAACCGGGAACCGGAAGTAAAAATGTCAAGCTGGCATGAATTAAAAGGATGCCAAGCATGACAACCCATTGTAAAAGGCAAATTTTGACGTCTCTGAAACTCCACCAAAATGGCAAATTTGCTTCTGAAGGTGAGACGGAGGGAAGGTCGCGTGAGGCGAAGACGACTTGAATGAGGCCGACGATCAAGTAGCAAAATCCGAATCTTTGGAGCACTCCGGGAATACGAAAGTTGGATAAATCGTTGTTGCCACCTAAAATAGAACCAAAAATTCACGCTAGATGGCGTTTCCATAAAAGGGGGCATAATTGTAATTTTGAATTTTTTAGTAAAAAAATTCGTCAAATTGAAAGGTGTTCTGCGCTGCGTAGCTTCAATGAAAACAAAGTTTCACAAATTTTTTTCATGATATTTTTCGTTAGTAAAATTCGGTAATTATAAAACGCCACCTAGTGTACAAAATTGTCATTAAAATAAAGTTGAACATTACCGATACTATTGATAATGAGACCCAAGGAGAAAAGAATCAAGGATCGTTTGGCGATGTTGAAAGCAATTCTTTTGCGAGTCATGGAATTTCTTAGTTGGGATTGAATGGAAATGGCCATTGACACTCCCATGATCCACATGAACCAAGGAAAAACCAAATCTGCTACGGTGATTCCATTCCATTTTGCACTACAAAAAAAAAAAAAATATTTTTTGAGAATAACGAAAAAAACCCACTTTTTTTTCGAAGTTCTTACTGCGCAAAAAAAGAGTATCCGCCTCCACCATAATTGACAAAGATCATGATGACAATGGCCAAACCACGAAATGCATCCAAACTTTTAACTCTTCTTTTCCTCTTGGATCTCTCATGTTCAGTTTCAGTTTCTTCAGTAGCTTCTTCATCATCACCGAGCAATCCAGACCCTTGATGAATTGATCTGGATATCAAGTAAGGTCTGATCTTGTTCTTGTACAGACTTTTCCCGGCAATCCAGGAGATTTGCAACGATCCCAAAATGAAAAACGCCCACAAGATAGCAAAATAAGGGTTGGAAGGATCCTGGATGACTTCAAGACTACAATTTTGGTCATGAACGTTCAAGTTGTAGATTCCATATTGGCCAAATGTGTAATGACTATGGTTACAGATCAAGTCATCATTTTCGTCATTTCTTGACAATTCCCACCGTGTTCCATAAGTAGTGTTGACCTTGATGAAGGAACCATTCTTGAATTGGGTGCCAATGGTCCATAAGTCACAATTGTAACATTCAAGACTCTGAGCTTTGAAGGTAAAAGTTTCATTGACATTGGAAACAATTTCCAAGCATGCTTGGTCCAACTCCAGATGAACATCTCCACAAGCTGGTCCAAGTTTGCCTCCTCCTCGGTGATGCTTGCCAATGCTTGACATTGACATGTTGACAGCAAATAGTGTGGAAAGTAAAGCTACGGAAAGCTTACAATTCCGCCCCCTAATATTGAAATCCGTTATGTTTGCTTTTATCTTGACCACAACGACCACTGAATAATAAAATCTAGTTTTTACTTTTTGTTGTTTTTGTTGACAGCAACAGCGTTACTTTCGAGGTTTTGATTTTTCTGTAAAAACGCCAAAAATGTAAACAGATATGGTCAATTAACGAAAGCAAGATTGATATTCTAAACTTGTATCGCGAAGCTTGTGGACATAATTGAACAAAAGAGACAAAATTGGACACTGGACAAAAGATGATCAAATATGGACAAACTTGGACAACATCGACATAATGGACAATCTTGGACAATATGGACAATCTTTGACAATATGGACAATCTTGGAGAATCTTGGACAAAATGGACAATCTTGGACAAAAAGGACAATCTTAGACAAAATGGACAAAATGGACAATATCGACAATATGGATAATCTTGGATAAAATGGACAAACTTGGACAATATGGACAATCTTGGACAAAATAGACCAACTTGGACAATCTATGACAAAATGGACAATCTTGGACATAAAATTAAGTAGCTGGACACTTTGATTATTTGCATGTCAGAGAAATTCTGAATACTTTTTATTTCAATTCTCCGCGAAGGCACAACATAAAAACTGTTTGTTTTATCTCATCGATGCATTGTCACCAGTGTGTAAGTTTCCGTCTTTTTTTTTCTTTTTGATGAAAAGTTTCAGTATAGTCTAAAGAACATTGACTTGACATGGATCTATGATTCTTTGCTTCTTTCTTCAAAATAACACTGTCGTTATCTTCACTGTCGTTGTCATTGAAATGATCCTTGATGCATTAGATGCATCAAAACGACCAAATTCAGAGATTCCTTCATTTTCAAAATGATTTTTTTTACAGTACACAATTGAAACACCGAGTATATCGTAGTAATAATAATACAGTATGACACCATTCTTCACCTAGATTGTGATGACTAGGGACTAATTTTTTTTTTCTTGAAAAGGCCTCTAGTTTTTTTTAGAAGTATTTTTACACACAGTTTTTCTTCGTTTATGGAAGTTTTTTTTTCATAGTAATAATGCATTGTCTTCATTTTCTTGAAGGGAAAAGTGAGGGGAGTTGGTAGGAGGGTCAATAATAATTTTTTTTTGCCCTTGTGGACATTTTTGTCTCTATTTTGGAATACAAAGAATGAGAAGAGATCTTGCTTACTTTGTGATCAAGCTGTTAGGATTTCATCCCAATGCCTTGATGATCAATCATAGATTTTGTGATTTGGTTCATTTTATAGTTTTAGGCCATTTTCGATTTTTAGTTACTCAATTGGAGGTGTGTGTGCAATTGGATTTGTAAGATGTGAATTATTATTTGGTGATGTGAGTAAGTGTTCTAAAACTGAGTTTTTTCACCACTTTCTTGTGCAGAAAGTGTCTTCTTCTTTTTTTGTGCTTTTTTGGGAGGAAGAATTATAGTTTACAATGACTAAAGTTGTTGTCCGGAGCAGGAAAAAAAAGTAGGATAAGATTTAAAAAGTTTTGTGGAATGGACACTAAAATTGATTGCGCGCTGGGTTTTTTTCGAACTTCAGATTCGGGTTAGGTTTTGCTGCTGTAGATTCAAGGCCTCCGACTATCAATTTATACGATTTATCGCATTGATCACCAGTTTTTCGAATTTCGTAGTAGTATGACAATTTCTGGACTAGCTTCATGTATGTAATGTGTGTGTAGTTTTGTCATCCAGAATCACAGCGTAACTGTAGTTTTAAGACCAGGAGGAAGATTCTTGATTCGCAAGTACTTATGGAGCCAATTCTACATGTTCCTCTCTGCCGTTGGGACGCCCTGAAAAACAAAGACAATTTTTAGTCAATTTTCTTAGTTTAGTTTTTTTGCTGACGCTACTGAGAATTGCTGAATTCCCATTGGCTTAACGCCAACCACAACAATTCCGACAGCCAATCAAAACAAAGTTTGCAAACAAATATAACAAACAAAGAAGAAAAAAGTTTTTGGCGGGGAAGCAAAAATTGCCGAACTGACGACACGAGGACGAGAGAGTTTTGGTGAAGGTAGTTTTCCCATTTGTCACTCTCGTCACTCAGAAATTCAAATTGGATTTGGGCCTTGAGAGAGATGTTGGTGGTGCTGTCAAATACATGACTGTTGCGAAGGGAATACAATGGAAGAACTTTACCTCTGCACGATCGCCTTTGTTAGCCTTTTGCTGGTGGCCGTGATGGTGATGGTGCTGATGCTGCTGTAACTGCAAATGTGGATGATGATGCGGTTGACCGGCATGATGAGCAGCTTGTGCTTGAGCTGCCGCTTGAGCAGCCGCCGCATGGAATTGACCCGGTTGGACCTGCTGCAATAAGGCCGCTTGCATCTGGACACTTCTGGAGGAGTCGGTGGTGTTGACCATGGCCACGGACTGTGGTTCAGTGACCGCAGATGTCACGGCCGTGGGAAACATGATGGCGGGATTGATGTGGGCCAAAGGATTGGCAGCGGCGGCCGCAGCAAAATACGGCGATTGTAAGGGCGACGGAATGTATCCGGGGGTTGCATGTGGGAAAGCCACATATCCGGAATTCTAAGGTAAAATTCCATTAAGATGGTCGGCCATGATAAAGTATTTATTATTAGAAACCATACTCCTGTACCGGGTATCCCAACAAGTTTTAGACAGAAAAACTTAAAAAGGCGAAAAAAATTTGTGAAAGTTTGTTTATATTCTAGCTAAGCAGTGCAGATCTCAATTCAATTTGACGAAATTTTTTGGCAAAACATTTCAAAATTCTAATTTCGCTTAGAATTGATATTTTCACCTAAATAGCCTTTCCATGCAAAACTTGTTGGGACACCCTGTACTACTCCGGAGAATAGGAGTACAAGGAAAATGAAGGCAATTTAGATATACACCGAGGTTCTTACCATAGAGGGAAATTGACCGGCGAGGAGGGGCTGACTCATGTAGTTGACTTGCTGCATTAGAGCATTTTTCAGAGCTAAATGATTGCGTCCATTGATTAGCAATTGCTCCTTCAAGTGTTGCGGAGGGTGGAAATACTTGCAAGGCGGTTTTTCGCGGTTGCATCGACCCTGCAAAAGTTGTAATAGACTTTATTATATTTATGTCCCAACTTTCCTGACGGCTCAAGAATTAGTGCCTAAATTCTTAGTAGAGTTTCGAGTAGTATAGTCAAGAGTGCCACTCAATCCGGAACGAGCATAGCAACGAGGGCCAATGCCTTTGTTATCATCCTATCAACTTTGGAGATCAAATTACTACTCTTATAATCTAATAGCTTTGAAAGTAGCACAAACAATGTTGTGCATACGGAAACTTGAGGGTAGGATGAAGAAGAACAGGAAAGAAAACTACCGGAATCCGCTTCTTCAGCGGAATAAAGAACTCATAATTCCTCCATGGCCTCGGAGGCTAAGGAGTCCGACTTCAAGTCGCCTAAAACCAACGTTTGGCTGCATGCGAAGTTTCAACTTCCTAGCTTTGAAACTGAAGCTTTGCATAGTCAAAAAAAAATTTGAAGACGCTTCGCTCGGTCGGCCTTCGGCCTCCCTCGCTCCGCTTTAGATCATAATACTGCGTCATATTGACTTAACAAAGGCCTTGATCAAACACCTCTTTTCAGATGTTTTCGTCACAACAGACATTCACAATGCAGCCTGTATTCCACCCTCGGCCAAAAGACCAAACAACTCAAACAGTAGCAGCAGCCTCCAACAGCCTCAACAGCAGCCTCCACCGCAGCCTCTACCCTTTTCACCCATGGATCAAATGGAAGAATTGGACGTTGTTGCAGCCTATTGTGGATCCTATCCTACGGGAACCAGCGCTTCAGTGGTGGCCTCGGTAGCGGCCTCGGCGGCCTCGGCGGTAACCGCGGTGGCCAATAGCAGTCAAGCCGTCGAAGTTGAGAGTCTGGAGAAAGCCCTGGGCATTGAGTTTCATGACCCCAATGTTGTCCAAAGGCAACTTTTGGCCAAATAAGAATCTGCTTATTAGAGCTCACACTGTTCGAAATCTTCATTTTTTGTCCAAAAATTCAACTTTGATTTCCTTTAAAGACGCTTCGCTCGGTCGGCCTTCGGCCTCCCTCGCTCCGCTTTAGATGAGTGTAGTACCTTGATGCTATCGTAGCAAGCCGTAACGCGGCCGTTTTGCACCTCGACATTGGACGTGGGGTGAGCAAACTTGCACTCGCAGTCTGACCTCGAGCACTTGTTTCGTTGAAACTCCCGACAAACCTCCAGCTGGAGCCATCGTGAGTCCTTCTGATTGAAAAGGTTGCTCATATTGAGTAAGGCTAAAGAGTTAGCAGCGCCTCCGGCAGCGGCCGCAGCCGCCGCCGCATGGTGGTTAGGTGCCCCATGGGCACCACCAGCGGGTGAGGCCGCGGCTTGTTGAGGCTGCGGGTTATTGACCACGGGGTTGGCAGCGGCTGCCGCGGTGGGTGGTTGCACAAAGGCCGCGGCGGCGGCCGCCGGGTTATTGACGTAGGCCATGGTGTTATGGAGTAGCACGGGAGGGATAGCCAGGGTGTTGGTCACGGGTGTGGTTGCGGAAAGGGTTGGAGGTGGACACCACTTGGCGGTGGGCGGAGAAGAGGGTGTGGTCCTCTTCTCCGTTGAAGGTGCCCAACGTCTCTTAATTTTCGCGGTCAACAAAGGCCAAGAGATGTCCCTAGGGCAAACTTTTGAAGATTTGCATCACAGTATTAAGATGGTCGTAATCCCAATTGTAATTTCTTGGATTCCTGAATTAGATCACACATGAAGAAGAAGTCACCGGTGGTTCAAGTTGGTCTTGATAATTTAAAAGTTGTGGAACGATTTTCTTTAGTCTGGTTCAAGTTCCAAAGGATTGAATGGGGTTGGACCCGGGAAGGGTTGGGATGAGTTATGTTTACCAGAGTTGAATGCCCAGTTGTCTTGTAAATAGCAATGATGATCTCATGTCGAATTTTTCCAAGGCTTGTGCCAATTTTGCAACCTCAAGTTGCAAAACTTAGGGAGTGGCACATTGAGCCGCCGCCGTTCTGCTGCTGCTGCTCGAGTTGTAGTAGAGTGTGAATTGTGTGGAGTGAGGGAGAGAACAGAAGAAAGAAAGGCTGCTACTGCAGTACAGTTGCTCGAGCAGCAGCGTTAGCTGCGCTGAGGACCGAGTCTACAGCTTATACTGCAGCTGAACTTGCCTTTGCAAGCTCCACGAAGTTGCCGGAGTTGCTGAAGCCGAGGACAAGCGGCTTTCAAACTGGGGAGGAGGAGAGCAACATGCGCGCCAGCTCGCCAACTGTATACACTCTAGACACCCGGGGCTTTTAAAGGACGACCAAGACTTTAAAAACACGCAAGACCCTTAGAACCAGGGTGGGACCTTCATTGATGAAGCCACTCCTCAAGTACTTGATTCATCTGCAATTGAGATCAACACTTTCTTTGTTAGATTTATAGATTTGACAAAGGAAAGGCCAAGCCTTGATTTCACACTGAAAGGAATTCGAACTTCGAGCTTACCCCTTTTGCTACTTAGAAAGCCACTACTACTTCTACGGTGTTTTTGTCAAAACACATGTCAATTTAGAAAGCTAAAAGTTAAAACTAATCGTTTGACTTATGAGGTCATGACAAGGTAAAAATACATCATATCTCAACTAGAGTGAATGACTCGTTTTGACATACCTTGCCTTGCCATTGGTCTAAAGGGTGGAGGGACCATAAAGGAGAGGAGATGGAAAGCTTCCAGTTGTGTATAGTACCACCGTCGTTGCCGTTGCCAATCTGGTGACTTCTTTTGGTGGCCAAGCCTAACTGATGATGATTGAAAAAAAGCCCCTCTCGCGTTTGTAGCTGTTAGTATAGCTCTGCCCCTCTTTTTTTCCCCGAGTCGACTTGCCTCCAACACTAGTAGTGTACTGTAGAATAGATGGAAGAAGACACGACGACGACGACAGAGCTCTAAGCAGCTGCTTGCTGCATTTTTGCGAGCTGTTGCTATAGCCGCTGCTGCTCTTGGCCCATAGCCTTTCCCACTCCTTTTTTTGCTTCATAGGAAACTAGCTTCATAGCTTAGCATGGTAACGCCACCTAGAGGCAAATATGGACGAATGGAGATTTTTTTTGCAAGGTCTTATTGGATTCTATTTGGTAACCAATTTTTTAATGCCATAATAAAGTAGCAATTGCATAGCTGGATAAACTTGTTTACTTGGCGGAAATATTTCTCGATCCTCCTCCTCCGCAACGCAAAACGCGCCTCGGTCCAGTGTCTGCTTAAGTCTATAAATTTTTTTTTTTGTCTTGGCTGGCCTTGTCTTCTTGGCTTGTCTATCGATTTTGCTGATTTGGATGTTTTATACACTGTTGGAAATCGAGGACATTTGGATCATCCGTGACAGTTTCAATTACTTTAGTTCTGCTTTTCGGCCTTTGATCGTTTGTCGAAAAGGCCAGCAAAAACCCCTTGAATTGGCCTTCATTGTACTCTAGGTTTTAGTAGACGTCATGATTGTAGAACAAAACTATTTTTAGCTTATAGAGCCCTACTTTCAGTGTCTTTTTTTTATTTGCCATGCGAAAATGTAATATTATTATGGATTTTTTGGCGAGCTGAAATGGTGCCAAAAAATATGTGTCTGTCTACCGTAATTTAGATTGGATATATGAAATGTCCTTATATGGAGTTATAAGTTCTTGCTCCAACAAATTTTGATTATGCCCTAAAGCAGCATTATAATGGCATAAATCCCAGCAGCTCCTCTTTTGTAGGTTAGAAGAGTTTATGAAGTTTTTAAGGGTAATTAATGGAGTAAGTTTTAAGTCATGATCGCGTGCCACAATTTGTCAGTTTCTCTGATGAAAACGAGATAATTTGTGAGTGTTGCTCTAAAGTACCAAAACCGTTGTCCAGAAATATTCTTTGTTAATACTCAAGGTCTAGCAATGATAGTGATTCTATTTATGTAGAGTGAACAAAGAATTGCGTTAGTATAGATGAGAGTAGAGCCTATGGTCCCGTTAAAAACCAGATTGTTGCCAATTCTAACGGTTTTTGGGGTACTAATCAGGAATTAAGAACACAGGATGAGATGATGCAAAGGGGGGCAAACTGACTCATCAGTTCGAAGAAGGTAGGGAAAAATGGGCGAAAATTGAGCCGATTTCCTGGAAGTGCATAGCTTCATCATCCTTCATTTCATCGATTTCATCCCACATTAAAACTGTAATGGGACTTTAATGATGCTACTTGATAATGGTGTAAGAGACTACTTTTCATATTATACCTGTCAATATAAGCTTTCAAACACATTGATGAAGCAACAATGACCAATAAGAGAGCCGAGCCTTTCATTACGAGCATGACTCACATATACAGGATTCCTGGGAGCAGAAGAAAAACTTGCACCTTGCACTGTAAACTTTATGTGAATAAACATATCAGCATTGTGTGCATTTTTTAGCAAACTTTTTAGCAAACTTTTTTAGCAAAAATTAACCCCAGTCAACGTAGTCAACAGTTTAGTGTCAAGAAAAATACCAAAAATACCAAAATAAAGTATTAAAATCACCAAAATTGTCGCATTTGAATTTTTTTATTTTGGCATTTTCAATAAAGTTTTGTCTAATTAAAATTGACCTTTCTGGTAACACTGTTTGACCGCAAGCTACGGTTTTCTAAAAGTTCGCAAAATTGGCCATTTTTGGCATTTTTTAATTAACTCTTGTCCACTCAAAATGTAAACATAGCTCGCTTCGCTTGCAATGTTCTGAAATGAGACGTTTTGCCTAATTTTCAACCATTATGATAAAATGCAGTGAATACGAAAAAAGAAAAAAGAGGGATTTTGGTCTATTTTCGTGGGGGCTTAGTTTTCATTTGAACGATAAAAAAGTCTCATATTTTACGGTGACTTAACTTTTTTTTTCTGTCTAAGTCCAACTTGCCCACTGGGTCAATTTATGAAGATCACGAGAGACGAGAAATTGCATCGTTTTTTGCAAACTTACGGCAACAGTAGCAGTAGCGGTCACGAAAAATATGAGACGAATTTCTCCTAAAGTAGAAAAGTTTTTTCGAATGGAGTAGTGCACACTATGTTAAAAGACCAATTTTTGTCTAAAAAATTGGATTTTGACGAAACCTGCTTGTTCAACTCACATTTTAATTTTGCCTCAAAATTCAAAAAGAAATAATTTATTAATTTTAGTTTCTAAAATGCATGAATTATTTGAATTTCTATGTCAGAAATCTAGGTAGATCTTGACCAAAAAATCTCAAAAAAAATATGGAATTTTTTTTCTGATTAATTTACTCGCCCAAAAATGATTTTTTTTTTTTACCACTAAAAATAGTCAATTCTTGCAGGAAAATCCATTCAAGTAAACGTTTGAATTTTAGTTCCTAAACTGCATGAATTATTTGAATTTATATGTCCAAAAATCTAGATTTTAACCAAAAATTAATAAAATAAAGTATGGAATTTTTTTTTTCTGGTAAATTTACTCGCCCGAATTTTTTTACCGCCAAAAATAGTCAATTTTTGCAGGAAAATCCAAATTGACTATTTTCCAAGTGCATTCAAAAACTTGAAATTTTGTAACAAAAAAGGGACTTTTCGTGCAGCGTTGTAACATCAAAAAAGATTTACAGTGTCTGATTAGTATGTTAGTAGTATACCTTGTCGGGCCAGCAATATACTACGTAGCCGCTTTAGTTGCACACCTGAATGGCTTGGAAACAACCACCAGCTTGAACAGCTTGGCTTGCAGGAGAGGCTTGCAGCAGCAGCAGCAACGGCTCCCGCATTCGTTTAAAAATGCTCTGAGACGTGGGATGTTCACGTACAAGATTCAGATTACCGAATTTTTTTCTACCTTTCGACATACAAAGTGCCTCAACTGATGCCTTAAAGTGTGACAACTCTTTGTCTGAATTCAAATATGGAATTAGTGGGGACCAAAGTTGTGGTGCTCATACTATTGGGCCTGATTAAATTGGTCTCGGGATTAATTCCACTCATTTTAGATAAAGTACTCCAAGTGAAAAAGGTAAGATTAAAATTAACCAAATTCATATTTGCACCTTTGCAAAGCGCGCAACAGCTTTTGCGTCGCATTCGCTGCCCTTTTAGACCTGCGCTCTAGGCTTTTTTTGACATTTATCAGGTTGCATATTGGCTGAACTTTTTATGACCTGACAAAAGTCAAAAAAGGTCCAAATATTCATTCATTGCGGTTCTTTGAACTTTAATGTAACATGATAGGATACATTCTGAGAATTACCTCAGATTGACTCATTCTGCAACTTGAGGGGGATAAAAATGAACAAGACTGAAAATGCTTTTCAGACCTTAGAGCGCGATTCAAACTGAAGATGCAATTCAATTTAAAAAATGAAATTGTTCAATCTCAAGTTTTTTTGTACTTTACTCAGCATCAAAATGAGTAGTAAGTACAAACAATCTCAGTGATGTTGAATAATATTGAAAACAATGCGCCACCTAGCGCACATTGTTTGGAAATTACTCAAAATGTTGCATTTTAATTTGGCGAGTTTTTGAAAACCTAAAGCTTGCGGTCAAACAGTGTTACCAGACATATCAATTTATTAGGACAAAAATTGGTGGAAAATGCCAAAATTAGAAAAAATCGAATGCGACATTTTGAGTAATTTTCAAACAATGTGAACATGGTGAGTTCCGTTAATTACTATATTACAAACCATATTTTTCGGCCATTTTGGTCTGTAAACTTTAACCATTTTCTTTTGGTACTCTTCAATTGCAGCGAAGTGTACCCACGTAAAACTTCATTGCTAGGCTATGAAAAGTATAAAAGAGCCACTGAAGCTTATTGCTTTTCTCCTCTTGCTGCTCTGTGGCTGCTTTGGCAGTTTTGTTGGCCAAAACTCAACGTAACAATAGAAAGAGAGCACAAATTATTGCTCGCAAAGAGCCGCCATTAAAAGAGCATTGCTGTAGAAATGTTCTTCTGCCAAAACCACTAAAGTTACTACTCGATCAATAGCTTCAAAGAAACTCATAAAAAAAGAATCCTTTGATGTTGTATTGAACAAGTCCAAAAGATCAGTTGTAGCGACCTTGTAGGCATTGTATTGGAAATTATGTATTCTAGGCTGTTTTTTCTAGAGACTTGGGAGATTACTCTCATCCTCATCCGGCCTCACAGTGTTTAAAAATCACCCAACATGTCGCATTTGAGTTTTTCAATTCTGGCATTTTCCACCAATTTTTGTCCTATTGAAATTGACATGTCTGGTAACACTGTTTGACCGCAAGCTGTAGGTTTTCAAAAACTCGCCAAAATGGGCCATTTTTGGCATTTTTAATTAACTTTGGTCCACTCAAAATGTAAACGTAGCTCGCTTCGCTCGCAATGTTGAATGAGACTTTTTCTGTGATTTTCAAACACCGTGCTACAAGTTACAACTAAAAGCAAAGATTAGCGCAACAAGATTTGTCACTTGTAGGACCTCAAAAATGTTCTTTTTCACATGGAAATGCAACATTTTCTTAAAAGAAAATTAATGGTAGACACATGACAAGGCACAGTAGCATGACAATTTCTCGCGAAAATGTCTTGTTTCGCGCACAGTGGAGTCATGATGACGCTGAGAACAATGACAGTTGTTTGTTCCGCCATCGTCATCACGTTGTAATCGACCATTTTCTCGCTATTATCATTTTGACAACCTTTATTTTGTAGGTCAAATGGCTGGAAAGATTCATGTCTGCAATGCTCTGCATCGGAGGTGGAGTCCTACTGTGTACCGTGTTCGTCCACATGATTCCCGAAGTCCGAGAAAATATTGAAAGCGCACGAAAATTGGGAGTTTGGGGAGCAGGAAACCAACATGATGATCACGATCATGATCAACATGATCACGCATACCCCTTGGCCGAGTTGATTGTTTGTGCCGGCTTTTTCATCATTTATTTCATTGAAGCCGCGGTGAACAAAGTCTTTGGTCTCCAGCATGGCCATGGCCACGGCCACAGCCATAAACATCCCGAAAAAGGCTTCAAAAATGAGTTGCAAGTTGCGGAGAATGGAGGGATTGAAAATCTGGGCTTTAACGACAGTGGTATGGTGGCCGAGGGTCCTTTAAGGTCCCCACCGGACACTCCAAATACAACCGACGGAACTATGGCTAATAAGACCATTTGTTCTCCTGTGACGTGCCAGGACAACCATCCTGATAACGTTGATGCAACCATTTCTCCTTTTGGCTTCAAGTACAGGTACTAAAAATAGAATTTCCCCCTTTTCACAATTTTTGTTTTTGTTTTGATTTGTTTTCCCGCGTCAATTCCAAACTGACCAATCAGCGCTCGAGCTTTTGTTTATGTTTTGATTTCAACTGAGAATTTGACGGGAAATTTGAATTTTTCAGATGTTCCAATGGCAAATCTGCTTTGGGTCCTAGAAACGTCTACAATGTGAGTTCTGCAACTTTGACAAGCTACACAACATATTCTGATGGTGACAGTTTGGATGCAAGCTTACCCAACCATTTAGGGTTACCAGTGGTCAACCAAAAAATGAGTAACAAACGAAAAAACTCAACCACCTTGGGAAATTTGGCCAAAGAAAAGAAGATTATGGCAACCATTCGCAACTTCCTTATCGTCATTGCCTTATCTGTGCATAGCGTTTTCGAGGGAATGGCTATAGGTAATTGATTTACTTAGCACTTGCCACTTCCTAAAACAGTTTTAACAGTAAATACTAAGTAAAAAACAAGATTGAAACTTTCGATCCATCGCGCGAGACAATATTGAACACTGTAAAAATTAGGCAAAATTGAAAGATTGGACATAATTCAAAAGTTGGACAAGATTGACAAAAAATACCTAAACAAAATAAAGTTTGACAAAATTGGACAAAATTGAAAAAAGTAGACAAAATGGGACAAAATGGGACAAAATGGGACAAAATGGTCAACATTGAAAAAGTAGACAAAACGGACAAAATAGACAACATTGAAATGTTACATAAAATGGAAAAATATGATAAGTTTGACAAATGAAATTAAATTTGTAGAAGCGCGAGACGATGCTTTAAAAAAAGTTGACCCAGAAAATAATACCTTTTTGGCAAATTTGATATTTCTTCAAGGATTTCTCCCACGACGACACAATTTTTTTGTTGCATTGCAGGTTTGCAATCGAATAATTCTGACGTATGGAAACTTTTTGCGGCCGTGAGCATCCACGCTTGTGCCATTCTCTTTTGTATCGGCACCGAGATGATTGCAATGGGAACCAAAAAATTACAGGTATAATAAAACGGAAATTCTCAAATATGAGAAATTGAACTCAAGGTTTGATCATCATTTTCCAGATCATTTTCTACATGATCACTTTGGCATTAGTGACTCCACTTGGAGTTGTCATTGGTATGATAGTGACTGAATATACTGCTGGTCAATCCGGGACCCAAATTATGGTCATGGGACTGCTACAAGGTTTGGCTGGAGGAACATTACTCTACATCACGTTTTACGAGGTTTTGGAAAGAGAAAAGTTGGAAAAGATGGGCATGGACGGACTGGCGGGTTGTTTTCTCTTAATTTTGGGATTCTCAATCATGGCTGGATTAGAAGCTGCAGGTAAAGTCAAGGTTTTCTGAGCTTTAAATATCAGTGTTTGACCTTTTGGTACTTTTTTTTTCAAGGAGCTCATTCACATGGAGTCATTGATCCGCTACATCGTGACCATCACAATCATAATCAACAACATTTACATGACCATTCAAAGGGGAGACATCATCATGAAAATGAATTGCCGGATTTTATGAAACTTGGGCATGATCACCATGATGAACATGATCATCATGGACATGATCATCATGATCATAATGACTTGGTTGATTTGCCGGAGTATGCTGATCCGGAAGAAGATGATCACGAAGACCATGATCATGATCACGACCATGATCATGACCATGATCACGACCACGACCATGAACATGCTTATCCAGAGGGAGATAACCATCATGACGATGATCACGATCACAACCATGAACACGATGATGAACATCACGATGACGACCATGAACACGATCACGATCATGAACATGCTCATCCGGAGGAAGAAGACCACGATCACGATCATGATCACGACCATGAACACGATGATGAACATCACGATCACGACCACCACAATAGTGAACACGATCATGAAGACCATGATCACGAACACCATGAAGACCATGATCACGAAGATCACGAACACCATGAAGACCATGATCACGAAGATCATGAACATGAAGACCATGACACTGACGAATCTACTTACTTTCCCATTCCCATCACAAGTGCATAAAACTTGCCATTCAATAGCATCAACATAAGGCTGTGATTATCATATGAAATGTATCAAAGTGAAGAAAAAATGATTTTATGTTCAAATAAAAAAAAATATCAAAACCAATTTTGTAGCATCATTGAACCCAAATGAACCTAACATTTGTGGTAGTCATGGTAGCCCAAATAAGACTAGGATCGCCCACCAAAGTGTCCAAAAAAGGCATGAGAAACTGCATTCAAAACTCTTAGGGTAGATGGCGTGTGTGCCACTTTAGATAATCTCGTAATCATTTTCCCACTCATGAATGGGAGACTTGATTTGCTTGGTGATCCTCGCAGAATGAAGACGTGGATTCTCATAGTGATCTTGGCCATCTTTTTCTCGTCTAACGATGGAGAATGGAGAGTCTGGAAAAAGGACAGACGTAAGGATTCACTTGAATTTCACGCAACCTCTTGGACTAAAATCCATTTTTTTCAGGTCCATCTGTGCATCATTCCAAAATTGATTTGACATTTGTCAGTCCTAAAAGGAGAATCGTACGGAAAATGATTATTGATATTCACGATTATTACCGTTCCAGAGTCACTCCATCAGCCTCCAACATGTTGAAAATGGTACTTTGCAAATTTATCTAATATTGTTTTTTTACCCAATGTCCTTTCAGAAATGGGACAAACGTGCAGCCAAATCAGCTCAAAAGTGGGCAAACAAGTGTTTGCAATTAAATCACGACTCGCCGACTGGACGATGGGTCAAGAATTTTGGTAGTTGTGGTCAGAATATATTCATTGCTACGCATAAAGTTCCTTGGTATGTAAAAGTTTTTAAAAGGATTCAGATTTATTTGAAAATTGAAAAAAAAAAAAGAAAATATTTGATCCCGGGTGGTGATATCAGAAGGGGTATAATTTTGTGTATTCCGAGACCAGCAGGTAAATAATTTCTGAAGTCAGTAATAATGATTTTTATTCGGCCACACCAACAGCAGGTGTATAATGATTTGATTCACCAAGTTGAAAAAGAAAAAAAAATTATACCCCTCTCAGCGGACGCCAACAACGTAAAAATATTGGAAAAAGTTGATTTGATGCGATGCGCATTTCAGGTTATTCGCTATCAAAACTTGGTGGTTGGAGAAAGACCTTTTTCATTACGGCCGAAATGACAATAATCTGACTTTGGTGGGACATTACACCCAAATGGTTTGGGCTGCCACACATAAAGTTGGCTGCGGATTGAATGCATGCGTCATGCATCAAAATGGAAAACGTATTCCTTACTACACTTACATCTGCAACTACTGTCCAATGTAAGTACGGTAGATTACCTATTTAGCGCCCAAATACAACTTACGCCCAGTCTTGATTAGCGCCCCCACCCAATTAACGCCCAATTCTTATTAAGCCCCCCTTAGACATCTTTTATTAACGCCCAGGCGCTAAATTGGGAAACTACGGTAAGTAATTTTGTTGCAAAAAAGTTCGCAATTCTCAATTCTTCCTTTTTTAGAGGCAACTTCATTGAACGTCTAGGAACTCCTTATGCGTCTGGCCTTCCTTGCCAAGGTTGCAAAGGCCATTGTGGAAGGTTGAAAAGAAAGGGCATTTCTCCAATCACTCAGAAAAAGAACCAAAAGAAGAAGAGGTTTAGGAAGAACAAATATCGGATTCCAAGGAGTGCCGGGATTGCCAATCTCAAACATCCCTTAATTGTCTCAGGTCAGGAAAAATCTCCAAATACGAAAGTTTGTATCAATGCTTGCCATGTCGCGGACCTATGGAGCAATTGTCAAGCCTTGGAAAATCAGTGGCCTCAATGGGTTTGCGGGTGGCGGAATACCACAGATGGACTTGAACGGTTTAGAAATTGCAAAGCCACTTGTATTTGTCAAGATAAGATAAAGAATTAAAATTAGAAGAGGGACACTAATTAAGTAATCTACGGTATAAGTGAGTTTTTGGACTTTATTGCTAAATTTAGGCTCTTTTGAAGGTTCGGATGGCCGTCACATTGTCCGAATAAATTGTCATGACGAATCCGGCGTCATTGAATTCTCTCACAGCCGCAGTTTTGCCTGTACTGGCCACCTTGGTGATCATTTTAGCGCCATCTACGGTAGTGATGTAGGTGTTTTTGCCGGTACCCGGATCAGCTTCGTATTGTTCGCCCAAATTGAATTCCACAGTGATGTTTTTGAAGGATGACAATTGTTCAACCTTGTATTTGTTGCCGGTGATGGTGATGTTGACATCGGGTTTGGTAGCCGCGGCGGCTTTTCTAGTGATCATTCCCATACCTAAAAGTAGCCAAAAATTAGCGCCACGGCGCTAAATAGGCAAACTACGGTTTCTTGAAGCAAAGTTCTTACCCACATCCTTGAGGTACTCGTCGAATTTCTCTTGGGAAACAAAATTGTATTTTCCGGCGATTTGGACCATCTTGAGAGCTTGTCAAGTGTTTGACGAATGAGGGGTCAAAGGAGGTTTCGTATTTCATTTTATACTTACTGATAAAAGTAAGCCACAAGTGTTTACATTAAAAAAGAAGGGATAAGCTTTGCACATACAAAGGTCAATTGTGTTTGAGGACCTTCGGACATGATAAAAGGACAGGAAGACACCTTATCTCTAGAAAACTGAACTTTTCGACAACTGAACTCCTGACAACTGAACTTTTGAACACATGATGTTTTGCAAAACTGTCAAGAAATTCAGTTGTCAAAATGTTCAGTTGTCAAAAAGTTCATTTATCAAGAGTTCAGATGACAAAAGTTCAGTTGTCAAGAGTTCAGATGTCTTCTTGTCAAATTACTTTGTTTCCCTATTTTCCATTTCAATTGAAACACTTATCAGATAATGTGCGTTTATTTCATTTCTAAGTTTATGTATTTGAACAAACATCGTGTGAACGTTGGACGATTTTTAATAACGTTCTCGTTTTCACAAATGCATTACTAAACTCGCTTGAAATGTCTAACTGCAGTGACATCATTAGGTCCAAACATCTTCATAACGAACCCATCAGCGTTGAATGTTCTGGTAGCAACCACTTTGTCGGATCCAACATCTTTTGTAGTCAGTACATTTCCGGAAAAAGAGTTGATATGGGTCTGCTTGTCCGCGAGCCCCATGAGATCAACTTCAAAAGCTTCATCTAGATTGAATTCAGTTTTTCGTGTAGTCTTCAAAGGTGTTGTATTTTCAAATGTCAACTTGGTACCATCGACCCTGATGGTCACTTCGGGCTTGAAATTGAGTACAGCCTTCCTCTTTAGCATGCCAACTCCTAAAATTATGGAGTTTTTTAAACTTGTGAGTTTGTATTGTATAAAGAAAAGAGTTTTTTACCTTGAGCTTTCAAAAAGTCATCGAAATTTTCTTGAGACTCAAACTTGTATTTACCAGGAACGTTCTCCATTTTGTTTTGAGTCATATGCTATCAATGAGATTGTGCAAATGTGCAACTCATTCAGCGTGCGTAGTACCGCACAGTGTTTGAAAAAATGTCTCATTTGAATTTCTTTTTTGTTTTGCATGTTTTTCAAATGTAATGATAACGCCAAAAATACCCAAAATTCCACCTGTACATATCAGTCAATTAGGTTGGACGATGACTTTTGTTGCACCATTTTTAGCAACAATTTTGAACCTCAGAGTCTTCATATTCAAAGAAGACGAAAGTTACTTTTGATTATCTAATCATTATGTTTTACGACCATGGGAATCATTAATTAAGATGCCATTAAGCAGACTGCAAATATGTACAAAACGGCAAGTTGTGGTCATAAGACCACCCGAATGGTTCACAATCACAAGTTTCCTATATTGCTTCAATTTCAATTCGTCATTCGTCAACAACTATCTACTTCGCTGTCTGAAATATCCAGCATTTTCAGAAAGGAAACATGCGCATGCGTCATCATTTCCACTTCAAATGCTTCGCAAATTAACCAAAAATCCGTTTATTTACTATTCTAATTAGGTGCAGTAAAATGAGACTTTTTGGGAATTATTTTCAAACACTGTGCCAGACATGTAGCAGCTCATGTCATCGATGTCATCGCACGCATCGCACGCTAACGAAACAAATCAGGTGAAAAAAGATAAGCGTGATTTAACCGCAAACAAGATCGCATGTTTTTCCTTTATTGCTTCAATTTATTTCTATTCTTGATGTTGACGAAATGAATGGCATCTTGTAATTGAGACATAGCGGCAAGTACAGTTTCTTCTTGCCACGGTTTTCCAACAACTTGAACATTCAAAGGCATTCCCAAAGCACCTGTTGATCCTTGCTTTGCCCATTCATAAATCAGGTCGCGTTTTCCGTTTTCTGGATATGAATTCCGCAATTTGGTTTGATCCTCTTCATTCTCCTTTGTTATCTGAAAAATTTGATTTGAATACTAATGCCCCCAAACTTTTTATGTACTGTTACCGGCATTGATCCCGCCGGAAAATCCAAAGTATTGTAAACGCTAGTGTAGCTAGAAGCAATTTGCAACCATCCAGGATACCCTATGATTTGAGCAGGTACTCCAAAAGCTGGACAAATCAAGACATCAACTCCTGCCTGTTGCCATTTCTCAAGGATGTCTTCTAAAATTCCAAGTCTTTGGATGTTCAGTTGCCATACTTCGAAGGCTGTCATCGAAGTTGGTAAAGAAAACATTTCGCCCATAATTTCAGAACATGTCCATTTCACCACTACGAATCAGATCATTTTAAAGGACGATTAGTAGCACAGTGGTTGAAAATCATCAAAAATGTCTCATTCATCTCATGTTAACTATAATTTAGCCAACATGATAAAAAAATTTAAAGACGCTTCTCTCGCAAATATTGTAAAACGACACTTTTTTGAATGAGTTTCAAACATTGTGCAAATAAGTTTGAAATGCACGAAAAGCAGTTGTAATCTCAAACCACTAAAGGGATTTTGCAAAGAGAAGGCAGATAAAGCTACTGCAAAACGATGGCGTCCGTGAGTCGAGCGAGTACAGGGTGTCCCAACAAGTTTCATTGAAAATCTCTAAATTAGAATTTCAAAATTTTTGTCAAAAAAATTTCGTCAAATTGAAGCGAGATTTGCACTGCTTAGCATAGCAAGAATGTAAACAAACTTTCACAATTTTTTTCGACTTTCGTGAGATGTTTTGCTAAATTCCTGTCCAAAACTTGCTTGGACACCCGGTAGCATACCAGTTGCTATGGTAGTTCGAAGCGTAGCCGGGAGTCTATGTTGGAGTCGCCTGAGGCCTAAAGATTGGGTGCTAACGGGTCCAATTGACAGTTGCGCTTTATTTGTGGCTCCAAGGTCGCCAGCGCGATACAGACTATTGACTTTCATCGCTGTTGGCAGATGAGGCGGACAAAAAGGCAACACTTGATGGCCGTTCTTTTGTAAGGCCAAAACGGCCTCTTGGACGGCCCGGCGACATCCGGGAGTGGCTTCGAAAACACCATCGAAATCGTACCTAAAAATACACTTCATGAGACTTTCTGAGGGATTTTCAATGGCTGTCCGAAAGTATCCCTTCAAAAAAGATCCCTTCAAAAAAGATCCCTTCAAAAAGAATCCCTTTAGACAGGAAATTCTTTAGAAATGAATCCCTTCAGACTGGAATCTTCTGAAGGGAATTTTTACAAAAAACGTAAAGGGATCTAAGTATAAATGCACTCGAGCCTGAAGGGATTCATATATGAATTATTTCGAAGGGATCATTTCGAAGGTATCCATACTGAAGGGCTATTGTAGGAAGTTACTCCTTCTGACAGCCTTTGGAAATTGTCATTTACCATCCAAAAGTCAACTTTTGTTCCTCTTTGATGGGGTTTTTCCAAGGTATCGGAATAAACCGGGGGTCCCAAGGAGCTTCTAAATGATCTGCAAGTTTATGAATTGATGGTGACGTTGTTGACACTTTGCCAGAAAGATAGATGGCGTTGCTGCTGAAAATATTGACCTAAAACTATTTGGTGGATGGTATAGAGATCCTCAACGGTGCGAACCATAAATCCACTGGAATTGACAGCTCCTCCTGGAATTCCCTCCAGACCTCCATCACAAGCTTGGCCAAGTAAAGGCAGTCTTCCACTAGTCGGTTTCAACCCAACAATACCACAATTATGAGCTGGGGCTCTTATACTGCCTCCACTGTCGGATCCTTTACAATTTTTTACACATGGTTGTTTAAAATTCATTGGAAATTTTGTTTTACCGTAGATTACTTATTTGACGCCCGGACTTTGATAAAACTATGCGCTCTTAGAGGGTGTTAATTCTGGTATAGTAATTTAAAGGGCGTTAATTATCACAAAATATTCAAGACTGAGAGTTAATCAGGATCGGACGTTAATTTCAAAAGGGGCGTTATATAGGTAATCTACGGTAAGACATTTTTGGTATATTTTTTAAACAACGTTTTTACAATGTATGAGACAACGTACTTATCTAAATTGTATTTTGCGCATAGGTAAATGTAAAGAATATACATTATACAAACTTACCTAAGCCCAATATGGAGCCTTTCATGGCTATCAAGGCTGCTTCACCACCACTTGATCCCCCAGGGGTCCGAGAAGGATCTCTTGGATGGCAAGTTGTGCCATAAATTGGATTAGAACAGTCAAAGGAGCTGACACTTTGAGGCAGATTTGTTCGGCAAAAAGGCACTGCACCCAAATGCATTAACGCCTCAACTTTGCATAAAGAACAAAAATTCAAAAATCGAAGGCTTTTTTACCGTAGGTTACCTATTTAACGCCCGGGGGGTTAATGTAAATTTTGAGCTCTGAGGGGAGCGTTAATTTGGTATTTCATAGTTAGGCGTTAAATTCTTATTGAATCTTTTAGACTACGTTTTAATTAGAATCGGGCGTTAAATAGGTAATCTACGGTATTCAAATTCTATGGTACCTAAAGCAGCGTTTTTATCGGGTTTTTGACCCAATCTACTGTACAACCCAACGGTGACTTCTTGGTCTTTGACAAAAAAGTGTTCTTTGACACTAAAAGGAAGTCCATGAAGAGGACCTTTTTCTTCGTCTGACAGTTGATCTAGTTGACGAGCTCTGCTCAACGCTTGAACGTACAAAAAGTCTGTAACACAATTAGTTGCTTCCGTGGCCTCAATAGCTTTCCAAGTGTAAACTTTAAGGACCCTCTCAGATGTCAATTGATTCGATTTGAGTTGGACTAACAAGTCTGCTAAAGTCAAGTTGATGATACTTTCTACCTCTTTTTCGTCAACCTAAAGCAAAATGAATACATGGGCGTTAAATAAGTAATCTACGGTAACACTTATTTTGAAATTACACTAACCTTAAGGTTGGATTTAAGCCATTCTAAATTCCCCTTTCGTTTCTTGTTTATGTCACTGACTTGATTATTCAACCTTTTTAGCTTTGCTACAGAAGTAAAATACGCACGAATACTTTTTATTATGTGCGTCGCAGAAAGTAGCAGTAGTCCAAAAACGAATCCTTCCAGAATCCAGTTCCACATTTTGCCTGCAGTACATTCAGTTGTCTAGCGAGTACTGATGCATTTTTGCGCAAGCTGTAAAGAGATTATGGAAAAAATATGGATTCCATAACTGCTTTGTTTTTCATAAAAGCCATAAAAGCAAAAACAGGCTCTTCAAGTTTTTGGAAAGAGGGCGAGCCTTTGGGCTTTGATCAATCGAGATTATTTGATAGGATTCCGTGTTTTCACTGGTTATTTGTTCACTAGTGAGTGATAAAAAACCGAGAGAAACTTTTTTTTGCGAATCATATTCTGTAATGCTCCGCTCGAACTTCAAAGATTGCTATAGCGTAGCCATCTAACTTTGGACACCTAGACAATTAATCTATTTCTATTCTGTAAAGAAATGTAAGTTTTGCTCCATAGTATGGAAAAAAAAACCGTGTGTTTTTGTTTTGCTTAACCTTGAACTAGGACTATTGAAAAATATGAGCAACTGTTGAACAAACAACCTTTTTCGTGTGCGAATTGCTCATAAGAGAAATCTTCTTCTACGACTTAGGAGATGCAGTGAGTTAGTGCAGTAAAGCTGCTTTCTAATCAAACCAGCACAGAGCGTTAATTGACCCATGAGGAATTAGTCTTTAATGCAGGTTTCTGCATTGCAACTCTTGCCAAATTTTACGGCATTTGGCTGGTTTGCCTCATCTTGCCAACACCGACAAACAACAATTATATTTTCATCTCTTTCTCGTTATAATGGTTTTGCGTTCTACAGAATCATCATTTTAAACATTTATTGTTATCCTTGTCTTGTCTGCAGACAATGAGCAAAAGTTTGGCAGACGAGCCAAACGACATCTACACAAAACTTTACAAACTACTGGAGACACTAAAACTGTCAGAGCGTCCGCAAAGATGTCATACGATGTAATTCTTTTTCATATCAACTACAACGTTGAGGGTCGGTCCAAGGCTTGGGCTTCCATCCATGGATTGGAGTGAGGCTTCTAACACTTTCCAAATGTCCACATTTTGTCTAGACTCTAGGATCCTCGGCATCCTTAGCTCCTCCTGAAAAATATGAGAATTACGTTCGCAGATTTTATGAGATTAGAGGTTTGGGGCACCAAATAAACGTGCAGTGTCTGAAAATTCTTTTCAATCTTATCCACCAGCAAACCATTATTATACTGGTTTTCTATTTCTATTATTAGACTGAGTAAGCACAAAAAACATCTTGCGACTTTTTTTTTCATTTGGCAAAAAAAGGACAAAATGAAACAACTTGAAAACTACTCTAAAAGTTTTGCTTAATCTTTAGATGAGATGAAAGAGTAGTTTTCCCACCTGTGATGAACTTTAAGTTTGCCGCACTATTCTTGCACATTTGAATGACGGAAAGCTTTGGTTTTAAAGGAATTTCAAAGGAATGGGTCCTAAAGAAACAGCAGAGACCAACTTATAGAGGAAAGAGAAGATTGGAGTTTTGTGCATTTTTCATCGTCTCGTAAATCAGAATCCTTCTCTACTTATTTGACATATGAAACATTTCGGAAGTGGTGGCCACTGTTTGCTGCTCCCTTGGGACTTTTTAGCCCCGAGGTCAGGATCAACAGCTTAGCCTTTTGAGAATCGCCTAAAAGGCTTGACATTTTACGAGAGAAGCTAATACTCTGTTGAGCATTTTTTTGTCGGATTTTATGGATCTTTTCCCAACTACTCTTTCTGAGTCAACCCCAGTCTTTGCTTACTAATGGCATCTGATAAATGATGCATTTTTGTTTTGCTACTTACAATACTTGTCATCGTCAGCAAGATTCCCCGCCGTTAGTATCTAAGTAAGTAATGGAGACTGGAGAGCATCCTTGAGAAGCAGAACTCCAGCCAAGTCTGCTTACTGTGATGATGAAAAAGAACCCTAATCGGTCCTACAATTAAGTGACAAAGTTGTGAAAAAATATTCTCATTTGTCCAAGCCATAAATACTGTCTCATGATACATTGTTTAAAAGGAGTTTTGTTCTGTGAAATCCGGCACTAGTTGAAGATAACCGGTGTTCGTTTCGTTATCAGACGACATCTACCCATTTTGGGGATTCCAGACAAAATTGTACTTTTACGCCTAAAGCTACATTTTCAAGCATGAAACTTCAGACGACTCACGGTTTTGAAAAATATTAGTAGACGACATCTAAGTAGTTCAGAATTGTGTTGTGCTCTGTGGATCTGGATTTGTAGATCTTCGAATCCTTCTGCGTTGAGCGACACTCGAAATAGTAGTACCACCATGAAGCCTTTGAAAGTAGAAATGACAGAGATTGATGAATTCAGCGACACACATGTCTCACACTTGACATCACATTCCGACTTTAGCAAAGCACGACTGAACCTTATTTATCGCCTATTGGAAAAGAAGGACCAAAATAACACCTTAGGAACACTGGCTTTATCCGTCTCAGTGACCTTGAAGGCCACGGAGGTTGACCTCAAATCTACTTTATATAAATCAAAACCCTCTTCGATGTTCTATACACAAGTCCACACCGTTTGACCTACGAAGTTGAAACTTATGGGGTTGACCTCCATGGCCTCCGAGGTTATCTGAGGCCAACTGAAGTTGGTCGGAATCAATTTAGAAATGCAGGTCAACATGCGTAAGCTTTCCGAGCGAAGCGAAGGGCCGCCGGCAGGCCAAGTAGAGTTGGACGAAGGCGATAAATTACCAGACAGTTATATTTGAACACGTTGAGCACAGACTTTCTTTTCGCAAGGTAGACTAGCTCCTAAAAAGGACTGTTACGCCTAGGGTCTAATTAGTTGAAGGTGAAAGTAAAAAAAAAGTCACAGCTGAAGCTTAGAAAAAAGTTTAGATTACCTGGTACTAAGCCTAAGCAGTTCTGGTCTGGTGGAAGCCGAATTGGATGTTTCAATTGTCATATTCATCAAAGTGGTGGTGCCAGTTTGCTGGTGCATTGCAGGTGAACCTAATTCAGTCTGGATTTTGGCACGATTAGCAGCAGCTTTTCGGCGACTTTTGCAAAGTGACCCGTGTTTGAAGTAGTAGATGAAGAAATTGGACGAACAGACCAATGTCAGAAGAAAGTGACTGAAAGAGAAATTGAAGTACGTACTGTAAGAGAGGAGCAAAGTTAAAAGACCCAATTCACAGTGTTGGAAAGGTGCTTCAAAAAGTCTCATTATGTATAAGATTAGCAGCAAACTTTGAATGCAGGAGATAAGAGTGGACGAACTTCATTTATTAGGGCTTCTTATTTGAAAAACATTGATTCGAATGCCATAGATCAATCGGAATGGACTAAAAATTTTTGGGCTTGCAATAAAGGACACAAAGATGTTGTCCAATTACTCAACATTAGACAAAGTGAGACATTTTTTGGGATTTTCAAACACCTTGCAATTCTCCCACAAGAATGCAATTATAAGTTGTAGAAGATCCGGCGCAGAATGTGGTTTTGTGTCCCTTCCATGCCTTTGAATGGGAGTTGCTATGCAATTGCTATGAGTGCTGATGTTGTGCTATACTGCATTAAAGTCAATGTTATCTTAACTAAGTGTTGTTCTTAGAAAGCTAATCAAATGATGTATTCATTGGTTACCTTACATTGGTGGTCTTGGCAACCCAAGGTGGCCAAGGCATTTCCTCACGCTCATTTTCTCTCGTATAGGTCCAAATCAATTCGTAAATGTTAGGAATCAACTTGACACTAAATGGAATAGAGAGAAAAATGCATCAAGTTGTCTTAGTTAAAAGTTGGGAAAGCAACATCATCTTTTTAGAGATGATAAATCAGAGTTCAACTTCCGCTATAGACTATAGATTTCCCATAAAAAAGTTTGCAAAAAACTTTGCGCAAAGTCCCTTCTTTCTCAAAATATAAAGCTTGTAAATCAAGTTATAAGTTATAGAGGATGCAGTATTAGAAATCTTCTCTCTATATTGAGAGGCAAAATCCCAAATGCAAATTCTAATGAAATTCGCTATCGCGCTTGGATGCGGATTGCGTCATTTGCCAAAAGCGCATCTTCACTAGGGCTGACAATTTCCCGGAAAATTTTCATTTCCCGGGAACGGAAATTCCCGAACTTTTCCGGGAAATTCCCGGGAATTCCCGGGAACTTCAAACATACTACATAACCAACAAAAAATATCCCATTTTTGAAAGAAAATGTAATTTTTTGGCGTATTACAATGATTTTCAGCTTTGATACTATTGTTTTTGACAGTAAAGTTTGATTCTAAGCCCAAAGAAAAATTTGAAAAATTGAGTGAAATCGAGGAATTTTTCACTCACAGTACATAAAAATTTCCCGAAATTTCCCGGGAAATAGAAAAAATTCCCGGGAACCAACGGGAATGAAAAATTCCGGGAAATTCCCGGGAATTCCCGGGCGGGATTTCCCGGGTACCAGCCCTAGCTCTGTGGCCGAAATTCTAATAATAAAAGATAAACAATATAAAATATCCCTCATCCCATACAAAACAACCGTCCAATAGGGAGACCGGGTGGACTCGAACCACCAACCTTAGGCAAAAGCCTACGCTCTACCTTGGAGCCACAGTCTCTTACCTATCATCTGGTCATTTTGAAATGGTCAGAGGATATATAATTGGTGTGGAAATGAAATGCTAACTAAGTCTGACCAGTTGAAGTGATCCACCTTTCAGAAAGGCAGACAACCGCTGGCTTCAGACTGATATATAGGGCAGCAGCACTACTTTTGTTTCCTACTGCTACCTGCGCTTTCTACCTTAGTTTCCACCCAATTCAAAAATTCATTTTTTTTCACCTGTCACCTTACCAATTAGCCTACTTGACAAAAAAATTCACAATAGGTATGTGTAAACCATCAAAGGTTGAAAACCACAAGTTTGACAATTATTTAGGAAGTTTTGAGGGCAAAGTGCGAAAAATTGCGAGCAAACCGCCAGAGTTATGTTTTTTTTAAGAGCAGTTATTTAGGTAAAAGAAAATTGAACATTTTCTAATCTCCTTGCAATTACAAAGGGAACAAGAGTATTGTCTCGCGCTTCTTTAAAGCTCTCTGAAGCATTCGAAACCTCGAGAGTTGTGGTTGATCAATAAATCTAACCAAAAATATCCCATTTTTGAAAAAAAATGCAATTTTTTGGCGTATTACAATGATTTTCAAAATTGAGTGAAATCGAGGAATTTTTCCCTCACAGTACGTACATAAAAATTTCCCGAATTGTCCCGGAAATTGAAAAAATTCCCGGGAATTTCCGGGTACCAGCCCTAATCTTCACTATAGAAAAGCTTTTGAGAAGAAAAAGATCCGAGATGTTCTGGGTGATTTTCCAGATGTGTACAGATTGACATACCTGTGACAAGACACAAACATGTAGACAATATAAATGGATATCTTTGACAGCAGAACTTCCCTTCTTCTTGGGGTACTCGCATGTTTCTTGGATTTTCGTTTATTGGACATTCGACCTCCGCCTCGTCCATTCAATTCAACCCTTTCACTACTATCAATTCGCACAATTCTATCAGGATCTGAAAAAATCAAGGGAACAAAATTCAATTTGTGTCTACCTCTCAAGACTAAAGTTTCTCGATCCGTCACTCACCACCTGAGGCATGATTTCTTCTTCCAGTTCCTCCAACTCCTCGACTTTCATTCTCATCTGATGCTGAAAGCGTCCGTGAATGTCTTAGACTTCGATTTGCAGTAATTGGCGCATGGAGGTGATGTTGGCTTCCATTTGCACCTCCATTGTCATTGTCTGGATTGCGATGGCGACGACTATTGGCTGTGAGGCAAATCCCCAAACCTTCCGTTAGACGAGTTTCAAATTCCTTGATTTTCTTGTAGACCTTCGAAAAAAAATCAGATGAAACTTTTTTTTTTGTTTTCAAAATTCAATTTCAGTCTTGTCAGCAAATATTTTTGCACTCTTTTCATTGAGGCGGGAATCCTTGCAAGGATTTGCAACGGAAAAAATGAAAGTTTGGACCCAACTTTTTTTTCCCCTATCTCCACCTCAATGGTCACTTTATTGTTGAGCTCAGGTCAGCAATTTTTATACTTACAATGTGGTTGAGTGTAGCCAAAAGTAGAAATGGACCCAAAATGTTGAATATCAAGTTCATCCATAGGATGTAAATTGTAATGTACATGGAATCTAAACGTAATTTGGTAGGTTGTAATATGTAAGTCACATTCATGGATGCCTCATCATATTGGTCCAAAGTTTCATTATTTAAGGTGCTGGCATATAACATGGTTCCATTGGGTAAAGTTAAAGTCTTTTCTTCAATGACATCCAACTCAAAAAACTTTGAAATGTTGTACAGAATAGAGAAGCAAATGACAGGAATGACAAAAGTCTTGGTGGAGTAAACTTGTCTGAAAAGTTTTATAAAAGTTTAAAAAGACTTTGAATTTTTTCTTACTCTAGCTCTATGCGGACATTTGCAAAAATGTTCAATTTCCCCTGGGAGATATTGTATCTGAGAATTTTTTAATAGAGAGCTTGCTTCTGCTAAAAAGATGAAAAGCTTTCTATGTACGCAAGAAAGGATGCACGAAGGAGCCTCGTTTTTTGTCCAATTTATTGTGTACTTTCAATAGAGAGGGACTTACAGGGTCTTTCAAGAATGAAGGACTCCACTTTGGTTTTCATATAAAGGCATCAAATTAGCTTTCAGAAGGAATCCCTTCGAAATTATCCATTTTAAAGTAATTCCCATCGTACTTGAATCCTTTCATGCTTAAATCCCTTCAGAAGTGAATCCCTTCAGGCTCAAATTCCTTCATTTTTGAATTCCTATATGTATTGTAAAACATCCCTTCAGAAGTTACTGAAGGGATTCGTTTCTGATGGGATTCATTTAGGATGGCATTTACTTTGTGCCATTTTCAGCTTTGATTTGCGACATTGCCAAGTAAAATGCTATGGTTACCCTCCGATCTAGGTCTATACAAAGTGGTGACAGTTAATCCTGTAAGACCCTGTAGTAGTGCAAGCACAGGTATAATCTCATCAATTTTTTTGCGCAACTTTGCAGCTTCGTCTTTTGTAGCAGATGCTCCAAAGCACTTCAAAAACAAGCATTTCTTCTCAAATCGAGAAAGCCACATCAATTTGGTAACTCAGACAAAGTTGGAAGAATTAGAAAGCAAGAAGAAATCCTTGAGATGAAAATTAACGTCATTAATCTACTTTAATGTTCTTTTAAAAGTGCTTTGACTTTTATATTTATCTAAACATCTTTGATAGAACGTTGAAAAATTGAGGACCCAAGGATTTTTAAATGAGGATTATTCTAGGGTTGTCGGAAACTGTCCCATCTTTCAATGTTCCTTCAGAAACAGATTCCTTCAGAAATAAATCCCTTCAGTTGATTATCTCTTATAAAGGGATTTTTTTCTACAGTGTAAAAGGATTCAAAAATAAAATAACTTCAGCTTGAACTGAAGGGCTTTTATTTTGAAGGGATCCACAAGTGAAGGGATTAATTCTGACTTTCGGCTTGTTAATTGAGATTTACGTTGGGGAGGGGAAAAAGAAAAAAAGTAGAAAATATGCAATGCACTTTTAGTTTCCGATCCGTTGATGCCAAAAATCTTGCCTACCTCTCTTAAAAAAGGCTTTTTAAAGGATGGGTATGGATCGATCGGAAAAACTCCAAAAAATCAGGATATTTTTTACGGACGTATAAAAATATAAATGATTTATGCCTTATGCATTTTTGTTGGTATGCATTTTGATGCTGATAACTTACTTTCGAGGCAAAAAGGGATAGTAAACGGCCAAAAAACGTTCGATTGCCAAAGCCACTGTGCAATAGACACTTCCCATCAACCCGATTTGGGCAATGGGGATAACATAGGGCAGGGTCGGGGTTCGGGCCAATTGATCATACGAAGGCCAAAATTTCGCCAAGGAAAATAGATGAATGGAGCACGCCACATAAATCTGGAAGAACAAAAGTGTCTAGACATGTCTTTATCTTCATAATAATGAACTTCAGAACTTTTGAAGGGAAAGTAATGAATCTGCACACTGCGGTAAAACTCTAATTTTTGTTCAAAATGTAAACAAATAGCTTAATATGTAAACAGAGAGTCAGAAGTCAGAATTGTTCAAAGAAAAGTAATGAATGTATGTTGAGCAGACAATGAAGAAAATTTGAGGATTTTTTCCCCCTTTTTTTGCAAAGGTCAGAAGGCGGTGATCAATCGCTTACCATGTCAAAGATAGCCAAGATGAGAAGGAGGTTGTGAAAAATGCGGTGAACCCGCTGTCTCCAAAAGGTCCAAACGGAGACTCCATTGCCAAAAAGACCGATAATGCCCACGATAAAAATCAGCAAACCTTCTGTCACCCACTCAAAATAGTTCATCTTCTAATTCTTTTTTTTTCGTTTTGTGCTGTCAAGGAGAGGTCCTTGGGACTTTGGATGCTTGTCAGACAATTTGGTGCACCTGTCATCATAAACTCTGTGGTTAAAACTGTGGGATGTCAGAAAAATTCCCTTCATACAATAGCCCTTCGGTATGTATCCCTTCGAAATGACCCCTTCTCAAGGGAATCACTTTATATCTGAATTCTTTCATAGGAATCCCTTCAGACTAAAATTCCTTTGAAGTTTGCACTTGAATCTCTTCAGACTATAGTAAAAATTCCCTTCAGAAGGGACTCATTTCTGAAAGGATTAATTTTCAAGGGATCATATCCGAAGGACTATTGAAAGAAGGCTAATTTCTGACAGCCAAAATGTGGACACTTCAGCAGTTCCTTTTGTATTCAAGATTTATGTAAATATATAAAGCTGCTTCTGTATTGTGGATACATTCATGAAGGAATTTTGTCATTTTTCTCAATTAACTAAAAAAATCACCTTTTTTGTAGGTTGCAATGTCGTCTAGTAATAGCGAGACAAGACAAATGGTGTGAGATGAGACTTCCTTAGCACTACTGCTCTACAAATACAGCGAAGCGCAATACGAAAGCATCTGAGGCCCCGCATCTCCGTTTTCCCTCTCTTTTCTCTCAGGCAGCTTTTGGGCTTTTTTCTGAAGCCTTCTCCAACTCTCCGAGTCTAGCTCCGATCCTCCTTGAACGTGTCACCAAAAAAAAAATAGAGCCTGGACCAAAGAAAAACACAATAAGGAATTCTTTTTGAAAAGTGGGTCTGTTTCGGATAGATATGAAAATGCATGCGGAGTATTTTGACTTGAGAGACTTTTCAGTTTGAGCTTCTCTTTCAAACTTTTGGGGCGGCTTTCTTTTCTGATATGTTGCATATGTTCTGTTTACTTTAGTTCTAAAAATCATACCCCCAACAAAAAAGGTTAAAAAAGGGCAGTATAATGGATTTCAGACAACGTGGACGAAAAAGAGATGTATTTTTGCTGTTAGTGCTGTATTTACGCTCACGGTGGGATTTTTTGGCCACCCTAGGAACCAATCCCTTTTTGGCAGCTATTTTTTTGAAATTCGTTGGGTAAGTTTGGCTTTTGAGTCTCAAATGCTTTTACTGCAAATTGAGAAGAGATTTCGTCTTTTTTATTCTTTTTGCAAGGAAGCTTTTTTTCTGAGGAAAAGTTCTTATGCATACTAATAAAATAAAACTGAGTGCTGTCGAATTTTAAAGGATCCTGTAACTGAGAGTATGCAAGCTTTCAGTACAGGGTGCAAACAAAAGCAATGGTCAAGTCTTTGTTAGTCATTTACTTTATTGGACTGGACCATTACTTTTGATACACCCTGTAAGAGCTAAAAACATCAAAGGATCTACAACTATAAAGTTTACAACCGACTCTCTCTTTAGGATATATGTATTTTTGAGGTGAAGTCATAATTCATACCGACATCAACACTTGTAATTAGTGAACGACCGAACGTTCGGTTCCGGTTCGGTAGTTCGGCCCGGTTCGGCTTAACCACCGAACCATGAGTTTTTACCGAACCAGAACCGAACTAATTACAAATT
>LT727913.1:756022-773012 GCA_900157175.1 Oithona nana | reverse complement strand
ATGTTTGGGCATAGCCTGATCAAATTTCAAAAGCTCAAAGCTTCACCTAACTGAGCTTTAGAACACAGAAGCCAGGCTAAATCGCAAATTTGCTCCCGCAGGGTTAGGTGATAGGATTTATGTTAGAGTATTCCAAAACATGTTGGGACACCCTGTAGCATCAATTTATAGAGATCCATTTTACTACATAGCATCATAGAATGTATGGGCACATAAAAACTGATGGATGAGTCAACTTCTAAGTAAATGAAAGACAGGATAAGAGAATGTGAGAGGAGGGGAAGAAGAAGCTGAATTAAGTTTCCTTTTTTTCAATATTATCTATTGACAGCTACACTGACTATGTGATATGTAACAATATGTTCTACGCAGTTTTAGAACACAGCAAAAAACAAATTGAATATAGGCTTTATTTTCTAAAGCTCCATGAATCATTTTCAAACTTGGCATTTTTCTAATTTCCTCTCAACAGCAGCAAAACTCTCTTTTAAAAGTTCTACTAGAAGAACAACAACATTTCTGTAGTTGTTCAATGACGTCTGCTTGCTACTGTAAATGCTTGGCTTCATTTTCCATTAGTAGAGAAGTGCAAAAAAGCCTTAGTATAGTAGCAATGCTGATCTATCAGCTTGACACTACACAGTAGCCAATTTGCTCGAAAAACCAGTCAAAAAATGCCCACTTCTAAAACTCATCTAAAATCAATCCTCAATATTTTTAGACACTTTTGAACGAATCAGAAATGTTTTTAGTCGGTTTAGATTCATTTTGGAGCCAATTAAAACTCTGTTTAGGCCCCCAAAAGATGCAGCAAAGCCCTCCTCTACTCTAGCAACTCTTCTTGTTGTTCCTTTGTTAGTTTAGCAGGCAGGCAGCACTTTGCAAAGTGGTGCTGGGCCTAGCTGCCGTTTTTAACAACCTTTTATGAACCTGGTTTTTAAGACTCATAGTATATAGTGGTCTAGGTCTTTTAAAGAAAGTATGAAGAAGCTTTCCTTCTTTTGGCTTCGTTTTGTGTAATCTGCAGTTTCTCTATAGTGCAGAAGAAGCAGAGTCTAAAACTCTACGCCATCTAGCAGAGTTTCTGAGTGCTATAGCTAGCTGTAGCACAGCAGCAGCTCGGGAATCCAAACTTGGCGTGACTTCGAGACTTTTGCGCCAGCTAACGTTCTGAGAGACGGTCCCCTTCATGCTTCTCTTTCTCTCTCTCCCTTATTCTATACACTACTCTATTCCACTTCAAGAATGCAAGACAGGCAAAAATACAACTCTCAAAACCCCCTAGAGGAGAAAACCTGTCTTTAGACTTGGTAACACTCAGAGATGCATATACAAAAGGTTTCTTTAGAACTCTTTATAATTAGGTAGGACCAACCCAAACCCTACTAAAACGTTTTTTGACTTCTTCTGATTGGAAAAACTAGTAATTCAAAAGTGAATGAAGCATGTCGAAAAAAAAGCCACTGGATTTCTACTTTGTACTGTAGTTGAACAAGTCATAAATCTATGCTATGCCAATTGTTTTCAGCTACTATGATTCATCCAGTCATGCCAGCACCATTTTTAGCAGGAATGAGTCCACAGTATTTTTATTTCCACCTGTGTCATTCCTAAGGGTTGATGACTTTTGACCAAGCAGCCAAAGAAACAACAAAAGGCAAAAAAGGTCATATTTAGAAGAAGAATGATGATTCATTTGTTAGAAGGAGGCCTAACTACCTAGTTATCTTTGTTCAGTATAGTAAAAGTGGATACAAATGACTTGCTGTCACAGCTTGAAAAGCAACTCAGATTGCAAGTTGCTCTTTTTGACTAAAAATTGTTCTGTTTACTCTTAAAGTGCATTGGCTGCTGCTTGGCTACTTCTAGCTTCGATAATATTACCTGCACTGCAAGCAACTTCCTTTGTCAGACAGAAAAACGACCGTTAAAAAGAACACCGTAACGGTAGCAGCACTGGAGTCCTTATTTATCACCATTCTAAGACTTTTCAGAATAGGAAATGCCATCTTGAAATTTTTCCATATTATGAGTCACTGTGCATAGGCCCTGATTTTCTGTACCTTAATTTTAAAACTACCGTAAAATCTAAATGAATTAAAACTACAATTAATTATCGCCAGTTTTAGTCAATCCGAAGCATTGGCTACAAAATAAACAAATTTTGAATCGAATAACTTGAAAAAAATCGAAGGCGTAAATGCCCCAAAAATACGCCAAGTCCAAACAGAAACTCAGAGCCTTTGCACAGTGCCTCAATTCCTAAGAAATCATGAAGAGTCATAAAAAGTACTAAAAGTTGTCTAAGGCTCTGAGAGAAGGATCGTTTGTGAAAAAAAGGAGTCTACTCCTTTCTTTGCTTGCTTTCTCAATTTGGCCATGGACTTGAGAACACTGAGGGCTGAGAGGAGCTGAGCCAACAAGCAAGGGGAGAAGCAGTCGAGAAAGGAGAAAAGTAATTCAGAAACGGTCCCTCTACTGAGCCATAGTAAAGAAAAAGAAAGAAAAAAGTTGAGAAAATTCGGTATAGAGCTGAGTAGCTGCTGAGCTACTCTACGCAGTTGCCACTAAGATTATTCATGGACAACGACTGAGTTAGGAGAGGTGACGGTACGCGCCGCTCAGCAATTGAGAGAGCTGTAGCAAAGCTTGTCAATTGTCAGAGACGGTCCCTTGCAGCAGTGCCAATTTTACCGTAGATTCCTTCTTTTTGAAACTCAACTGCTGAATGCTGTTCTAGATAGAACGAACGTTGTAAACAGGTTCAGAATAATGCTTCAAAAAACGGGGTCAGTTCTACACTAAAAGATAAACTATAGCTGCCTTAAACTTTACGACTCGATATTTTTTTTTCCTATCCTAAACTTGTACTCTAAATCTAAAATTACTTTGAAAAATATCCAAATGATGTTTTTCATGGTGATTTTAATGAGAAATGTATGATTTGACACAATCTTGATTATGAAATATGACTTTTATTTTGCTTTCGTGTACTTGAAGCACATGACTCAATTTTAGTGGAAAAGCGACAGTGTGATTGAACTTAAAAAGCGAGAAACCAATCTTTCGTGCCAAGTCAACATTTGAATTGACATTTACTGCAATAAATGAACAATTTGTGACTTTGCTACGTGATGTTCTCTAACCATTCTTTGAAAGAAATCTAGAATTCTAAAAGTGGATCAGAAAAAGAAGGAAATGTTTATCGCTTAGGGAAGATAGAAGCCGTTAAAGTAGTAATGGCTTTGCAGTTTTCAACAACCATTCTCTTTGGTTTTACTATTTTTGAAACCAATCGTTAGTGTTAGAAGAGAAATTCTATGCATTTTAAAATGCAACTTTTGTTCTAAATTTTGCTCTAAATTTTTTTTTCAGGCACACACCCGCCAACTACCTCGTCGATGCGGCAGCCGCCGCCGCAGCCGGAAAATCCATGCGGGGTCAACCCCAAGGCACGCCCATAGGCTTACCGGCCAGCGTGTCCGGCTTGACTATCGGCCGAAGCAGCTCGCCGGCGTCGCGGACGCCAGCCTCCATGTACCAACCCGGTGGACTCAACCAGCGCGTGCTCACATCAGCTGACGCGGCCGGTCAAGCGCAGGCGCGCTACAATTTTCAAGCCGCTGCTGCAGCTGCGGCCGCTAATCCTGCGGCTTTAATGGGCATTCGTGGGGATCCTGCAGCTTACTTACGTGGAAATGTAAGTTTGATATTATTTTTGGCGCGAAAATTCAAATTAGATTAGGTCGGTAAAAGGAAGGAAGCTAGAAGAGTCTGGAAGTCTTAGATCCGCTCTTATCTTTTTGTAGCATATGTTACCAAAGTTGCTTTCTCTAGGCTTACATACACACAGCTGAAGAACTCCCAAGGGAACAGATCAGCTCAGCCTTGATGATCGTTCGTCTTCTTGCACTACTCCCACATCAGCTTCCAAAAGAACCCCGCGTAGAATGATGCAGTCAGCCTCGCGTTCACAAATGGAATTTTCCTCGATGCATTTTTAGTAGCATTTTCTGGGAAAACAGAGAAAGGATGATTGTACTGTGAATCACCAAAAAATATGCAACCTTTGAGCGTATTTCTCACTTGTATAGATTTGTTTACATTTGTATACATCTGAATACATTTGTATACCTTTTTATACATTTCTACACATTGGTATACATCTCTATGCATCTGTATACAGTTGTATACATTTGAATACATTGGTATTTGTATAAGGAAACGTAGCTCACTTCGCTCACTACGTTCTTTCAAAACTGCTACAATGCATAAAGTTTAATTTTAGGTCATGCCACACAAAAAATTGCTTGCAATCTCAGAGGCTTAGCTGTGCTTGAGTTGTGTGCTTCATACTAAAGCGAGTTTGCAAACTGGTCCAGTAGCAGCAGCAGCAGATTTTTCTAATGGGCTTGAAACAAGTTCTTGTCTCTGAAAGACGACAACTTTTTTTTTCCTTCTGCTGCTGCATACTGCTTCTAGTTATCTATTTGAAAAATAGCCAAGTATTTTTCCTTTTTCCTTGACACCGAAATTCTTCGAAGGATCTACGCGGGGCGTCATTAAAAAATAATCTATGCGAGCGAAGCGAGCTACGTTTGTTTTTTCATCAGAAATAAACCAAAGAACTTTTAGATGCAATTTTAGCTATTTAGTTACATTTGTATACGTTTGTTTACATTTGTTTACATTTAGATTTAGATAAATTTGTTAACATTTGTACAAGGAAACGAAAGATGAAAAAAAAATATTTTTGGCGTAAAAATTCAAATATGCGACATTTTGGGTAATTTCCAAACATTTTATGCGACATATTGCAGATAAAGTTATTAGATCTATAATACACCATATGTTTTATATGTACTACGCTTGTTTGATTATAGAGAAAGGAAGACGTATCTAGGCAATTACTACACCTGCAGAATTTACTAAATAAAATTACTGTTTCAGTCTGATCGTGGGCATCCCGGCGACCGAGTCCATATTCCACATTCAACCTCTTCAGGAGCTTCATCGGCGGCGGCAGCTGTGGCCGCAGCCTCCAGGTTGACCTTAAATCGAGGCCACCCCAATCAGGCAGCACTTTACAGGTAAGCAAGCACCCCTTTGTCGACTCAATGAGCCCTAAAAAAATAGGAACAACGATAGGAATCTATGTTTTATTATCGTTTATTTAGTAACTACACAACTAGAGGTTATGTGACTTCTGCGGCCTCTAACGTGTCGACCTCCTGGTCTAGGCGAGGTCACTATCAAACTTGGATGAACAACAGTATGCAGAGGCCCAGAATATCAACTTCAAGGTTCGAAAAATTAAGACCATCTCATCATCCCCTTACATGTTTTTTACCTTTTATTTCAAAGCACTAAATAGGCAAATAAAACGCACTCGCAAATGATTGATCGAAAATTAGGAGGCATGAATGTTGAAGTACAAATGTATGCATGAATATATTCTTCCATTCCTCGTGTTAAACTTTTTTTTGAACAAAAAAAAAAGTTTCTACGCAGCTTTTTTAAAGTATTAAGAATTGGAATTTTACAAATCTGGACCGTAAATGTGCCCTAATTTTAGTAGTACAAACTGCCACTATAAGACGAGACTCTACAATTTTTTTGTTAATTCCGAAAGAAAGATGTGAGAATGATGGTCGTAAACGTGGGTGATTGTGACATTTTTGAGATGTTTTTGTCCGATTTTTGACTTCTAATTTGTCTTTGCAGTGATCCGGCCTACGCCCTGGCGGCCGCACAAATTCATCCTGCAACCCTTCAAAATTTGCATCCCGGCGCGCTGACCGCCTCGTCGACCAGCAGTGCAGCTGCCGCTATCAGTGCTGCTGCCAACGCAGCAGCTATCGCAGCGGCCAATGCCGCCAACGCTCAGCCTGAAGTGGTGGCGCACAAGCGGCCACGCCTTGACCTGAACAGCGCGCACCCACACGCTTCATCAAGCGCGGGCACGTCGTCAGCTGGTGGTTCGGGATCTGCGTCAATCACGGCACCTCTTCGAATTGATACACGCGACCAGGCTGTGAAGGTAAGCTGGCGCTACCAGATTGGACTTTTTAAAATCCCCCCAAATAATTACGAAAAACACCACATACTTTTTATGGAAAAAAACTTACTTAGCGCATGCGGAAAGTAATAATGCTTTCAGAAGGAAAGTCATAATATTTGCCAACTTTTACTTTCTGCCCCATTTACGATTTTGGCTCTTTTCTTCCGTTGCCGCCGCTTTTCGTACGTTTGTTCTTCTCAGAGTTCAGACAACTATTACAATTTTAGTTATTTCAGTCATGCGCTCTAGGTAAAAATCAACGTTGCAAAAATGCACTTTTTCGAATCAATCAGATTTTTGCAGTTCCAGAAAAAGAGGCAGCCGGAAAACCCAATCTTTTCAGTAGTCTCTCCATTTTCAATACTAAAATTCAGTATAAAATATTTCTTGCAACTCAGAAAAGATGAAGGGAATAGAAGAAGGCCTAGGGGGCCTTCTGCTTCTTCGGCTTTGTCAGTCAGGCAAAAGGCCCTTTTCATCTACGCTTCAATATAAAAAAATAATGATCATCAGATGATGAGTAGTAAGAAAATTACGCTTGGAGGCATATTTTCATTATCTCCATTGCCTCTAACAACGCGCCAGCTCAGATGGATGATCGTAAAAAAACTTGCAATTCAGGCAGCAAACCGGCGGGCCTACCAATGTTGATGCAGCAGCAGATGAGTAGGACCATTTCTGGGCCTGGCTTTGCTTCTTTGGTAATGGTGCAGACTTGGCCAAAAAATTCTTGTCTTGCCTCTTTTTATGGGCTAAAGTGCTATGCTAGAGCTAGGAAAATATCCACACTGGATCAAAGTTTTCACAAAAAAAAAAAACTTCACTAAATCGGGAGTCTACTGTAATGTCAATCTGACGGTGTTACTTAAACTATTTTTGGCGTGAAAATTCAAATATTGAAAATACAAAAAGTAGAAATTTGAATTTTGGCGCGAAAATTCAAAAGGTGATTCGGTATAAATAATGGATATAAGCAGGTGTCTAACTCAAGGAAAACGTCCTGAAATATTGACGAATAACCTTTAAAAAGACCTTTATGGCCACGTGCGATTCTGAAATTACATTCATTGTATGTATGACTCATTCTATAAATACTCACGACATCCGCGTAGATACTAACTGCCCAAAATACATAATTAATGAGTATGCAACTCTACGCAGTTACTTTAAAATACTTTTTGTCAATTTCAGGAATCCTGTTATCAGCCTCAGGTCGAGGCTATTTCTCCCACGGGTCCCGAGGCTCCTGGCGATCAAATGGACGACTTGAAAGTGTTAAAGGACGATTTACTGTCCAAAATCACCAAAGTGGACCGTGAAATCGCCAAAACCGAGTCGCAAATTGCCAAATTGAAGAAGAAATATCAGGAGCAAGAAGAGCATGCAAACAAACCTTTGTCAGATACCAATGAGGATAGCGTTGAGGAAAAGCAGCCCAAAAATCAGAGTATAGCTCAGATTATTTATGCTGAAAACCGGAAAAAGGCCAAATCTTCCCATGAGATGTTGGAAAAGTACGCTGTGAATGAATTACCCTTATACAATCAACCTTCTGACACCACGTTGTACCACAAAAACAAGCGAAATCATGCCATGTTCAAGAAGGTCCTGGTGGACCATTTCCGACGCAAGTCGGAAGAAAAAGACTCACGCGAACGCTACTTGACCGAAACCTATGCCAAAATGTCAGCGGCATGGACCAAAAAAGTTGAACGGGTGGAAAATTCAAGGAAACGCAAAGAAAGGGACGCTAAAGCTCGAGAATTGTACGAGAAAATCTTCCCGGAGTTGAGGAAACAGCGGGAAGACAAGGAACGGGATCACCGGTTGGGTACCAGGGGTGCTGTGAGGTCAGAGGCTGATATCGAGGATGTCATCGAAAGGCTTCAAGAGCAAGAGGTAATTATTTGTTTACTTTTTAAGGATCCGGATCTTCAAAAAATACTAAGAAAATGGATCGATATTCAGTCGGTCATTAAAAAGTGCGATGCATTAAAATTAAGGCGACTTTCCCGCCAAAAATTGGCAATTGCACTTGTAGATTCTAATTGTAATTTTTTCAATTTATTTCAGATGGAAGACAAGAAAATGCACTCATTGGCGGTCATCCCACCCTTACTTTTGCCTACCGAGGAGCGTGGCCGGAAATTCACCAACAATAACGGCTTAATCCTAGACCCCTTGAAAGAATACAGCGAACGAAAATTCGTCAATACTTGGACAGAGACAGAAAAAGAAATTTTCAAAGAAAAATTCCTGTTACATCCGAAGAATTTCGGACTTATAGCGCAAAGTTTGGAACGCAAAACGGTGGCGGATTGTGTTCAATATTACTATTTAAGCAAGAAAACTGAAAATTACAAACAATTACTCAGAAAATCCAAGATGGGTCGTGGAAGAAGACGACAACCAAATACTAATTCAGCGGCATCTAACGCGGCAGCTACTGCGGCTGCCAGCGATGCCATTATTGGAGCCACGACAAGTGGTGTTTTGACCAGAAATCGGAACAAAAATGAGAATGATAACAGTCGGGATGGATTTGATGGGTCCAATCGGAGTACACCCCAGCCGGGTATCAAACAGGAGCCTAAAGATGAAAAAGACGATGAGTAAGTTCCAATAAAACTGAGAATTTTGCGCGTGAATTTTTGTTATTGACAGATCGGATTTTAGACCCGGTCATAAAGTAGAGATGGACAAATGTAAGGCTAGCTGAATTGTAATTTTTGATGGATAGATGGCTCTAAAGTTCAAGACGGATTTGAAAAGTGGAAGCAGCTTTCTATTTGAACTCTATAAAACGCCATCTAACGTTTGAATTTTCTATTTCAGTGATAAAAAGGGTGGCAAAAGCAGCAAAGATCAAAGCAGACATGATTCCTCGGATGATGAAGATAACCCTCAATCAGGTAAGAAGCTGTTACAATTATTTTATTGATCCATGGACTTTTTCAAAGTTTCACCAGAATTTGTGACACTTTCTGGGTGCCATATTTTCTTATGTTTATGTACAAAGTAATAACTGGGGAATTTGGCTCCACATATTTTACAAGGGAAAAATTGCACATTGATATCTTTCAAGGGTGGATTATTTGAGGGTTCAGTAGGAACTATTTTCTTTAGTTGTTGTTGTGGAGGCGGAGGAATATTTGAACTAATAGTATAATCCACCATAAATGGGTTCAAATGTCTTCTTTTATGCTTTTGATAGCAATAATGAGACTTGAAAATGTGATTACAAAAAAGGCACTTATAGGTGGCGCCATCTTTTTCATTTTTGGGAACAAAATTCTTAAAAGGTTCGCCGGAGCTGGGATTTGAACCCGCGTCATCTGAGACCACATCCACACTTTCATCCTCTTCTGTTTCACATGAAACTTTGCCGTCACTGAGAATTGGGTTGAGAATTCTTTGAAATCTAACTGGCCCATCACAAGCCGCAGTCTCCAATGTTTGCTCAGCAGCCTCCCCGCCGGCCTCAACCTCAAATTCCACCAACTTCTCTTCTAGTAGATCTTCTTCATCTTCAATAGAAGAAGACTGAGACTCTTTTATTGCCTTTTTCTTACTCGAGGCCGCAGCTTTTTTAGAGGCCGTTCCTCCTGCTGTTGTCACCAATATTGGAGGTGGAGACTCAGCCTGTAAAAGATGCATTTTTTAGATTTTTTGGGTGGGTTTCCACTGTGATGACAAACTTACTTGAGGAGTCGGAATATTTTCCTGATTTTGAACTAAAGAAGAGGCCGCGGCAGAGGCTGCCGAAGCTGCAGCTGCACTTTGCAGTCTTGATATCCAATCATGATAAAGTGAGGCTGAATAAAGCCAAGGTTTCCATAACTGAGGTTGAGTAATAGTCGAAGTAGAGGCCACTGGTGCTTGTACTTTGTTAGGTATAGGTCGTACTATAGTGCTGCTAAGTACCCTTTCTTGAGTATTAGGTACTGTAATTTGCGGTACTCTACTCGCCAAATAAGTTCTGCATTGTAACACCACTTGGGGCATTTGTAGTAATTGAGCATATAAAAGTAATTGGTAGACATTATTATCATTGATTTCCAAATGATTGGTAGACATAAAACTACAATTGGAAAAAAATACAAAATTAGGGATTCTGAAGATTGTAAACCTAACAGGCCCTTTTTGCCAACTTACTTAGTAAATTACCCAAAAGGGCCTGTTAGGTTTTGTAGTGTATTCTTACCTTAAAATTAGACTAAAGTATTCTGCTGGGACAGTGGGTAGAATCAAACTGGTGGTACTATGACTCAAAACCGCCCTAAAGTACCCACTGTGTGTGCTCAATAAGGATTTGTTGGCCGGAAATGTCTTGCCTTCCACATGTATCACTACATCAATCATGGGATGTAAGAATTTGGATGCCCAATTTAAGTTCAAACTCGTCATGTTCTCAGTTTGACGGTTGAAGAGATTATGAAGAGCTGAGCAAGCTTCAAAATTCTACTCTAGTTTCTTTTAGTAGCTGTAGGGATACACCGATAGTTTGCCCTAGGGTTCGTCTCGAATTTACTTTAGAATTTGGTATGGGTTGAACTCTAGTTTGAAAAGTAGAGCTTAGGGATTCCCTTGGGACCTCTGGTTTCTAGATTTCACAAAGTAAGCAAAGAGAAAGGCAAGCAAGGATGGAGTTTGGAATGAAATTCACTAGATCAACTCTTATTATTGTAGATTGATGCTCTCTCCTCTCTGTTCTTCAGTTCTGAACTTTTGACCTGAAGCAAAAACAAACAAAAGTTGGTTTCAAGAAGCTGGAGCTTTCAATTTCAAACATTTCTCCAAGATTGGATGATCTTTTCAGTTGCTTCTGCCAAGAAACGAAAAAATTTCTGTTGACATACAAAAAGGGCCAAACTTTTTTCAATCAATCAATTTTTTTACTTTTAGGTCAATTTTTTGTAGTTTGATACTCTTTTGACTGGGGGTGATTTTCGATTAGTTTTGTAATCTCATTTGTAAACATCTTTTGTAGATATGTCACATAAATACGGCTGAAAACTGCACGTACATTTCCAATCAAATTAAAGAGATTTTTCCAATATGGAAAAAGTTTGGCAAATCTAGTTTGGATTGGAGGATATATAAGAAGACTAGACTAGCCTCAGAGAGAGATGATGTTCATTTCATTAAGTGAAGTAGTATGCAATCTTGGTTAGCAAACAGGCCGTGGGCAACTTTTCGTCAAACCAAGGAATGGAAGTTGTGTTTGCATTTCAATAACTCTGATTAAACTCCCCTCCTCTACTCTGCTCCTCTTGTCGAGAACCTTAACTTCATCACTCTTAGCAGAATCAAATCCATGCTCAGATGAGCTCTGAATAATTCTATTTACAGAGACAGAACAGTAGTAGCAACGAACGAAGAGTAGTCCCAAAGGGAATTTCTATAATTCCAATGCATTACACAGTGTTTAAAAACCACTCAAAAAGTCTCATTTTACAACATCGCAAAGTCTCATTTTCCCAAAAAATGAACATTTTGGCGCGAAAATTCAAATATTTGAAAAAGAAGCAATGGGATTTGTGCATTAAAAAAGAAATAGGTCTAATTTAAACGCGAAAAATTCAAAAATTGAAAAGAACTTTTTTTAGCGGGAAAATTCAAAATTCTTATCTTTTGTTTGCAGTGAAATCAGGACCTCATCAAAAGGGCAACTGTCCTATCCCCACCTGCACTTCGACCAAAAGCCGGGTCAAAGGACGACTCAGGCACATTCCCAACAAATTGAAGGACTTGCCCTCGGAGGCCAAAGAGGCCATTTTGAACGAGTTCAAGATTGCGGAAAACGCCAAAAAGTGTTGTTCAGCTTGTTTTACTCGCTTAACTCGTCGCATTGCTCAAGTGACGGAAAATCAGTCATCCGGCATCAAAAATGAGCCTCAGGATCATCATGGAGGTCAAAGCAGTGGCTCCAATAGTCCTTCCATAGGCTGGACAGAGGACGAAATCGAGGTCTTCAAACACTGTTTGAAATCCACCGGCAGAAATTGGGCTGTGGTCTCCCAAAAAGTCAACAATTCCAAGACTCCAGAACAATGCAAAAAATTCTTCTACAACAATCGAAAGAAATTTCAGTTGGATAAATTGGTGACAGAATACAAGAGGTCGACGCTCAGTGGAGACCAACCTCCAACCTTGTCCTCCGATGAAGAGTCGGGATCCTCGACGTCTTCATGTGAAGAAGGCCCTGGAGGGGCGGGAAACAGTGCCACGCCTTCAGGCAATTCATCGCCTGTGCCCAGAAAACCTCCAGTGGCCTCCGAGGTCAAACCTCCAGTAGCCTCTACATCGTCCTTGGATATTAAGCCTCCAATCAAAGCTGAGGATGTGAAAATGGAGGTCAAGACTGAAGCACCTGCAGCTCCGCAAATCGGGGTAATCAGTGTGGTGCAGCCTCAGACTTTACAGCAGCAGCCTCAACATACTTTGCAGCCTCCAACTAAAAAGGAAGAAGAATACGACAGCTCGGCGACAATGAGTGCCGATGAAAGAGAATCAGACAATACTCAACCTCGAGCCTATTTGCAACAGCAAGCCTACTTACCGCCGGGTATGATCAGGGGCGGCGATGTCCGAGCTCCATTTGTAGCCTCACAATTGATCCGGCCTCAAGGACACCACATGGAAAGGGCTGCCGTTTTAAGGCACTGCCCACCCATGGCACGCCCCCTGGCCGCCCCCTTTGGACCCGCGGGTAACCAGGTGGCCGCCCTACCCGCGGGCTCACCTGCTGCCAACAACTCCAAAGACACCATCACCGTCAAAGAACTGATGATCAATGTCATTGAAAAGTCTTTGTCACATCCCACAGGTCAGGCCGGGGTACCTAACCAGGCACCTAACCAGCCTCCACCCAGTCCAACCATACAGAATTTACTGGACGGGTCCACCAAAAAACCACCCACTCAACCCAATTATGTCAGAGACCGTATCGGTCTTAACCCATTGCCTAGGAGTGGAACTATGGCCCCACCTGCCGCCCCCGGGCCCCCTGCCCAAGTTGTTCCTGCCCAAGCCCCACCCAGCAATGACTGTGGCGATGGGACTTTAGACCTGAGTATGCCCAGAAGAAGAGAATCCGCTGCTACTCCACCCAGTTTTGCTGCTGCCCAAGCTGCCCAAGGTGGGCGTGACCCCATTTTGCATCGGCGAAGCCCATCGTTTGCGTCCTCGGCCAGCAGCGCGGCCGACGCCCGTCCTCCTCCCGCTCATGCCAATAAGGTTAAAACAGATCCTTACTTGAAAGAAATTGCAGCCTTTGACAGTCGGGGCGCCATGGCCACCCCATCACACCTGTTGGGCACCAGCCCAAGTCCTGGCCCACCCAGACCACCATCACAAAATCGGGTTACATCCCAGGGGCCTCCACCACCTCAAGGCTACAACATCAGTCGGGCCGGAGGCCACTTGCCTCCTTCAACCTTGACTGGACGTCAACCAGCATTGTCGCCTAAGATGACTATGAGTAAACCCCCTTTGACCATCCAAACGGGGTCGATCACGCAGGGTACCCCAGTGCAACAGCAAGCCCTTCAGCAGAGGTACAATGAGCCTCTCTTGAAAATGACCCCACCCGAGGCCAGAGCCTCGGCCGGAGGTTCCATCACCCAAGGCACACCTGTCTTTGACAAGTCAATCAGGCGGAATGAGGCTTACTACCCACAGGGTGCATCCCGATCCTCGGCCTCAGCCAGTCAAAATATGAGTCAATTTGCCGAGCAACATTTGACCTCCAGACAAGTGATAATGAACGACTTTGCCATGGCGAGGTCGAATGAGATGCAAGCCAGGAGACCTGATTCCAGAGACTCGCGGGCAATGAGTCCATCCAGGATGAGAGACCTGAGTCCCCGACCGAGGCCCACTGTGGACCCCCGAACGGGTCAATTACTCCGCGACGGAAGACCCGTATCAACGGACCCCAGGTTGGACCCCCGATACATTGCCGCCGTGGCCTCAGCAGCCTCTGCAGAACAGCATAGGACTTTAGGTGGTCTTGAAGCCCGAGGTGATCCAAAAGCTGATTTTCCTTCAAATAAGGACCCCCGAGGGCTACAAAGGGCCCAACCGGCCGTAACACTGCCCAGGAACTATTTTCTAGGACCCAGCACTACTGTTCAAGCTCAGTCCCAACAACAGATCTACTTGACGGCAGATGGCAGATACACAGCAAGTCATCCGGCAGCCCAACGGGCTAGAAGCCCGCCCAGGAGTACCCCACCGCCCTCGAGGCCCAGCATGGCCATGCCTAGGCAACAGGGAGGCATCACATCTGGAAAACCTATCGTCACCAAAGAATTATACCGCGGAGCCCCTGAGGTCACTATTAGCAAAACCTCCAGTCCTCGAGGTCAGATTGGGTACAGTGAGGTCGCTAATAACCCTTTGGCCTCCTTAGTGGACGTGGCCGTTCAGCAACCCAAAATTGACTTGAACCAGATCAGGCAGCAACATACCACAGCGGCTTTGATGGCCTTTGCTTCTAACCCTAAAGCGGCCGCCAGCTTAGGATCGGTAAGTTATTCATACTAGAGGTTGCGTGATTGCGGCCGATTTCTTTCCGGATTTATTAAGTTTGACTTGACCAATTCTTATTTTTTTTATTCTTTTACAGACTTCAGCCTCACAATTGGTGCAGCAAGTTCAAGCGGAACGTAGCAAACAATACTTCTTGGTCAACGAGGCTGCCGCCGCCCAGGCGGCCCAGCAGGCAGCCGCTGTAGCCTCTAATAGTGCCAGCTACTCTAGTGCGGCCCGCATTACTCCGGCCTCAAGTAAACAACCTACTAGCGGAAGTTCTTCTGCAGCCTCTGCAGCCTCCATCGTATCACGAGCAGATGCTCCGGCTGTCATAATCAATGAACGCGACAGGCAACAAATGGCGATGAAAATGCTCACTGCACAAAGTGTCATTGATGCCATTATTACACAGTCCATACAAGGCAATCCCGCGGCGGCCGCGGCTGCCGTTTCATCCGGAGGCCACGAGGCCGCAGCTCATAAACTGTCTCAAGAAGAAATGGTCAAGGCTGCCAGAGCTCAGCTTGAACAACAACAAGCTCAGCAACAACACCACGCTCAACAACACCAAGCAGCCTCCGAGGCCGCTGCGGCTGCCGCCGCAGCAGCCAGAAGCAGTTCGCGTCCTCCATCATCCCACGAAAGGCCGTCTTTGCCTCCAGACATGGTCTTGAACAAAGAACTGAGCATCACACCCGCGCCCACGGGTACCAAGGCTGAGGAGTACTTGAAACAGAGGCAAATCATGATCACGACCTCAGCAACGTTGACACCAACATCCTCGGCAGCACCGACTAGGGTCTCGGACGAGAGACAAATCATCAGAGTGGCTCAAGCCATGTCACCGGCCAAAGTAAGCGCGGCCGAGGCTGCCATCGAGGCCGCCCGAAAGGCCACTTCCCCTCCCAATGGTGACCAACCTCCACCCGGGATTATGACCTTAGATTACGTCAAAAACAAGATTGTAGAGGCCATGAAGAAACAAGGTGAAGAGGATCCGGCCTCAACCTCCACTTCGTCCGGAGCTACTAAAAGAGCTTCACCGGATATGGCCTCGGAGGATGCCAGCAGTCCTAAAAAGAAAAAGACCGAGGACGACGTTCAAGCTCCTTCCACTGCCCAACCTCCGGTCGACTCGCCCGGATCTCCCGGAGACATGGTGATTGATGAGTCTGCTCAAGAAAGTACTCCCAAAGCAGCCTCACCGGCCATGTCGGCCTCCACGGCAGCCTCCAACCCGCCAACGTCCTCCGAGGCCGCTCCCCAAACTTCGGCAGCTCAGCCGGTCAACTCGAAATATGAGCCCCTGTCAGATGATGAATGACCTCAGAGGCTGCCGAGGCCGTTTAAGCCGTCTTTGTTTTTCCTACGGAATGGACAACTCTAAAAAACGCTTGAATCCCGTTTTTTCTCAATCCCTGAACTACTAAAAAACCGAATTGTTGATGTTTTATCAAAATGAAAAAAGAAGCTTTTGAAAAAGGCTCCAAATCTACTCTCCTAAATTATGAACAAACAAAAAAGCTTCCCAAACTTGTAATTCTTGTTTTTGTCTTCAAAAACGCCATCCCTAAGTGTGTTTCATCTTTTTTAGGTGAATTGTGAGAATAAAGTAATTTGTAAAACCAAATATAAAATTCGTCTAGACTACTTTTGAAGAACATCTCGATCGTCAAATTGCAGGAACCATTGAACCGAAATGTTTTGACGAAAAAAATGGATAGTTTCGATAGTATGATTTATTAAAAATTTTCGACACATATTTTTGACTTTTGGTTTGTACACTTTAATTATTTGTGGTGATTTTTAATGTGTTGCCTCAATGCACTTGAATGGGAGTATCGTTTCTCACAATGATTACAACCATATGGTTTATCTCCGGTGTGAATCCTTCTGTGTGCCTTTAGAGATGAATTCTGTGTAAATCTTATTTCGCAAATTTCACAAACATATGGTTTTTCTCCCGTATGTGTTCTTCGGTGTCTAACCAAATCTTCAGAACGGGCAAACCTTTTGTTGCAAAATTCACATTCATGAGATTTTTCTCCAGTGTGAATCCTTCTGTGTTTCTTTAGATTTGAACTCTGTGTAAATCTTTTTTCACAAATTTCACAAGCATATGGTTTTTCTCCCGTATGTGTTCTTCGGTGTTGATCCAAATCAGCAGAACGAGCAAACCTTTTGTTGCAAAATTCACATTCATGAGATTTTTCTCCAGTGTGAATCCTTCTGTGTTTCTTTAGACTTGAACTCTGTGTAAATCTTTTTTCACAAATTTCACAAGCATATGGTTTTTCTCCCGTATGTGTTCTTCGGTGTTGATCCAAATCAGCAGAACGAGCAAACCTTTTGTTGCAAAATTCACATTCATGAGATTTTTCTCCAGTGTGA
>LT727913.1:712988-749470 GCA_900157175.1 Oithona nana | reverse complement strand
GGTGAATTTGAATTTAAAGGAATGTATGCTGAGCTCTTCTTTGCCCTCCAATATGTCTTAAACTTTACTTTTGTTCTCACAAAACCTCCTGATGGACAATGGGGAGCATTACAGAGTGATGGAACATGGACTGGAGCAATTAGAGAATTGCAAGATGAAAAAGCTGACATAGGTAAACGATTATTCTATAAACGATTTTGGCGAAAAATGTTTGAAATTCATTTTTCAGCCATTGCTCCTTTTGGTGTTTCAATAGCAAGAAGTAAAGTTGTTACCTTTTCTGAAACCATTGAAATGTCTCCAGGAAGTGCTTTGTTTGTCAAAAATCCTTTAGGAACCTTCAACTTCAAAGCTTATTTTGATCCTTTGACATTCATGTCATGGATTTTTGTTGGACTATTTTGTATCCTTACACCAATTTCAATTTTTGCCACTTCAAGATTTGGACCTATGCCTGAAAAAAATGAATTTACTTGGGTAAAATCCCAGATTTTTGTCCTTAGTGCTTTAACCATCAGAGGTTGGCCCATGTCACCAAATCAACTTTCCTCCAGATGTGCATTCATTGTGTAAGCATTATTCTTGATTTTTAATATGTAGGTTTACCTTTGTCTTTAATAAACTAGGATCATGTTTGCTGGAGTTGTTACGTACTATCACTGGGAAGCAATGCTTGTCTCCTACTTATCAACTAGAATAACTGTCTTGCCCTTTACAACCATGGGTGAAATGTTGAAAGAGTCAGATTATAGAATTGGTCTTATGCCTGGTACAATTCAAGAAGATTTTTTCAAACTATCACCAGATCCAATGTTGCAACAAGCTTTCAAAGAGAGGATTGAACCCTACTTAGAGGACTATCCATCATCTTATGCTGACCTGATTGCTTTGACACTCAAGGATGAATCCTTAGCTGTTTATGGGGCCTTTTTTGAAATAAGGCAAGTTTTGAATATGTAATATTATTAGAGGTTCTAATATTCGATCTTTGCTTCTCTAGTTTTTTGCCAACTTACGAAACCTGCGAAGTGATTGCAATTCCTGCAAGGTATGGAATCAATTATGTTGCCTTTGGATACCAAAAGCATTGGCCATATCAAGGACTATTTGATCATTATCTCCAAGAAATGAGAGAGAAAGGAGCTTTAAAAAAGATCTTGGACAAGTACAAGACTAAACCCCAAGTTTGTCCAGATTTGAGTGGAAAAGCCTTAGGTTTTGAAAGTTGTTTTACAGCTTTCTTGGTTCTACTTTCAGGTAGTATCAAAGTTCAGCCAAGTTTAACTTGTAATACAAACTAAGTTGCTTAAAAATGTCTCTTACAGGAATGGCTCTAGGATTCCTAGCATTTTTCACGGAAAAATTGATCTATCATCCTTTGTTTAGGTTGGGAAATTTTGATTCATCTGTACTTCAAAAGTGACACAATGACATAAAAATACAAAGTTTTAGTCCGAAATAAAGCGAAAGTGAATGTTTGAATTTTTGTGACTCAATCACAAATGTTTGAAATAAGAAAGATTTTGGGCGCGAAAATTCAAATAAAGCACAATTTCAAAATAGAACAAGAGCAATATTTGAACATAAATCTTCAAAAAATAAATAAGGTGGTGTCCATTTTTTTTCTATATTTCTCATTACTTGGCAACTACAAAATCACAACTGAATGCGACGACAATTTGTTCTTTCAGCAGATATTCCATTATTATACGCATTTCATATCATATCGATTTTTAACAGACATTCTAAATAAAGAATTGATCATCATGAAACAAAACGAAAAATGTTTTTTTGATCAAAGGGCCGAAGGGAGGATAGTAGTAGGTATAGGGGGGTCGGCCGGCGAGGGCTCGGCGGCAAAGTATGGCACCTAAATTAGAAATCCACCATTTTTTCCGATTTTTTTTTCACTACATAATATTTTTTTTTGTCTCTGTTAATAATGCAAATCAGAGGTGGATATACTCAAAAATCACAATAAATCATGATGCAAAGGTTAGTTTAGCTTGCGGGCGGGTCAGCACGTGCCTAGCGCGTGCGCGCAAGGCGAGCGCGCTTTAATCGCGCGCGCATCAGCTGCTCAATGTAACGTAGAAGCTCAAACTGCATGATATGGCCAGTGTTAAATCATAGAAAAACATTGAACATTCAATCTCACATCAAGGGGGAGGAAGAAATTTTTTTTGTTTGTTTTACACTCATACCCAAAAATGGTTTTTTGTACAGCTACTAGTGGATTTTTTTTAGCGAATTTCATTTGTTTGACAGAGTTGTATGTTCGACAATTTTTTTTTCGGTTTGCTGTTTTTCTTTGACTTCGAAGGGATTTTTTCTTTATCTGATTTTAAAAGTCCGCGAATTCTTTCGCGCATTTTTCGGTGGATGAGATGCGAAGAGGCTCTTCTTCGTAATCGTCAAAATTCGACGTATCGCCAGCACCTTTGCATGTCGGCTTAAAGTGGGCCTCGACCTGGAATTTACAAAGAAAAAACTTGTGAAAATCGATTTTAGAAATTGAGAAATTTTCAAGAATTTTCCCAATAATTAGGACAACAGGGACAACACAATTTTTTTTACAATTGATTTAGAGACATAATTTCAAAGACATTTCCCGCCCATAATAATTATGTAAAGAAGCTATAAAACAAAAGAGAATACAGAATCACAAATAAAATTGCCTATGTTTTAAAAATCCTCAAAATCCTTGGTATGCACAGATTGCATGGCGATTTGAAAAAGTTTGGAATTTTCTTCGTAATCTTGAAACTGGCTGGTATCACCTTTGCTTTTAATTTTGGGAATCAAAGGCGCATCCACCTTTGAAAAAAGATTTTTTTAAGAACGAAAATAAAGTAAAGAGCATGAAGAGTGCAGAAACAAGAGCTAGCTGGGATTAGAATTAGAAGCCCCGTGGGATTTTCTACACTCATTCTAAGGATAGTATGCATAAAAGACACCTTTAGGCCTTCTAATAAGCTCTTAGGCAAAGGTTTCCTACTTTGATATTGTTGGAAAATCACGAAAATCAGTACTACACAGTGTTCGAAAACTTAATAAAAATGTCTTTTTTAGGGAGGTTGTGTGATTATTTGGAAGAAGTTCCGTATGTTGTTGTTGTTTACTTCACAGTGTTCGAAAACTTATAAAAATGTCTTTTTTAAGAGAGGTTGTGTGATTATTTGGAAGAAGTTCCGTATGTTGTTGTTGTTTACATTTTAGAAGTAAACAAAAACCATGCGTAAATTACCTAACGAAAATTCAAGAAAGTATTTTTTCTTTCGAGAATAAATGTACCGTAAAAATGTTGTAAAATTAGACTTTTGGTAGTAATTTTCAAACACTGCATTCATCGTATGAATAAATACATTTTTAGGGAATCCGGATTAGTTATTTAGGAGTGTAGCATGCGTATCATAATCCTGTAAATGATCTGGTCATCAGTACATATTGATGCTATTAATAGAGAGTGCTAACGTCAATATTCCATCAACTACCAAGTGGCTTATAGCAATAATATCAAAAGGAAGGAAGAACTTGCTGACCTTTTTCTGGTAGATGGCTATCCAATCTGTAGTGGCATACCACTTGTGGCCTTTGATGTCATTGACACCATTCTTCAGATTCCCGTAACGCTTAGTCAAATCAACTTGCAACAAATTTCGTAGAAGATCCTTCAAATCAGAACTAAAGTGGGAAGGAAATCGTACCTGAAAAGGACATAAAAATAATGTATTAGGCAAATGTGTATCGGGAGATGTAAGGAGGCTAATATGTATTCTACATACGTTCCGAAAGGCTTGAACCTTACTTGCATACATAAGCGAGCCAAGTGAGGTTTTCTTACAAATATCTCATTTTTTACACAAAAACAAAGAGACTTCCAAAAATGAACTAAAGGGGGCGCTCATACGTTGAATAAAGTGGTACCAGATTTTTTCCTTATTTTTTTTTTACCAAAAACGCCACATAATTTGAATTTGTATTTAATGCCAAAGTAAGTAAAGCTCGCATTGCTCGCAATTTTTAAGTACAGTTGACAAGCATGGCTTTCTAATCCACCTACATAAAAGTGAAAGCATCTCGTTGACGTCACGAAAAACGAGGTAGGTACTATAGCATTAGAGGTCTCACTAATTAAGAATTGAGGATAATCTCCCTAGAGAAAATGAATGGACAGGGAAAAGTCATTTACTTACCCGTCCAGAGACGATCCTCTCGTAAATTTGAATAGGTTGGTCAGCAAAAAACGGCGGGTAACCGGCCGCCATTTCGTACATAAGAACACCGAGGGCCCACCAGTCCACAGCTTTGTTATATCCCTGTAATAAACAAAAAATCAAAATGTATTTGGGAAAAGTTGCAAAAATGTCAAACGAGTCAGAAAACAAAGCTAGAATACTAAATACGTTATTTGTAAGGATTAGGCGATTTTTGAATAGGCACACTTCAAACGTCTGGTAACTCGGTTAGCTATGATGAGGTTGCGTGCTTGCTGACATGAATCTTTGCGCGTTTGTAGCCAAAAATAGTGACACGCATAATTTTTGAAAGCTCCTACTTAAACAGTGTTTAAAAATCCCAAAAAGTCTCAATTGATTTTTAGCGCTAAAACCCAAATTTCGTAAACAAAATGTAAAAATGAGACATTTTGGCATGATTTTCAAACATTGTGTAGAGTACAAAAAATCAGTCTGAGATACGAAATCATGTAAAAATTGCGCAGCAGTGAAATAAGAAGGACATCACAAAAAAGTTTTCAAAAGAACATCTCATTACTGCATTAGAAAACTGCATTTTACACCAAGAAAAAAAATTCCAAAATCTCTCTCTCGACACCTTCGCTATGGCAAAGAAGATATTTGCTGCTTTCCCACTTTATGCATTAGAACTTTTTTTAAAAGAAAAGAACACCTCAGACTGATTTTAAGGGTCCTCATAAACGAGCGAAGCGAGTTTTCTTTTTTTAAAAAAATTCCATTTTTTTTCTTTTGTTTCTTTGAAGTTGAATTTTCAACCCTAAAAATTGGCATGTTTGAAAATAAAGCTCGCTTCGCTCGCTTATTAAATAATTTGAATTTTTTCCCAAAAACGTTGAAAATATACAAGTGTGATTTACAAATCTAATGCATTCGCCTAAGGATGGCAGTGTTCCCAATGTTTCAATGTTATCACAATCCTCAATTTGAGCCAAATGCCTTTTGCGATTCAGTCTTCGGTAACCGCTTGAATACATACGGTAGTGACCAGACATCACAGTGTTATCATCCCAAACCTTTAGAAAATTTTGCAAACACAAAACACACTTTAAAAAGAAAAACCCTCTCTCTCGCTTTTAAGAAAATAAAATTATGTACAATTTTGTTGGCGTTTTTTAGAAAAAAATGGGGTTCTTACCTTGCTAAGAATGATTTCTGGCGCAAGGTATTCAGGGGTACCGCAAAGGGTCCACGTCCGACCCTTCACTCGTTTTGCAAAGCCGAAATCCGTAATCTGAAAAAAAAAAATCAAAGTGAATAATTTTTTTGTGTTACTACAAAAAATAAGTTTGAATTTTCGCGCCTAAATAAGTAGGTCTCGATTGCTCAAAATACTGACCTTCAGATAACCTTGGCTGTCGATAAGTAGATTTTCTGGCTTTAGATCCCGGTAGATAATATCCAGGTAGTGAAGGTACTCGAAAGCTAGCACAATTTGAGCTGCATAAAATCTGGAGTGAGGTTCACTGAAATCATAAGGAAAAAAATAGTTTAGTCACAACATTAGATTTCTATTCTTAGAGAGATAATAAGGATCATCATTTATGATGAAGGACAGTAACATGCTATGTCCAACAATCGTCATCAGTGCATGTCTTGTCTCACAAAAAAATCCATTACATTTTGGACGAAAATATTTAAAAAAAAATTTTCGATATTTTTTTTAAAGGACTTTTTTTTCAAAAAAAGAAAAAAAAAATAATTTAGATTTCGAGCAGTTTCATTTTTTTTTTTCTCAGAATTTTGTCTACTGTGCAATGAAGGATGATTTTTGCTGATACTGCCTTTGATTTTGCTTGTTATGCTGCTTTGTGCTTCGCTACTTGCAAAGGAAGTAAAGGCAAAATTCAATTTACGAAACTGAAAGAAAGTTTGATGTTTTCTGATCTGAACTGAAGAAGAACTTGGAGGAAAAGTGGAGTAAGAAATGCACTGAAGAAGAAGAAGAAGCCAAGAGGAGCAGGACTCCTTCTTTGCTGAGGAGCTGCTTTCTAGAGTCTATATGCAACATGCTTTACTGGTTTCCATACAGGGTTGATTGCAAACTGTGGTGACAAGCACTTACCTGAATCGTCCAATTTTTCGCAAATGTGAAAACATCTCACCACCGGGAACATACTCAAGGACCATGTACAAATTAGAGTTGTCCTAGGATGGTGGAAAGAAAACAAAAACAAAACGTAAAATACGAAAAAAGAACAAAAAGAGAACCAAAAACATAATTCGTAAGAGTAGTAGCAGGACATGATAATAATAATCAACTAAAGAAGGTTTCGAATTTTTGTATTTTTTTCATCGGGACTCTAATTCTAAAAGAAGACAAAAATGCTTGGATGAAGAAAAAGTGAAGAGGAAAAATTCTCCTGTGCCTGTTTTCTGTAGATGGATTCTTCAAGCAGTTTTTGTTTGTAAAAGTGCGTATGATGAAATGAGGAACGACTCTGCTTCTCGTCAAAGCGGAGAAGCCAAACGACGCCAACGAAATTGATCATCTCTCCTGACAACTTGGAGCAAGCAGCTTGTTTGAACAAATCAAGTTTTTGCGCAGATGATCTGAGAGGCAATATGATATTCTTTGGCCTAGACTTTTAACGATGACTCAAGGTCTTATGTAAGTCATCATCCGTCAAATTTCTTTGGATTGTCACTTGCAACATATTTTATTTTGCCTCATTTGTAATGCTTCTGTTATTGACTACATAGTTATAAAGTACAGAAGTGGAAAACATGAGGCATAATAAGTAAGGTTCCCACTTCTGGGCTTCATAACTATGTAGTCAATCACAGAAGCATTACAAATGAGGCAAAATAAAATATGTTACAAGTGACAATGCAAAGAAATTCAAAACTTTTTTTTTGTCGTAAGGCCTTACAAAAAAGGGCCTAGTATGGATATTGTACTGCAATTCCACAAGAATACATTTTCATAGTTGGAAAGAAGGTCATGTGCCATGCCATTCCAACGAAACTTTGTGCTTTCTGTCGTACTTCCACCTGCTGCTGCTGGCTTCTCCGCTCGACAGCGAGAGAGAGTCGAACCTCATTTCATATTCAGAACTTCAACAAAGTTGAACTGCATGAAGAATAGCACTACAGAAAACAGACACAGGAGAAGATTTTTTCTTCCGTTTTTCTTCACCAAAGCATTTTTGTCGTCGTTTTCAAAAGAAAATATTGTACACGTACTATGCATACTATACAACTGAAATATGGTAAATATATATAGGAGGAGAGACTAATACTATATTGGCTACACATATGGAGGACATGCAAAAAAGGTTTTTCTAGATTTGTCTTTTCTTGGGTTGCAAATTGGCCTTAGCCTATGCTTAGTACCTAAATTTCCCTAGGCGACGAAGATGGCTAAACATTTCGCCTCCAGAAATGAACTCGAGAACCATGTACAGATTGCTATTATCCTGAAAGAGCACATCACAAATGTCCAAAATATAGAGAGATAGAAAACACAATCAAAAATGAACTCTTTAACAAAACCTTTCCCCCAAACAATTTTTTTTATATACCTAAACCTTCCAATCCTCCTTAGATGGCTAAACATTTCTCCCCCAGGAACATATTCCATTATCATGTACAAATTAGAGTTGTCCTGCAAAAGTATTAAAGAATCGAGTGGTTTGGACCAATAGGTAAAAACCAAGAAGCAATATCATGATGCGATCTATCATCATTATTTGTCATAATAAAACGTAGTAGACTACTTCCTTATCTTCTCTGTGCCAGGCTCAATATCCTCGCGTATAATTGGATTACTATAGCTTTTAATATGCAGATTCCCAAGGGACATGCCATCAGCAGGCTCGCCTGGGAGATGATAATATAGTAGCTACAAGGCTATTGAGCCAAGCAGTATGCAGTACCTTCTCTCGACTATCCATCTCCATTAATATGGCTACTACTGATCTAAAGTACCAAATAAACGTACATGTACGAATAAAAAATCTGCTGATTTAAAGGCCATTAAAGGCTATTTGAGGTCATTTGAGATCATCTGAGGCTTTTATAAGTTTGGAACCGTTTTTTGTACGTTTATTAGGTACTGTAGAACACTTCATTTCATGTACTAATACAAAACCAACTTACCTTGAAGTGATACTCCAAACTGACAAGGAATGGGAAGGAAATGGCTTGAAGAATGCGTTTTTCGTTCAATGTGTGCTCAACTTGCTTCAATTTGACAACCTGAAAGTAGAGAAGCCCCCAAGAAAAAAGTTAAAAGCTGAACTGAAGAGCAGAAAAAAGATCTTAGAAGCTTGATTAGATTTGCAGTTGCTTTCAAAAGACCACCAAAATAAGAGAGGATGGAGAGAAAGTTTCTTTCAAAAAAGTTTTCTTCTTTCCAACTCCAAATAGGAGGACACACTATGTAATAAAGTCTATTTTTTTGTCCAAAAAGTAGATTTTGACAACTTTTGCTTTGCAAAATTAAACCCACCCTAATCTGTAGAAAGTAAGTCACCCTAAAAAGTTTTTCATGTCAAAAATCTAGAATGCACCAAAAATGTGACTTTTCATCAAAATGTTTTTATGGACAAAATAAGGACTTTTGGAATAGTTTGAGGTCAAAATAACAACTTACTTTTTGCTTGTCCAATATTTTCATAGCATAGTAATTTTTCTTTTCTTTGTGCTGTGCCAACATGACTCGGCCAAATGAGCCCGTGCCCAAGGTTTTTAACCGGTCGAAATCGTCTAAGCAAGCGGTATTCTGAAAAGATACAGACATGTCAAATGTATTTAGACATAACATGTAAGGAACGTAAGTAGTAGTAGTGGTAGTAATGCGCCAGTGAAAGACCAATATTCCAATAAAGTAAGAAGACCTTAAAGAAGCTTTCAGAAGAAAAATTGTGTAAGTCCAAATTATTTTGGCAAATATCTCATCACACTGTACGATTTGCAGGTATTTTTATGACATCAAAAAATCACAGTGTAATTTTTTGACATCCAGGAAAAATACTGATTTTTTTTAAAATCAGTTTTGATTTGACATATTTGGCTTACAAAATTGTATAAAAGTTAGTAATTTGGGTTAGTGCTTTTTTGTCAATTTTGATTAGTTTTGCTTTGTTTTTTCTCACTTTGGCATTTTTCGACCATTGCTCTTCAAAATCCTTTTTAGCCTTGTCTAAGAAGTCTTGAACTGCAAATAGAAAAAAGAAGAAAATTACTTACTTTGACTGGATTTTTCCATTTTTCCTCGAATTCTTCTTTGGCGGTTTCGAGGAATTCCTTGACTGTTTAATTTAAGCAGCAATGGTAAAAAATTGAAGAAAAATTAATCATGGATTAAAAATTCCCCAACTTGATTTTCATTTTAATGAAAATCAAGTTGTGGCACTGCATTATTACATTCTGTGGTATTTAAGGTACTAGTACTGCTTTCTCCTACTGCTGAAGTACTATTGGAAGCTGAACTTGAATTGGTATCACCGGAGATTTTGTGTAGGAATTTTTTGCCCTTTTCTTTAAAAGAACGCCTCATAGTAATTGGCTAAGACGAAGAAAACTGCTTGTCCTTTGTCAGGACTTCATGTGTGTTTTGCTCAGAGGGAACTAAACACTTGCTAGTCTAGCTACTCTCCTCCTCATAGATTCTCCTCTCCTTACTACCAGCCTTCTCAGCAGCTGAAGGGCAAGTGAGAGTAAAGCTGCGCCTTTCAACGCATCTCTCAGCTACTAGATAGCCTTGCTGAGAAGACCACAAGAGTCATATCTCTTCAAGCCACACTTCATTCAAACCTCAAGATTTTGAATTTTCCCACTTATTTTTAAAGAAATTCCCTGGTTTCATGGTTATTTGTTTTATAGTGGGGCAAATAAAACAGTGAAAATATGTTTTAGAACATGAAATATGTTTTATTGCTCCTAAAAATCAACTATAAAATATACGTAAATACAAATATTGGATTGACCGGATTTCAAGTGAAAAAGCATAGTGTGAATAAACCGAATTCTCGGAATTCTCTAATATGTCAAAATCAATTAAAATTCTTCATCTTGTACAAAACAAAATTACTTGTTTTACAACAAATAATCATAATTTTAACTTTCTTTTTCCCCCTTGGGTAAATACAATTTTTATGAAGGAAAATAAACATGAATTCATGAATGCAAAGAAAGCTGGTGTTTTGGGGGGGTAAAAAAGGCCTGTTTGTACTACTAATACTAAGTTGTACTATGGATGTTAATAAGATATGCCTGGCAGGCATTTTTTCCTCCTTTCCCTTCTTTCGTCCTCCGCTCTCTTCATCTTGAGGTTACTTCATCTTTCCAGGCTACTATTGCACACTTTTAAAGCAGCTCTAAAGCCAAACAAGAACACACACTGTTCCAAAAGTTAGTTTTTTGTCCGAAAATTCTACTTTATTGAAACATGACCAATGTAAGGCAATTTGAGGTCACTGAGGCCATCAGAGGCCACTGAGGCCATTGGAGGTCACTGAGAAAAGTTTTTGGACAAAAAATCTTATTTTGGCACAGTGTGTAGAACACAGAGGATGGCCTTCTCCAACTCCTACGCAATTCTAAAGACAGTAGACCCGAATTCGAGTTTTTTTTTCAAAGCTAAGCTATGACTTCGCGAATTCCTTTTGCCATTTCTATCAGATTGAGAACTCTTGCATGCAGCTGCTGCTGCTGCTGCTGCTGATGTCAAACAATGTAAAAATCCGCTTTTCAACTTAATGCACATGCTGCTCTGTCATCAAGAGACTAATCAATTCTATGCTATACTTTGGCCTAGCTACAAGAAACTGGATAGTCAGGCATTGAAAAATCACTGAAAAACTCTTTTTTTTTTTGGCTTCAAAGCAAGCAAAGCGAGCTACAAAATTGGTCAGGGTTACTAAATAAACTTCCATTTTTTTGCTACATAACACAGCTTTTTCTTGACTTAATTTTCATCAGAATGGTAAGGTTTGATAAAAAGATTTGATTTTTAGGCCAATTATTCTAGAGTTTTAATAATGGGAGCTTTTTTAACACTAAAACAGAAAAAAAGCTCTCTAATTAAGAGGCATCATGCCTCCTCTAGTGAGAGAAAGCAGTAAATTAGCATTTTAGTATCCCATCTCATTTGTTGGATACTGCTGGTGCAGTATAAATCAAATGTAATGCAACACCTGAGCAATGCAACTGCTGCTTGGATATCGAAAACTTATAGAAGTAGAAAAACAAACTACTTTTCTAGCTCTATTTTCCCAATGTGAACTCTGCAGATGACATTCGCCTTTCAAGAAAAGCTTCTTTCTGGTAATATTAGATTCTGGATCTATTTTGGTTACTTTGCTTATAAATAGTGGCTTAAACGATGACGTCGGTAGATGTCGTCTTTTCAGTCAACAACAAAGCCTTCCGGCACATCCCTTCGCTCCTATATCATAAAAGACTATTCAGAAAAAGAAGAAAAGGCCAAGATACCTATTGTCCTTGGCCTTTTGAATCGGTATCCTCGTCATTACTTCAAAACTAAGGTCAAAAGTAAGGCTAGATGGTGTTGCTGTCAAAGTATGACATCAAGCACATCAATCATAGGCCCCTAACTCAGTTTACTTTCCAGGCAAAAAATAGGCCTTACATAAGTACATATAGAAAAAGTGGACAATAAGGCAGTTAACTTGACTAAAGTGAGCCCAAAAATGGCCTTAAAAATTTCATTTTGATACAAAAATATTTTTTTTTTTTGGTCCACTTTACCTTCACATTATTGAACTTTTTGGCGCGATGGCTTTAAAAATGGCCTTAAAAATTTCATTTTGATAAAAAAATATTTTTTTTTTTTTTGGTCCACTTTACCTTCACATTATTCAACTTTTTGGGATGATACCTTCATGCAAAAAACAACTTCTCACTGATCAAATTCACATTGAATTTTCCTATAATCCGGTGCTACTCGGATCCTCTTGTGGTCAAAACAAATTTCGCTTTTATAGACGCATGCTATTTAGCGTCCTAATACTCATTTTAAATCTTAGCTCGCTTCGCTCGGAAGTTTGGAAAATGAATTTTCCAACACGGTGAGTTTTTCCCTTCCTTTTAAAAAGCATCAATGATTTAATATCAGGTCAGAGTAGCACTTGGTGCATCTATACTCTATACTAGATGGCGTTTAAGAACCACTTTAGACACCTTCTCAGGCATCCTTGCGTTCTCCCTTCTTTCTCAAATATGATATTTTCCTTAAAGGCCATTCTTCCTACCATTTTTGGGATGATGGTCGACAGAGTGTAAAGCACCCATGATTTCACGAATTTTTTTTCTATTGCTAACACACAAAGGGAGGAGGATGAGGTCACATATTGTGAATTATTCACTGCACTAGGCCAGCTCAGGACACAAACTGACTAGATATTTTTTTTTGTTGTGTATACTACATCTAGCAAAGAAGCTTCAAAGTCACAATCCTCTGTTCTGAATACAAAAGGTCAAAGAGATAAAGATAATGTAAAGCAAATAAAAGTAGCAGAATCGAAAGCTTTTCATGATAACTGACAAATTAATTATTAAACACTGTTGGAAAATTGCTTAAAAAGACTCAATTTATTTGAATTTTCGCGCCAAAATCCAGATTTTATAGGAGCAATTTTGCTGGCCATTTTTGGCAGAAAAATTCAAATATTTTTTAAAAACGAAATAAATAAAATTTTTGGCACGAAAATTCAAATCCGACATTTGTGCTATTTTTCGATCCATTTGCCATTTTAAGGTTTCACAAAAAAATTACATTTTGTTGTACCCAAAAAAATACATAAAATTAGACAGTGAGGAAGTATTATGTTGCATCGTGAACATTTAGCAAACTTTAAAAAAGCTTTCCAAGTTTAGAAAGCTCATCTAATTATTGTGTGAGATCTCAAGCTTGTCTACTGTCTGACTTTTTGAGTTGAAAAATCAGTCATTGATAAGTCAGCAACTTTTTCTTAAAGATCACAGAAAGTTTCAAAAAACACTTTTTTTTTCTTCTCTTTTTGGCCACAGAAATTGACAGTTCATACTATAACCTATTTTAACGCCCGGGCGTTAAATAGGCAATCTACGGTAATTGATTAAGGTTAGCAAAAAAATGAATCTTTGATTTTTAAGATTTTTCAATTTTTTGGAAAGATGCCAGAAAGTCTTATCTGGTCATAGGTGAAAGAAAGGTGAACAACATAGTGAACTAAAAAAAATCTAATCTGCGTTGCATATCTTTAGGGAGTAAGTAAGGCCTGAAAATAAAGGCCATAAAAGACGGAGAAGGCCTTGGTCTACTACAGCAGCAATATCTACACACAAAAAAACTAGTGCTTTGGAAAGTCTGAAAGACACTGACCCCCTCTTGAAAGTTTGATCACGTTTCTATCTCGTGCTACTACTGAGCTGACTTTCTTAGCTACTCTTTCTTGGTGACAGAGAGGCTTTTTTGTGTATAGGTAACCAACTGAAAATGGCACTTTGTTATGATGTATAAAAATCCACACTGACTGCATTATTTGTGACACTACATCGCATATAATCCAACTTTTTGGCAGGATACCTTCAAAATTAAACTTTTTGACAATGACAAAATTGAAAATTGGACAAAACTGAAAAGTTAGAAAAAATTGAAAATTGGACAAAATTGAAAAATTAGACAAAACTGAAAAGTTGGACAAAAAAACTTTGAAAATGACACCTTTACATATAGGATTTTCAAACACATGTGAAAGTACAAAAAAAAAAAAAAATAATTGAAAACAACAAAAACTATTTTCATTACCCTGCTAATTAGTCAAGAGGCCTGGCCTTTCTTTGGCCTTTTTTGTTTTTAGTTGCTTTAGTTACTAGACAGTTTGACTGTGTACTTTTGACTTCCTACCTTTATTTCTGCTACTATTTTTCCTGACAATATGACTGGTAGATGGTCTGTTCTCATTTCTGGCCTTTACACTGCCAGTAGATGGCCTTGTCCTTACACTAGGCCTTTTGTTGTTTTTGTCACTTGAACTCCGACTCAGGATATTATTAGCACTGTTTGACTTCAGAAGTGTGAAGGTTTCACGACTCATTTTCAACAACTGAACTTGTCTGAAGCGCTCTTCAAGAGCCGGTAGATGAAGGTGGACATCAACAAATGGGCTTTTTGTAGAGCCACATAAGGCTTGAGAAGAGCTATGCTTAGCAAACCAGTTTAGAAAAAGCAAAACAAGCACGAAACTACTAGACACTTGTCTTGTTCTCCAAGGTTTGAGACGGACTGAATTACTCGAGGAAATGATCACCTTTTTTTATGGCCTTTTTCTCCAGCCTTAGAAGTCTATGGTGGCCTACATTTCTTGATTAAGAACAGTGGCGTCATCACTCTAAATTAAGCTTTCTAACTTTGTAATTTGTATTCATGGAATACTCAAACAGAAACACATTTTTATACTTTATGGGGCCAGGCTTTCATAAAAGGGTGATTTAAAGTAGTGAAAATCCACAAAGTGTACTGAATTTAGCGTTCATCGCAGACTTTTTACTACTCAAAATATGGACCCTTGAGGCCCCAAATTTGGCCTAGAAGTCTATATGGACCTCAAAGGCCTTTAAAAATCCATAAAGAAGACACTTTTAGTAACAAAATTCTGAGCTGTAGGGATTAGGTGCACTTTGGATCCACTCTACTGCTCTACTTTTTTGCCAAAAAAAAAGCCACTTTTAGAAATTGATATTTTCTCCATTAGTTATGACGCAGAACACTCTGATTGCACTAACTATTGATTTTCATGAATGCATTGACAGGCCTAAAGAGGCTTTTCATTTGCTTTAATCCGTACATGAAAAGCGAGAACCAACCTTAGCTACTTTATTCATATTCAGTCCACTCAGCATCAGAACGCGTCGATAGTAAGGTTTCTTGAACAATAGAAGTGTTGAGTAAGGTAAAGAACAAAAGCAAGTGCTAGACCACGTTGTCCCTTTTCCTCAACAAAATTCCATTTGAACTTTTGAAGAAAAAGTAAAGAAAAAAAGTCACTTTCAGCTCTACTCTGTCAGGAAAGACTACTCTAGGTCCGGTGGTATTAAAATGCAGACTCGTAGATTAGACAGATTCTGATGGGAATTTTGAAAACTTGTTTGGTTAGGTAAAAAGGTTAGGTTAGGTATCAGTCTGTGAAGTCTGCTTAGTCTTTGAGTCTGCATTTTACTACCACCACTAGTCAATGATGAAAAAACGTGTTTTCTTCGAGCATTTCTTCAATTGATTTATTGTTTTGAAAGCTAATCTTGATCCAAACTGAGAAAATTCACTGAGACAAAAGATGCGTAGGTGGTCTGCAGGCTGCTTGCTGCTGAGTGAGTAGCCATGCAGTCCTCAAAAAACTTCTCGGCAATTTTTTCAAGTCTATATTATAATAGATCTAAAAATAGATCCATGTCCATTTTTGCAAGCATGATGAAGGATGAGTCTTGCCCCAATATTGAAGATGATTGATTTACTGTTTAGGGTGTTTGGGGGGCCAACCACCAATGTATTGCCTAACCTAACTTTAACTTGCAATTTAACCCAAAAAGGCGTTTGTTGACCCCCCAGACACCCTACTAAAGTACGACTTTTTGACTGTTAAAACAATGGCATGCGCATGCCTTGTAGTGTCTCTCTTTTTTGAAGTCTGTTACTATGCTGACTCTTTGTAAATGGGAAACAGATGCCCTTTTTAAGAGGTTCCATATTTGACATGACCTAAAAAAACTTGTAGGCCAAGATCACTGCACTTTATGGACCGAAAAACAGAGCAGTTTCAAGTAGGCAGGGTAGCTAGGGGGGTCCCTCTTATCAATTGATGAAAAAACTTTTTGCACCAATTTTCTAAGTATAATGGAGTCTATCTAGTAGTCTAGAACATCAAGTTCTTCTTCTTCTTTTTTGTAAAATGCTAATTTTCTTTCTAAGAAGATAAATGGAAAAACTGTCTTGACTTCCTTTTTTCCATATTGAGAAAAATTGAAAAATAACAAGCCTCTAATTTGCTACTTTACTGAAAGAAAAGCAGTTTTTAAAGTGTGAAAGTATGTGTTAAAAATTGAAATATTCATTTACGATAAAAGATTTAAGAAAATATTTCAAATATTTTGTCAATTTTGAACTTTTTTAGATAACATATTTTATTCCTATTTGATATCATATTTTGCCATTTTTTGACTGCATAAAAATTATATCTTTCGGGTATTTTAAAAGACATATTAATATTGTCTCTAATAATGAGTACACTTTTGATTCAACAGTCTTTATCTTTTGCAATCAGAAGGACAAAAAAGGTTGACTAGGCAACACTACTTTTTTTAGACCCTTTGAGGTCTGAATTTCTTTTGAAGTTTTTCTCTGCTACCTTTCTAAAGTAGTAAAGTAAAGTAGCTGAAAAAACATCTGTTTGAAGAGACAGGGTAAAAAAATTGATTTTTTTCGTTACCTGGTGGCCTTTCCTGGAAGATTGAAGCTCCATTGGAAAGCTTTTTAAGTCTTTGCACTACTCTGTATTTGGTCACAAAAGCACTGAATCGGCCTGCTGAATTTTTACTAGAACTACTTTGTTGTACTGTTTCAATTGTTTCTTCACTTCTTGTTCTCAATTCTAGTGTAGAATTTTGTTGTTTTTCTTCTGCTGATGTGCTAGATGCTGTAGCTACTGCTGCATCACTAGTCTCTAGTTCCTCCATGATGAAACTGATGTAGTGACAAAAGCAACTGATCAACTTCTCTAACACCAACTGTGCATGTTTGCACAGTGTGTCTCATATTCTGACTTATTCAGAAAAATTATTCTACAGGGTGACTACTCAAAAATTGAACTGATGCACAGTAGAATTTCAAGACTTCAAGGGAAGCCACAAAAAATCTTCTCTATTTTTAGAATTTGAGTCAAAATTCATTTTGGGTATGGTACGTTTGATTAAAATCTACTAAAGTTAAATTGAGTCGAAAAATTGTCAATTTGATTTTTATCAAATTTTTTTTTTCTAAAAGGTGAAAATTCCTTGTGGCATGTCAAATGAAATAAGAATTGAAATTTGACACTAGGAACAGAAGTGTGACACTGATTTCCATCTACAAACCGGTTGGAAACTTAGTTTTAAAGGCTTGGAATTTTACCCCTAATTTTTCACTTCATTAAAATCTTGCATCAGATAAAAAAGAGGAGAGTAGCTGTAACTCACTTAGCATTCATTTTTGAAGGACAACAATTCATGTTCAAATATTTGACTTTGTTTACCTATGTATTGATAAATCATGGACATTTTTTACATAAATCAGCTAAAAAGCTTCAATAATATTGAACATATTGTTGAGTATATATTGACTTCCAAATTTTTTCAAATCTATTGAAATTCAGTTTTTTTAGAGAGGTCAACACCCTGTAAATTATTACTTTGCAAAATCCACAACTTCACGAAAAATTTCTAAGCACTTTTTGGTAATAGACATCTCTACAATTTGTGGTCACTATTTGTGTCCATATTGTACCAATTATCAGGGGTAATTTACCCCCTAAAATTCCTTCATTTTGTAGCCTCAAAAGATTAAAAAAATCTCCCAAAAAGCTAAGGAATCTAATTGAGAAAACAAAAAATAAAGTTCCTATAAAATTATGGAACCTAAGTATGATCTACAAAAGATGACAGTAGGGTCTAGAAAATGTAGTCGATGTTAATTACCGTTCTCAGCCGAGTCTCCTTTCTTGGAAGATCCTGCGTTCCCCATGATTCGGATTTCAGTTCTAAGGCTTTTTAAGTTGACATGTCAGACAGAAAAGAGCACTTTGAAAAAATTACTCCATTGGCCAAAAACGAACAAGTTGCTGATATTAATGTTACAGCGCAGCCTTGGCCTAGCCCTGCCGGCCCGTGCAGCCTTACCTCCCGGCCAGCCTTAGGCCAAGATGGCCGCAGTAGCATGGCGCAAGCAGACCTTTAGGCCTTTCTTGGGAACATTTCTAAGCGCGTCGTTGAGCTTGCTTCGCGCAAGCGCAAGCTTTTGAACATTGACTGCCATTCCGAGGCCCAGGTCTTGAAAAACTAAAATTGACAAGAAAACTAAGAGGAATTTTGAAAAGTGTCAAAATATTGGCCAAAAAAAAATCATAGCTTTCTAATTTTTTTTTTCGTGAATGAACATTTTTGGAGAGGAAGCGAAATTTGATCTTGACTTCTATTTTCATTCATAAACAGTCTGTTCTGTCATAAATACAAACTTGACATTTGTCTAAAATTCAATTTTTGACAAGGTACAGGGTGTCCCAACAAGATTTAGATGAGAATTTTTAGTGAAAATCTCAGATTTGCGCGAAATTAGAATTTTGGAATTTTTTGTCAAAATAGTTCGTCAAATTGAAGTGAGATCTGCACTGCTTAGCTGGAATGTAAACAAACTTTCACGAGTTTTTTCGCTATTCGTAACATTTAGCGATTTTTTGCTAAATTCCTGTCCAAAACTTTCAAATAAACTTGAAAAGCGAATTATATTCAAATTCGTATTGTATTCGAATTTTATCAAAACCAAAATTGACGCAATACTTAAAAAAATTGTTTTTGTTTATGACGCAAAATTCAACCTGTTACGCGTAAATCAGCTGTGAACTTTGACGGCCGCCCAAAAAATATGTTCCACCCTGTAACTTTGAAGTTTGACATTTGATGGAGTTCCAATTTGTGCTCTTTGTGTCTGACATGCCTGTTTTAGTGTATAAGCTAGCCAAAAGGCACGGCTCGGCTAAAGTATGTACATGATGAAACCAAGAGAAGCTCTCTGCTACTCAGCCAAGCTGCCGCTCTCAGCCCCTCTCCTGGCGTGTCACGTGACCGCGAGGGACCCCACAGAAGCAGAGCCAAAAAAGAGAAAGTCGTCTTCTGAGTCTTGGAAAGCACTTTATCGACAGGAGCTTTAAAGGGACTTTTCTCACTGAATTTGTTGCACTGTACTATAACAACTCAGTAACAGTGTTACCAGATCCAAAACATGTCAAAAACGCCAGAATTGCTAAGTTGGCCTTCGCTATTTTGCGATCTAAAATGTACTTTGGTAACGCTTAAGCATATAGAGGGCGCTTTAAACAGGACTCAAAATTGCTGATAAGTGCCACCTTTTCTCAGTTTTGCCTTTTTGGGTTTGGAAGAAATTGTAGCCGCGGGCAAAAATGCCCACTAGGCATTGGATTTCCAAAGAAGAACGAAATATGTACTAAACTGAAGCTGATGGAGTAACGTGGCTAATTTTAGACTTTGAAAAAATTCCTACAGCAAAATCTGATACTTTAACGTTCCGGAACGATGAATCATTCGTATCGCTCTACGTTTTTACTAATTTTTTTAGCACTTTAAAAAAATCACACCGGAAATGACTTCCTATCAAAATCACACTACTTCCAACCTCCATTTTTTGTCCAAAAATTCAACTTTAAAAAATCTTGCTTAGTTGTGAATTTGATTTTTTGAACGCATTTTGGCGTCAAAATTCAAATAATTCTAAAAATGTTGAGGTTTTGTCAAAATTGAATTTTTGGATAAAAATGAGACTTTTAGAAAAGTGTGCAAAATATCTAAAAAAAAATTTTTAAAAAAAGAATTGACTTACAGTCTTCTGGAGATTTTGCTGATTTTTTCGATTCTGTGGAGGACATTTTTGCAGAAAGAAATGCTGCCGCTTTAGAGGCTGTCGATTTGACTGGACTTGAATTGGTAGACGTTTCCGTATCCGCTTTATTGTCACCCTGGTCTCCTCCAGACGACCCCAATGCTGAGTTGCTAGTACTAGTGGCAGCTGGGTTGTTATGATCCGGATCCGGATGATTCACCGATGACGACGAAGTTTCTGTCGTCGTTTGCACAGTTGAGGCTGTGGTTGAGCCGGCCTCATTTTGAAGGGGTTTGAAAGAGGCACCGACTGAAAAGACAAATGAAGAGAATTCTGACATAATGTTTAAGTCTTCTTCCCGGTTTTTCCAGTTTTTTTGACGGCCGCGACGCAGTTGTAACAAAGTCATACTTAATCTTCTTTGCGCGAGAGGTCACTTTTGGAGCCCCTACTGTTAGTCAACTTTACTATTTACATAATTCTAAGGTAAAAAGGGTAAAAATCTATATTATGTGTAATAACTTCACATCATTATGTACTAAAATAATTTTGTATGCGTAATTTACCATTTACATGAAAGATTACTACATAAAAATTCGCAAAATCTGAAAAAAAAATTGGACGACTTTTTGCTTTCAGTTTTAGAAAATTCTGGAATTTTTTGGATATTTTGCAGGAAAAAAAAGTATCGTAAAAAAATTACGAATAATTTCACTATTTTTTTTTTAGCGCGAGTGTAAACTTTAACTAAAGATGAACTTTTATCATGTTGTATGTTTCCGTTTGAAAATACGTAGTTTTTCAAGGAATTTTCTGCAATATGGATCCTTTATCTGGACAAGGTAAAGTACTTCTTTCTTCTGGGTCAACTTTTAGGAAGGGTTTTTGTCCTGCTTGAGTATTTGTATTGATACCTACTTGCTTCTGGACAAAGCTTATGATAAACAATACTACTTCTTGCTTTGTGCTTAAATGAACTGATTTTCTGTGGATACATAGTAAAGCTTCTTTTTAATTGAGAAGCTTTAAATCATAAGAAATCCGGATGTACATTGTACTCCAACAAAAAAATTTGCGTGGTCCTTCCAAAAAGAGGTTATCAAACAGGATTAAGTCAGTCTTGTGCTTTTCTAAAAGGGTTGAAAGATAAAAGGATGCTGACTGCTTTTGATGCTACTTTTGCTTTTGCACCTCCCACGTAGAGGAAAAAATGTGTTCATCCCACGTGACCACAGCATTGACTTCATAAATCAAACTTTCAAAGCCCAGGCAGCCAAGTTGTGTCGACGTAGTCCAATTATTCGCTTTCAAAGTGAAAATTAATGAGATCAAAAAGGACATCATCATAGCCACACCCATAGTATAAAGTTCTGTCCAGAACGTGAACCTACAGTCCCCCAAATTGATTTTCATTAGGGGTATCTACAGTCCCCCAACTTGATTTTCATTAGGTCACTAAGACTAAATTCACTAAAAACGTTAAATTCGTCAAATTCACAAAAAATCCTAAAACCCCTAATGAAAATAAAGTTGGGTGACTGTAAAGCACAATGTTTGACATTGAAATGAAATATGGTCAACTTCATTTTTCAACTGCTTTAGTTCAACTCTATTTAGGATTTTCATTCAATTTCTTGAACAGCAGGAGGGACTCTTGAACATAAGAAGACCATAAATATATAAGGACACCAACATTATGATAATGATTTCCATTATATTGCCATCAGGATATATGTAATGCTATAGCTGATCTAGAGTTACATGCTAGGATGAGAAGGAAGCAAAAATGCCACTTTTGGGTATACTTTTTGTCATAAAGGCAAATAAAACTGAAGGTTAACTCAGCTTGATACCATTGAGCTTTTTCAAGCAAACAAATTGAGCCTTTTTTCTATATGAACACTTCAAGATTTTTAGTAGCAATCAATCAAAATGCAAGTGTGTGGGTTGAAAACTTCTTAGTAGAAGATTAGTAAAGTAGAGTGCTTGGAAGGAAAAAAAACTTGAAATATGTTTTGCTACTACATATCTACTGCTACACCCATTTTTACTGTAAGGGTCATCTGGGCAAAAAAATGATCCTGAGCTAATGACAAATATTCCAATAAATACAGTGTCTGAAATTACGTATAGGTAATCTAAGGAATATTTGCTTTTCCCAAGAATCAATGATAACTAAAGGTTATCCACATACCTAGGTATATAAACATTCTAAATAGTGATTGAGTGTATAGTAGTCCAACATGAAACTGTTTCTACTTATTTTGCCTGCTCTGGTTTTAGCTGCTCCAGAAGGACCTAAGACAGGTCCAATTGGAACCAAGTTGGTCTATGACTTGCTTCAAAACCAATATGGAGGACAATTGGGAGCCTTCAATACAGTCTACTGGCAACCTGGACATGTTAATGAAGAACAACAATGGTATGTCCCAGAAAATGCAGTTCAAGATGCATCTGGTCAAATCACCATCAAAGCTGAAAGAAGAAGTGATGGACAAGTGTACTCTGCCAGGTTGGAATCTTATGGACTTTGGACTACTGCTTCTTCTCCAGCCACTAAAAACAGAGGCTATGTTGAGGTCAAAGCCTTGATTCCTGCCAAAGTTGGTGGTGACAACTTGAAAGGTTCTGAAAAAATTGGGAACAAACCGAACATCATTTTTTAAGGTCATTATTTTTTTTTTTATTTTTCAGGTGCTTGGCCAGCAATTTGGATGTTGGGTGCAGGCAATGGAGCAGGTTGGCCAACCAGAGGAGAAATTGACATTGTGGAAGTTGCCAATGGTAATCCCAATGTGATCATGTCTGCCCATTCAACCAATCACCATGGTGGAGGACCTCAACATCCTGGCAAAAACCCCATCTACATGGCTTCAGATTTCACCACCACACCTCTTGTTTGTGGTATGGAATGGAACATCCGGGATAACATTGGTCAAATTGACTTGACTTGGTGGATGTCTTGGAATGAAAATGGAGCCTGGAAAGAGGACCATACCACTCTTTCCTTGTTCAAGAATGGAAACAATGACTACTATGACTTCTTCAATTCTTTCAATGGTGAAGGATTTTCATTGCTTATCAACTTGGCTGAAGGTGGAGTTTTCCCTGGAGGTCCTGATTGCTTGGTTGATGGTCAACCTCAATATGTTGTTGTTCAAGAAGCTAAAGTCTATGGATTCTAAAGAACTTTAAGGAAAAGAACTTAATAAATCCAATTGAACAATGCTTGCGTCATAAATGTAGATGTAGATAGGAAATGGGAGATAGAAGATACAAATTCTTAGAAACACGACAAATTCCTAAAGTAAACACTTAAATCCACATCTTAAAAGGACAAGTGTCGTCAGAAAATTGCAATCAGTCTCTTCAGACAAGTACTCCTATCATGAGACTATTTTGCCTTTTCCTCTTGCCAACTTTGAGTCTAGCCCAACCTTGGGGACCTGTAGGTCCACCTGGAACCAAGCTAGTCTATGACTTGCTCCAACCTATGTCTGGTGGAACATTGGGAGCCTTCAAAGCTGTTCATTGGACCCATGCTTACAACAATGAAAGACAACAATATAGACCCTGGATGGCTAAACAAGATCCCAATTCCAAACAGATCACCATCACTTCCAAAAAGGGATCAGATGGTAGAATCTATTCTGCCAGATTGGAATCATACAAGATTTGGAGTACTTCCAAGTCCTGGAGAACCAAGAAACGTGGGTATGTTGAGGTCAGGTCAACCATGCCTGCCAAGACCAATGATAATTGGAGGTACAAAGGATCTTGGCCAGCCATTTGGATGTTAGGTACTGGAAATGGTGCTGGTTGGCCCAAACCAGGAGAAATTGACATCATTGAGATTGTCAATGGTCAACCCAAACTGGCCAGCGCCACTCATTCCAAATCCAGAAATGGAGGCAATCCTCAACATCCTCCAAACAATGGAAAACATATCAATGCTGACTTGACCAGAGATCCTTTGATTTGTGGAGTAGAATGGAACATTCATGGTAGTCAAATTGACTTGACTTTTTGGTTCTCCTGGAAAGACTTGGGTTCTGGACAGTGGCAAAAACACCATACCACTCTGGTTTTGGGAGCCTGGGGTAACCAAGATTATTGGGACTTTTATCACTCTTTCATGGGTGAAGGATTTTCTTTGTTGATCAACTTGGCTCAAGGAGGAGATATGCCTCAAACCCAAGAAGTTTTGGTTGATGGTCAACCTCAACATATGGTTGTCCAAAGTGCTAAAGTCTATGGATTTTGAAAAATCTAATAAAAAAGGTTCACTTTAGAGTGAATTCATCTACTAATGGAAATCAAAATTCCACTGTAAACTTTACATAAATTCTATGGAATTTAGTTTTCCACAGAATTCATGGAAAATGACATTCCATCAATGCATCTACTTACACTATAGGGGAAACCTGTTTTCCATATAATTTGTGGAAAATTATTTTCCACTGTAGTGTTGATGAATTGATGGAAAGTACATTTTCCACAAATTCCACAGAATTCGTGGGGAACAATATTTAGTGGAATTTGTTCTTTATATAGTAGATGAATTCACTCTAAAAAGGTTCACCTCAATGTTTGACAATTACTCAAAAGTCTTTGAGACATATTTGGGGATTTTCAACCACTGTGTGAATTTTTTACTGAATAAATTGGTGTCATTGTATCCTTTTCTAGTATTGTACTATAGAGATGAGTTATGTCATGCTGGAAGCCTCTGGCTCCACACTGGCTAGCGTGGGCAGCAGCGATTACCGTCATGAAAACATGGTTGGTGATTTCATCTACATAATGTAGATAGATGTCCTACATGACCATATCTTGTCCCGCCTAATCGACAAATTATCGCGGCAAACGATCAAATCACCGCCAATTTTGTATACAGGATAAGCCAAGATGCCAACCAAACATCAAACATTGATACCACCAACCATCTAACAGTGTGTCACAGTGGTTGAAAATGACAGAAAAAAGTCTCATTTGAATTTCTAATTTTGCATTTTTTGCGGAAAAATTCAAATATCTTCAATGTTAAAAATACAAAATCAGGGAATTTTTTTTTGCCATTTTTTTTAGGTATTTTTCAAACACTGTGGACATAAAAAACCAGTCATTTCAATAAAACTGAACATTAAAAATCCCAAGATTTTTAGCCTTGAAACTTTTAACACATCGTCATCATCATTTTGATTTAAAGTTGACCCATGCAGGCAGAGTACCATTTTTGGGGGCCCAACTTGCCAGTCATTGTTTGCCTTTAAAATCTACACTAACGAGTCAATTTTGGATGGTTCTCTGCTGCTACATGATTTTCACGTGATGATTGACACACGATTTTCTTTCGTTGTAAAAGTCAAATTACAGGGTTTTGCTCGATTTTAACGAGGTTTCAAAATTCAGAGACTCATAAAAAATTGGCTCCAAAAACTACATTTATCATACACATAACAGACCACCGAAGGTACAACCATTCACCACTTCTTCCTACTCAACCAAAGGCTCAAAAACACAATTTATGGATTTGGATTTGGTGTGGAGGTAAACATACCTGAAACATGGTAAAAAAAATAGGGTTAAGAAACGGTCGGTAATGCAATAACAGAGCCAGACTCGCGCATCAGAGAAGAGCATTTGGCGTTGATCCAATTTTGCACATACAACAAGTGTTATGCAAAGTGCAGTGTTCACAGTGTTTGAAAAAAACTGAAAAAGGTCTCGTTTTATTACAACATTTACGAGCGAAGCAAGCAACGTTTATCTGAAGGTTGACCCAATAAAAAGGGGTAAAAATTAACGCCCTCGTCAGATCACAAAACTTTTATTAACGCTCATTTATTTATCACATCCTAATTAACGCCTCCCTCAGAGTACAAAAAAAATTATTAACGCCCGGGCGTTAAATATGCAATTTACAGCATAAGTGCAAATGAGCCTTTAATTTTGTCTGCTTTTTGTCTCGCTTTTTCTTGAGAGTTTCAAGACTTTGTAGGCGTTTCCTAATTTCCAACGCCAAAAAAAACCGAGTCGTATTTGCATAATAAATGGCATAACCTGTATTCTGTCACTACAGCCGTTTCAGAACAATGAATTAAAGGTGCTGAATAAGCACTCACTCAACACAAAGTACTTCTAAAGCTCCAACTGCACTGCATCACGACAGGCATTACTTCTATTCTTTCTGGCCTTTTTAGATTGCCAGATTTTGATCGGGAATTACTTTTACGAGACGAGGTCTACCCTAGCTAGTAGGGTGCCAAGGGATGTTTTCAAATGAGTTGTGCTTTTTATTATGAACATAAAATTATGATGCTTCATTGTACTACAACACCCCACGCTCCCGTACTTTAGTTAACAATGGTACCAACACAGTGTTTGCAAATATCTCCAAAAAGTCTCATTTTTTAAAGATTTACCGTAGATTACCTATTTAACGCCCTTTTCTCAATTAACGCCCTATATCTTAAAGAATTAACGCCCATTTATTTATTATATTCTATTTAACGCACAATTCTTAATTAACGCCCCTCAGAGCTCAAGACTTTATTAACGCCCGGGCGTTAAATATGCAATCTTCGGTATTTTCAAACATTGTGATGGTATCACATGATGATGACAGCTCTGTTTTTCATAGTGTCCAACATTGAAAAGGCTTAAGGAATTGCACTCATTTGTCCGTCATTCACCTGCCAGTCTTCTGAAACTTCACAATTCAATTCAAGACTCAAGTTGAGATGAAGTGGTAAAGTGCTACTTTACTCTATTCACAGACTAGTAGCACTACTACATCATCACTAGGATTTAGAAACACATTTAGAGGCAAAAGTTCAAGGAAGAAAGGAGAAATTATACTGATGGAGATCCACAGTGTTTGAAAATCACCTAACCCTGCGGGAGCAAACCTAAAACATTTTGACCCAATGTTCTAAAGCTCAGGAAGTTAGGTTAGGTTGGGTCATCAAGTAAAATGAGACTTTTAGAGTGATTTTTATCCTCTGTGATACCTATCATCGCTTGAAACTAGAAAAAAATTCGCTCATAGATGTCAAAAGTGCTGAAAAATGAGTGTTTTTCGTATTCTCGCCGGTTGCCTAAGCATAAATCCCAAGAACGTGACTTTGGACAAAAAAGGAGGTGTGCGAGTATGACACTATCTATCGGGAAAAAAACCTTACAAAAGAATGAAAGGTGAGCTAGCAAAAATGTCAGATTTCTAGTAGTGAGAACCCTCAAAGTGTCTCGATTTTAGCGTTGTTTGCAGACTTTTAGCTCCATCAAATACCTAACTCAACCCTAACCCAACCATCCCAAACCTCTTGTATGACTTCAAATTAGATGTGGAACTAATATTGACCCAAGATTTTGTGCAAAATTGCATGATATGAAAAGTAGGTGCACTTTAGGTATCATCAACTGCTTTAGAATGAATTCATCTGCTCCGTTCAAGTTTTCATCAAAATCAAATTTTCGGACGAAAAATTCGACTTTTGGAAAAATTGATATAGAATTTGCCTTCACATTTTACCAAAATTAAAAAAAAAATTGTCTAAAAGTCTGACCAAATCTGTAACAATTGAAGCACCCTAATTCATGTAGATGTAACTAAAGTGAGAAAAGAACCTACCACTGATAGAATCACGACTTTGGTTGAAAACACCAATTGGTCACCCAGAGTCTTTATAAGTGATGAAAGATTGGCATGAAATCACTGCGGCATTTTTATGAGCTAAACTCTAAAGGCATGACTATTTTTCTCCTCACAGGACAACAAATCTTTTTCATTCATCTTTGTGTCAAGATTGATTTTAGCTCATAAGTCAATTGTTTTATTATCTGCTGTCACAATAGATGAATTGTGTTTCTTCAACTTTGCAGTGCAAAAAGATCTCATCCTATAATTGAGCAGCATTGGCTCATTATGGCCAGGAAAATGGCAAAATGGCCGACCTTCAATTCTTGAAATGGGCTTGGCTTTTAAACTTTGCAAATGACATAAACGTTAGACTTGGCATAATAATCGCGATCCAGAGGTACAAAAAGTCAAAAACATCAATTTCTCAAAAAAAACACACACACTAAGAATGAATTCATCTACACCTGGAAATCTAAATTCCACTGAAAACTTGTTTTCTATCAATTATGTGGAAAACAGTTTATGCACAAAATTCATGGAAAATAAATTCAACTATACTTTTTAAAGTCCTGTTTTCCATGGACTTTATGGAAAACTATTTTGATCCAAATTCAATTATTGGTTAAGAAATCAAGTCTTCTTGTGTGTCACCAGAATCTTGGACAAAGCCCCTAAAAGGAGGGACTGAAGACAATGTAAATATGAGAAAGAGAGACAGTGTGCCTGGTAACATCCTACGCAAAAAACGAAATGTTCACACATATTTTTCTTCGCTTCAATAATTCACAGAAATGCCTTCCTGTCTCTCTTCAGCAGCAGCAGCAGGTTAAAAGCCAGTTTTTAGAATCTTGAGCTTGAGCTGTTGTCCTTACCTCCCATAAAAAGTTGAAGGGCAACCACATTTTCTAATTCCAAAATGCCATCATCTCTGGCTGCTGCTGCAGCCTTTTGACAACCCCTTTAATATTCTGATAAAAAAAATCTAATTTCCTTGACTGGAACAGAAATGATCTAATTCCAAAATGCCATCATCTCTGCTGCTGCAGCCTTTTGACAACCCCTTTAATATTCTGATAAAAAAATCTAATTTCCTTGACTGGAACAGAAATGAGTTTTCATACTTCTTCATATTATATTAGGGTGCCCTGAGTTTGTGGCAGACTTGTGTAGACTTTATCATCGGTCAAATATTTTAAAGAAAAAGAACAAAAGGTCTAAAATTGTTAAAATGTGTAGCGGTATGTCAAATACTTGAATCACCCTAACAATACACAGTAGTGAAAAATGAACAAATTTTCGGACATGAAAAAAAAAACACATCTTGCCACCACTGGGAATTGAACCCAAACCCTTTTTAGAATACTGAACGAGAGAGGTCTCAGGTTCGAATCCCTACTTTGCAATGGAGAGAAAGTTGTGTTTTTAAACTATCACCAGAACATAGGTCATAAAGTACGAAATTAAAGGGTTGAGAGACACTTGGATAATTGACCCCATTAAGTGAATTTAAAAGTCTCAATTTCCTGTAAGGTTTGCTGCAAGCCTGTCTCTGAGAGGAAATGAAGTGGGTTTGGATCTAATAAGCTGTGAAGAAGCCCTTCTTTTCCACAAAGGCCACAAAGAGACAGTGATTTATCACAAGTTGGCAACTTTTTCATATTTGGTGATAATTTTACTGCTCATTTCCTTCTTTCTGATTTGTAGAAAAATTCCTTAGGAGGCAAGTTGAAGGGATCTTTGCTAGATGACGTTTTTAAGCAGGATGTATGTTATTATACGCCCAAAAGGACACTTTTCATTGCATGCCCTCATCAAAACAGGGTGGATCAATGTCTGGCCACATTTGATGGACTGGAAAATGGCATGAACCTGGCCACAAATCACATGAACCACAATTGCTTTTCGAAAACTATCAAATGCAATTGTGTTCAAGTGTACTTTGAATAATATTCTTTCTACCTGGAATATCATTAAAGTTTCAACCAAGGATTTTTTGTGACATGCCTGTCCCTGTTTGCTTTAACAGATTTGATTGACACTCTTCATGGTTTTTACAGCATGACCAGTATAGGGTGACTGGAACATTTCAGACAAAGTTGTAGACTTGAGATGCACAATTGTTCACTAATAAATAACTTTTAAAGAATCGAGTGGTTTGGAGCAAGAGTTTAAAAACGCTATGTTAAAGTCTGCAGCAAGATCTGAAAAAATTCAATCACCCTATTTCTGACCAGCACTTCTCAATAGACATTGAAGTAAAGTTCCTTTTAAGAGGATTATGGAGACTTTTGAAGCATCTACTGATGATGATGATGACCTCTAAAGGAACTTTTTTGGCAGCACACTGTTCATTCATTCATTCTTGGTGGTATAACAAAACTGCATGCAGACAAAATTAAGACTGATTTTTTCTTTACTAGTGAAGTAAACTTCATCATAATTAGAAGCCTGGAAATCTCTTCAATCTCTTTGATGGATTCACCTGACTGATGTTTCTTGTGCAAAATGGCTTTGTTTTCTTCCAACAAGTAACTCATTGAGGAGACTTAGTAGGAGGTCAAGGTGCCTCCCAAGTTCCAAAAGTTCCAAAGTTAGTCACCATGCCTTAATGTCATCCATCAGCACTACATGTATTAAGGAAACAAGGATGCATTTTAAATAGTTATTCTAGTTGGATGAGGCTTGAAGTCTTATCAGGCCTGACAAATCTGGGGCCCGATCCGTCATTTTGTGGTGCCTGGTGATCTTAAAAGCTCTCAAAAATTAAGCTTGACAGATGCTAGGGACATGTGCCAGCAGATCAATTTTTTGTTAGACTTCCTCTCCATCACCAGATTTCTAAAAAAATCTTTTAAAATGAAAAATCAAAAGTTGACTTTGGTGAAGTCTTGATATTCGAGTAAATAGACTAGTGTGAGATGCCAGAGGGAAATGACATCATAAAGGTTATTGAGTGGTCACTGGTCAATCCCTTTTGGGTATATGAAGTTCATGACCTGATCTTTTTTGCAGATCAAAGGCTAAAAGGTCATCCATCATCAAAAGGTTGGAAGGGTTTCATGTGCAAATTTTTTCCCTTTAACATCTTTTGACTGAGCATCAGCTGATTGAAATTACCTTGTTTTGGCATTTGAAGAAGGAAAAAACAACTTTGGTATAATGCAACAAGGAGAAGGAAGCGCAAGAAGTCTCAATATCCATTTTCTACTTTAGAAATGAACAAAACAAGAAGCTCCTTATGAGGCTATAAACATTTGTAGTCTTCCTTACAAAAAGTACTTATTTCAACCTATTCAATCATTTTTTTCTCTCTCTTTGGTTTGCCTCCATAACCAAATTAGGTAGCAAATGAGCTTGTGGTTGAGGAGAGGAGCAAAAAAACGAATCCAATTTTCTATTCCATTTATTTTGGGGAATAGATCATCAATAGAACATCATCAAAATTCAAAAACTACTTTGTTCTGTCAAAATTTCTTGACACCCAACACACACTGTAGTAAGAGTCAAATAAGCTAATTTTGAACTTTGATTAGAGTTTTATTTGGAAAATACTGGAGTTTGGTACAAAAGTGTTGAGTCGAATCCTCAGCTTATGAGAAAAGAAAAGTAGAATAGAAAATTATGGCTTGTCCAAGTTTCCAAGACCTATGGTAGGAAAGTGAAATTATATGACAGGTTTGCATAAAAGCAAGGCAGTATGAAAAGTGCATCAAAGGGGGCCCTTGCCTTATCACACCTCATCAAAAATAAGAGTCTAGCAGAGAGTCAAGATCATCTTGAAGGACTTTATGATTCTACGTCCAGGTCAGAAGTCAATCATTGCAAAGGTGGTGATGATGCAGCTCCATCTATCAAAACTTTTGAACAAGGCCCAAGCTAAGAAAGTAGATAATCAATTACATCCCATTAAAAGCTATCATTCTCTTTGAAAAAGGCATTATTAAGGTCATTGCAATGCATTGAAATGCTTGAACCGAAAATGAAGCCTCAAGCCTGCAGCTGAGAACTTTTGAAGCTCATTGGATTTTTGGCACTTCTTCAATGTCCAAGGTTAAGAAATTGAAATTCTAATGAGCTGCAAAGCTAGAAACCCTACAAGAATGCTTTTGACACAGTGTTTGAAAGTCATCAAAAATTGTCTCACATTGAAAAAAAAGTCTGCCGGGGGTAGGGATCGAACCTGTGTTTGTTGCAATTTTAACGCCGAATGACTCGATTTTGGTGGAAAAGCGATACTGTGAAATTGTAAAGGTAAAATGAGACTTTTAAAGGGGATTTTCAAACACTGTGCTGAGCCCCATAGAGCTGAGAATCTGAGACGTGACTTCATTAAACTGTTTCCACATGTTTAAACTTCTATAGTCTTGCTTAGTTGAGAAGCACAGAGGAGCTTCAGAGGCAGGAGGTCAATGCCGCTAATAATAGAGATGTTCATCAAGTGTCAATGCACAGTGGGCGGAATTTGACCAAAAAAGGACTTGTGGCCGAGACAGCAGCAGCAGCACTCAAAAATCATGCCTAGACTACATAAAAAGGTTTCCTACTCCATCAATTTTGATGTCAAATCAAATTCTAAATGCATGACAGAATTTTACTCAAAAAACTCATTTTAAACATTTGAATTTTCGCGCTAAAATTGGGAAAGATGCTTTTGGGTCATTTTCTAGCGTAAGAATTCAAATGCTCGGAAAATTAGCAACATAAACACAAGAAAATATAATTTTTGGCATGAAAAATGCAAATGAGACATTTTTTGCGATTTTCGCCCAGTGTGGGATATATCTTATTTTGAGGCCTGACAGCAAGTATGATAATCTTTTCCTACATGCCAACGGTCATGCAAAATTAAACCTTTTTTTTTGCACAGACAAATATAGAAATTGCCTTTTCATCAGGAGGAGGCCTAAAAACGCCCCCTGTGTGTAGGACGTACACGGATTCTTCTTCTTCCTTCATATAAGACCCTATAGTGGCCCCTCGTTTATTGCCGGACGTTGCAATTTGTTGAGAAACGAGCTATTAAAAATATGTAATTACATTTTCACTAGGCAATTTCTTTTTAAGAAAAATCACATTGTGCGGGAAAATCTCTTACCGTAGATTACTAACTTAACGCCCGGGCGTCGATAAAAATTTGAGTTCTGCTGCGGGGCGTTAATTATAAATTGTGCGTTAATTAGGGTTAAATGAATAAATGGGTGTTAATTTTGTATTTGGCGTTAATTAGGAGATGGGCGTTAAATAGGTAATCTACGGTATTTGAATTTTCGCTGCCAATTTTGGTGGCTAACCTTCATTTTCTCATCTAAGATTTTTCATTAAGTTTGGGTCTAGGATATGCTCTGCCCTGCTCTTCATCAATTTTCCAGTCTAGAGAGTTGAAAAGAGGGCATAATGGAGTTAAAGTGCTTAGAAGCTTAGAACTAGGGAGGTGACCCTGTCACCATTGAAAAGACGAGGTTTCTAGCCAGGCTTTTGTCGGCGGTGAAGGACTAAGACTTGATGGAGATGGACCACGCGCCATGCTTAAAGGCTTTTCTGCCTCAAAAGATCAAGCTTAGTAGTGCAGAATACTGACACAGTGGGTAAAAATCAATAAAATGTCGCTTACTTTATCCTAATGTACGCCCCCCCTCAAAGCTCAATTTTTTTATTAACGCTCGGGAGTTAAAAAGACAATCTACGGTAGTTTGAATTTTTGCGTGAAAAATAAACATTTTTGGCACGAAAATTCAAATATTTTGTATTAGAAATACAAATGGAAGATATGTTGTTTTTGGCGTGAAAAATGAGACTTTTTTTTGTTGCTTTCTAATACTGTGAAATAGTAGAAGAGGACATCACCAGATTTACATCTAAAGGCTTCGCTTCTTCTTCTTATGTAAAGTGTTTTTCTTGAAAAGGAAATCAAGAATATTTTTATCTGTTGTCCTGAAGTACAGTGGATCAAAATAACAAAAAAATGTCTCATTTTAGATCTGACTATCTTAATGCAAATCTTACACCTTTGTCTTGAAACACCCTGTATATTTAGGCAACCTACTCAAAAAAGTGAAATACCAAAACCAATCCATCATGAGTTGAAAAATTTCAGAGTGTGAACTTGTGAAGGGCTTTGAAAATTGGCCCAAACCCACACTTTCCGGTCGTTGTCGGTGAGGGTGTTAAGGGGCGGCAAGCATAGGTTGGTCTGCTGATATCAAAAAAATTGCAAACCTTGTTCAAGGTTGACATGACACAATTCGACACACGGTCCGAATGGAAATGGAATTTTTGCTGAGGATCATCGAGTTAACAAGCTGATCAAGCTCTACATGGTGTAACCATTTACACTGACAACACGGTGTTGGAAAATCACAGAAAAAGTCTCATTCAACATTTTGAGTGGACAAAAGTTAGTTAAAAAGGCCAAAAATGGTTCATTTTGGCGAGTTTTGGAAACCTGAAGCTTACGGTCAAACAGTGTTACCAGACAGATCAATTTTAATAGGACTTTTTGGCGAGTTTTTGAAAACCTGAAACTTGCGGTCAAACAGTGTTACCAGACAGATCAGTTTTAATAGGACAAAAATTAATGGAAAATGCCAAAATTCAAATGCGACATTTTGAGTAATTTTTTAAAAATGTGTGACAAATGTTTACAATGAGACCTTTTGATTGATTTTCAAACACTGTGCAGACGCAACAGAAGCCAATTTTGCCACTGTAGGAGGCTTCAAATGTTAGTTTTTTTTCAAACGTACAGATCGTAAAGATTATTTTGATAGATCTAGTTTAGGTTTCAGGTTTTACGATGTATTTCTAGCGACTCATTTGAACTAAAGTTTTTTTGTCTGCCAAAATGGGTAGATGGCGTTAAAAGAAACCATTTTCCGATTTTGACAATCTTCTCCGATTTTCTTTAGTAAAATGCTTATGAAATTCGGATTTTTGAGGAACCACTTCTTCATATTTTCAGCTGATAAAAATGAGACATTTTTGGTGATTTTCACACACTGTGATTGGCTGATATCATAGGGATGAATCTGCTAGATTTGCTACAAAATGACCCGAATCCTCAAGAGTCTCAACCTTTGCTATCTTAGAACTAAAGTTCATGACCAAATACCACTCGCACACTGTGGCAAAACCCAATTTTTTTTGTTTTTTGCATTTTGATCAAAAAATGGATTTTTGTTATTTTTGCGAAAACTCACAAGTTTTCATCAAAAGTCCAATTTTTTCACAAAAGTCTGAATTTTGCCCAAGTGTGTACCACTCTAATATTTTTTGCGCGCACTATTTGTTTCGCGCGCAGAAGGGCCCACCAGGTTGCGAACCGAGATATGAGAAATTCAAATAGAAAACTAATTAATGTGCACGATGGGCTAGCATCTCGTAAATTTGTCGAAAAATTCCACCAACTCCTTTAAAAACGAAAGTTGGGTTTTTTACAAAGTGGTTTTTTTTCTGGTGTTTGCAATGTTCAAATGACAGCCAATGCACGCCGAAAAATCGTGATTTGTGAATCCCCCTTTTGTCCGGTCTCCTTGCGGCGGCATGAAGATGGCGCTAGAGTTCTAAGCAAAGGAGACGAACTCATGTCTTTTTTTAAAAGTGAATTACCCAAATACATACATCATGACTTGAAAAATACTCGTGAAAAAATGCGAGCGAAGCGAGCTATCATGCCAAAAATAATCTAATTTTTCACAATGGGGCAAGACTCGATATTTTGTCCATCTGTGAACTTTGTAGATTTTTGCGTTACTTTGAAGTCAAACATCTAGATTTTAGGCGCGAAAATTCAAATATTTCAAATATTTGACTTTCTGAAAGCTTTGTTTTTTGGGCGAAAATTCAAATTAGGGATTTCATCAAAATTGAATTTTTGTACAAAAATTGGATTTTTGCCTCTGTGTGCCAATCACAGTGTTGGTAAATGCCTAAAAATGTCTCATCACTTTTGCACAATTTTCAACCCACTGAGTTTTTTTAGTGCATAACTTACAAAAAATCTTATCTTTTAGTTTGCCATTTCAATAGATCTTCTGTGATGTGTGTGCGTGGTCAATTAAGTATCATCAATTGTCTTACCTGAAATAAAAAAGATTGGAAATTAATGATCTTGAGGAGGTGGGCGCTGACTTCTGCAGTTTTCTGATGGCTGAAGTTTAGCCCCAATTAAAAGTCATTTTGAGACCTCCCACTTGAAACATCTGATAAAATGGGAGGGGTGACAAATAATGCTTTGCTACTGTAATACATTTATTCTGGTCCACACACTGGGGCAAAAATTGCAGAAAATCACATTTTGGTCCAAATTCAATTAATGGACCAAAAAATGAGTCTTGCCCCATTGTGATCTTTTTTAAGCATCTCAATTCAATCGAAAAATCTTGGATCTTTTCTTCTTTCCGGTCACGTGACCAATTAAGTGATTGAGGCGTGAAAAATGGGCTCAATTAAAGTTTCACAATCTTACGCCAAGGCTAATATTTCAACCTAATTGATGTTCACTGTAATGCTAAACTCTATTCTGCTCTAGCTACAGAGTGTGCATTCAGATCCATATCACAAAACCTATTTGTCAAATAACTCAACTACTAAGTAGAAAAAAAGTTACTTAGGTACTTTGTAAATACTAGGGTGTCCTAGAAATTTGCCGGAAATTGATAGTGTGAAAAATTGGATTGACCAGCAAGTCCAAAGGGTGAGCTGGGTCTGCATCATGCAAGAGCACATTGTTTAAAAATTAATCAAAATGTCGCATTTGAATTTTTGAATTTTGGCAACTTCCACCAATTTTTGTCTTATCAAAACTGACCTATCTGGTAACACTGTTTGACTGCAAGCTTTAGAATTCAAAAACTCGCCAAAATGGACCATTTTTGGCATTTTTGTCCACTCAAAATGTATACGTAGCTCACTTCGCTCGCAATGTCGAATGAGACTTTTTCTGTGATTTTCAAACACCGTGGCAAGAGTCCATAATCCAATTACATCGCGTGGATTA
>LT727913.1:693877-704839 GCA_900157175.1 Oithona nana | reverse complement strand
TTAAAATTGACCTGTCTGGCAACACTGTTTGACCGCAAGCTTCAGGTTTTCAAAAACTCGCCAGATTGACCATTTTTGGCAGTTTTGATAAACTTTTGTACACTCAAAATGTAAACGTAGCTCGCTTCGCTCACAATGTTCAATGACACTTTTTCTGTGATTTTCAAAAACCGTGAGCAACCATCAAATTTTGGGGCAAAAATTACTTTCTTTCTTTTTATTTTGTGGAATTTTTTTGAAAGCGATTTTCCGACACTTTTAGTTCAAATCGATCGATGGCGTCTGTCAATTGTCAATTGCACTAAATGCACTTTTATGATCCTGTTTTTGAAATTGGGTGGATGAAAGTGCATTTGGATCTGAAATGACTCCTACTACTATTGACATCACAAAGGTGACGCTAAAAGCTGAGAAGAAAGTGCCTGACGTGGTTTTTATCATTTATGTTGCCACTGCACAGTGTTTGAAAATGACTCAAAAAGTCTCATATTAGCACAGCATTACGAGCGAAGCGAGCTACGTAAAAGCCAAAAATCAACTTCAAAATCTTCAGTGTCAACTTTTGCCCCTTTTTTGGCGCGAAAATTCAAATGAGACATTTTCTGGATATTTGCAAACACTGTGTACTGTAAGCAATTATTCACTGACTTACTTAGTAACGAAAGTTTTGGAATGGAAAGATTAGAAGAAGTAAACCACTGAGGCTTCTTCTTTCCATAATTTATGCTCCAACATCCATCCAAAAGTTTTCATATCTTTTGTCGACTCCTCACTTTTCTGAACCTCATTACAGAAGGTAAATAATCTTACTTTATCGAGAATCAAGATCCGGATGTAGAAAATGTTTCATTTGAATTTTCAAGTGAAAAATAATATTTGACCGTAGATTGCCTATTTAAGGCCCTTTACCTAATTAAAGCCCAAATTCTTATCAACTCCCAAGTATAAAATACTAATTAACGCCCACTTCAAAGCTTTAAAGGATAATTAAAGCCCAGGTGCGTTAAATAGGCAATCTACGGTATTCTGTTCATTAGAGTGATTGACTTATAATTTTTCCCACTGTGCAATATTTTAAAAAGGCTTCTCTGAAAGGAAACCTTAGATACGAATGTCATTCAAATATTAAAATACAAGAGGAAGTAGAAAATAGCAAAATTTGAAACTGTCTACAAATAAAATAAAGTTACGACTTTTGCTAATACTGATGCCATTTACGCACAATATCATGTCTATTTAAAGAACAATAAGCACACAATTCATCTCCGCTAATTAGATTAGACTGTTCTAAAATGGCTTTCTAAAAAAACCACCTGTTAAACCTGCATTAGAAAGCAGCCTCATTATTTTGAATGATTTTCGTCTTACCTTATTTTCCAGGAAAATCTGAGTTCTGAAAATCACGCAACACCTGAGATTTTTTTTTGTTCACCTGACAATTGAGTGTCAGAGACGGACTAAAGGCTGCTTTCGAATCACCGTCGTAGTACTACTCTCTAAAGTTGGAAAATAGCGCTTGCCGATTTTCGAATGCGCGCGCGCATCTAGCTTCCCACTACTCTCCTCACTCTCCCGCTACCACTCCACATGATTTTCTCTTTGGTCCTTTTGTGTGTGCTAATACTTCCTCAATTCGGAAAATTTTCTGTATTTTTGAAAATGCAGAAAATTCAGTTTAAAATAATTTACCGTAGATTGCCTATTTAACGCCTCTCTTCTAATCAAACACCAATCCTAAACTAACGTCCAATCTTAATTAACGCACATTAAATATTATTCAATAAATTTAATTTAATAAATATTCTGTAAGAATTAAGGCCCATTTCATAATTAACGCACAATTCCTGATTAACGACCCCTCAAAGCTCGAATTTTTTTTATTAACGCTCGGGCGTTAAAAAGGAAATCTACTGTATTTCGAATCATGCTTCGCGTAAACATCTTTAATAAGATGGGTGCCGTACCGGCACGCCTGCCCACTCAAAGTTCAAACAGCTGACTAGGGTAAACTAAATAATTCTAATAAAATTGTATTATGCACTAAGTGATTTTTTTTTTGTATGAGATAGAGGAGTCTTTTAGTGTGCTATTTTTAACTCATCCCTCTTTCAAGAGTTTGTGAAACATCACCTTGCTTTCCCTTCTACTCCTCAACGGTTTCTGGTTTCGCTACTACCTTTCCAATGCACTACAAACAACATATCAACAGACTTACATGACTTTTTCCCAATTTGTGCAATTTCGTAAAGGCTTACAAAATTGGGCTTACTTGTCTCTAATAATGTATTTGGGAGGCTGCAATACGAAATCAAAAGCAGTAACAATTTTCGTGTCAAAATAACCATTTTGGGGGATACCGTAGATTGACTATTTAACGCCCGGGCCTTAATATTTGTTTTTATGTTAGGGGCGTTAAATAAGAATTGTGCGTTAATTAGTATATATTCAATAAATGGGCGTTAATTCTCACAAAAAATTTCAGACTCTGCGTTAATTAAAATTGGGTATTAAATTAGGAGGCGTTAAATTGGCAATCTAAGGTACATTATAATCTTCTTTTAAAATTCAACAAAAATTTCGAAATTTCGAAAAGAGCTTTTCAAATGACGTTAAAAAAAGAAGAAGAAGAGAGGATCGCAGAAGACAAAAGTTCATTAATTCCAGAGACTTTTTCTCAAGATTCAGTCAGCGGAAAATTGAACCTCTCGACTCTTTTCCTCTACCTTAGCTTTTTAACTTTTCTTTCCTTTTCCTTATGTGAACCACAAAATGACGTCAAATAATCTGCTAAAAACTTTACAATAATCGAAAGTTATCAAACGGACAATTCTTACAAAAGAGGAAAAAATTTTACAAATCAAAATCTCAATCAATAGAAATGAAGAAGTTCCGTCAAAAGGTTGCGTGATTGGAAGGCAAATTGTTCCGTTAAGTAACAAAACTGGATTTGTCAAATCTTTTGTCCTTTCAAAATTCGAGTACAAAAGAGCAGCAACAGAATTTTATCACATGTGCATCGTAAATCATTGTCAGAATATTTTATTTTTTTGTAATCTAAAAATCTGATTTTTCACTACTAAAGTTATGTAAAAATGTATCCGAAAATTGTCACTTCTCAATTTTCAAAAGAGTTTCTAATGACGATGAAGAATTTTTACAGCAGGGATCTCCTTTGTAAACTTTTTTAAGATCATTACAATCAGTAGAGCCAACAAATATATTGAAATATTGAAAAAAAAAAATCTTTCGGTTTTTTAAGGAAAATTAAACATTTTCATGATTTTCCGATTTTTCGATTTTTAACTTTTGAATATTTTGGGTCCTAAAAGTAAATATTTTCGTTGGCTCTAAATTTCTACTAAAGTTATGGAAAAATCTATGCGAAAATTGTCACTTCTCAATTTTCAAAAGAGTTTCTAATGACAATGAAGAATTTTTACAGCAGAGATCTCCTTTGTAAACTTTTTTAAATCAATACTACTAGTAGAGCCAACAAATATATTGAAAATTGGAAAAAAAAATATCTTTCAGTTTTTGAGAAAAATTAAACATTTTCATGATTTTTAAAAAATTTCCGATTTTCCGATTTTTAACTTTTAAATATTTTGGGTCCAAAAAGTAAATATATTTGTTGGCTCTAAATTAGTTATGCGAGCGAAGCGAGTTACGTTTACTCATTCCAAATTGATTTTAACGGAAAAATGTAATCTGATTTTTAGAATTTCAGTTAATCTTTTTGGACTAAAATAATTATGAATTTTCACGAATAAAAAGAAGTTCAAAATAACTTTCGCTCGCTCAAAATTAGAAATCCAGATTTCCGGAATCCGGATTCTTACCTATTTCGTTGGAAGATGAAGAGACCGGACTTGTCGTTGTCGACACTTTTTTGGATTTCTTATCCTTATTTTTATTCCACGGAAAAAACGACATCTTGATGTCTTTTCTTAGATTTTATTCACTTCACAAACACATTCACTGAATCACCTGAAAGAAAGACAGAAAAAAATTGTTCAAAAGTTTGGATAACCAAGTGGCTGAAAAACCTGGTTCACAGTGTTTGAAAATCAGCAAAAATGTCTGACTGCATTTGAATTTTTGCGCATAAATTAATCAATGAAGAATAAAATGAAGATTTTTGACGCAAAAATTGAATTTTGTAAAATGAGTCGTTTTGAGTGATTTTCAAAACACTGTGTTTTCTTGGACCCTTTTTTCTGCCTTCGAAAAAACCGGTTTATCAATGCAAAAATTGATCGGGAAAACTTTCTCTCCTCCTCTCGAATCTTTGACGACTCAAATAGTTTCGACTCAAAATGACGTACCGTCGTCAATTTCTCACGCGCTGCCTCCCAACTTGAACTGATCTGGAGATCTTTGTCAAAAACTTGTTAAACAACTTTTTCCACTTTTCAGATAAACCTTTTTGATGATTAGCCTTTTTTCATGTACTTACACGCATAGTAAATCCTAATCGGATAATTTGTCACGAAAAGAAATTTTCAAAAGAGTACTATACGAATTTAGAATTTTTTTTCTTTGGCGCGAAAATTGTTACTTTTTACGATATTCAAATTTCTGCTTTTTGATATGGTAAAAAAAATTCGCATAAATATCTGAGTTGAGTTATTCCAACAATATTTTTGAGTTATAAATAGAAACAAAATAAATATGTAAAAATATGTCAAAAATATGTTTTGACATATTTTGTCAATGATTAGAAAAAATTAGTATTTAGAGTATTTTGCATTGATTGCATAAAAATGACATATTTTGGTAGTAAAAAGCACATATTTATCTTGTCTCCTGTTCTAAATTAGAAAAATTCTTCCATCACAATTTTTACATTATGAACAATTTAAAACATTTCGATCTTATGACATGCCCTGCATATCCTAAAAAACTAATGTCAACGCTTGGACCAAGTCCAACAAGCAATGCAAATGATATTTACCTTGAAAAATGCACTGAAAAACTACTGAGAAATCAACTCAGTAAATGTCTCTTCAGCCCTTCTCAGCTTTTTGTTGTTGTTACTAACTGGAGTTGCGTAATAATAAAGCTGAGAAGTTGTAAACTGAAGTGAACCAAAAATTGTTGCTGTTGTCCTGGCTTGGCCATCACACTGCCTGGCTCACTGGAGAAGATGAGAAGAAGCTGAGAGTCGCAGCTAGCGCGGGCGGTGGCCAGTGCATCCCGGCCGGCCAAGACCCCCTTGTTCGGCCCTAACCGTGTACTATGACAATAAATATGGCCTGGAACTTGCACTATTCTACATCTGCTACTGCAGTAGCAGTGGAATTTTTGGGACGCATCAAAAATCAGAAAATGACACACTGTGAACTTACACTCTTTTTAACGCCGTACATTTTTTTCCAGGCTTTCTAAAATCAGGCTTGACAATTTTTTGAAGGAGAGAGGTTATTGTCTGCTTTTATTACAATCAATATGTTAAGCTTGCATTATTAACAGCATCACAGTGTTGGAAAATCTTTTGAAAAAGTCTCATTTTTACAACATTTCAATGTTCCGCCCCTATCGTAATCAACGCCCAACCATAATTAACGCACATTAGTTTACTATATCCTAATTAACGCACAATTCTTAATTAAGGCCCAATTCTGAGTTCATTTTTTTATTGACGCCCGGTCGTTAAATAGGTAATCTACGGTATTGCAATTTCCTCGTACAGCTTTGGCCATTTTGGGACGAAAATTCAAATATCGGTTTGGGTTTGAAAATTCATGTGAGATATTTTTGGCGATTTTAAATCATTGTGACTTGTCATATTATAAAAACCTTGCAATTTTGGTCCCAGTTTCTTGCTAATTTAGCGTTCATCAAAATCAGGTGAGGAGCTTTGATAATAAATTATATCATCAGCTTTAATTAGAACTTGTGCAATTTCAAGTTTTGTGATGCCTTCATAAAAATGTAGGGTAATTGAGATTTAGCAGTTCGATTTGCACATTTTGAGGCCGGAAAAAATATTTTGAATTTTTGAATGGTGAAAATGGTTCTGCGAAGAGCAGCTCGTGCTATACTGCAGCAATTTGCAGTGGTTTTTAGGCTCATTTATGAATCTAGGCCTGACATGCTATGAACTGTTGCATGTTTGGCCATTATTTTTCTAGATGACAGGAGCACAACAATACCAGCAGCAGCTCAATGAATGCATTATTTTTACTGTGCTTGCTACCACATTATTCTCCTTCTCTTTTTACCACATTTACACATCATCAGGCCTCGGATTACCAATAAGAAAAGCAAATCTGGCTTAATGAGAAAGCCGAAAAAGTAGGGTAATACAGAGCTGTGCTTGACTTTTTTTTGATGTGACAGGCAGTAACAAGTATTCGAGGTTTTGTGAAATACCCTAATTTCTTGGAAATCACTAAATTGTCATTTTTCAAAGTCTCAATTCTGCATTTCAAAAATTGAATTTGAAATCCTTGAATTTCCAAAATTCCGTTTGAATTTTCGCGCCAAAAATGAATACCGTAGATTGACTATTTAACGCCTGGGCGTTGATAGAAAAATGTTGCATTTATTAATATATTTTAAAATGTTTTAGACTGTGCGTTAATTACGATTGGGCGTTAAATAGGTAATCTACGGTAGGTATTGTCTTGATTTTTTTATCAGTTTCAGTCTTGTTTTATTCTAAAATAGAGTTAAAAGTTTGATGAGAAAGTGTGGTTGCGTTGCCAAGTCTGCATTAAATTATCAAGTTTCGTTCAGGTTCTTTGCTTCTTCCCCCTTCTTCTTTTTTACTAAGGCCACAGGAAAAGTTTCGCTATGGGGGCCAACAAAAGTTTCCTCGTTTCATTAATAAAGCAAAGATGGTCAATTTTCTGTACAAAATGCACCAAAAAAGGGGCTCTTTGGCTACCTAACCAAGCAGAAGAGCTCTTGTAGTTGTCAACCTTGGCCTTCGTCCTTTAAAGAAGATATAAGCCCTAAGTAAGATCCCTATATTCACAATGGATGAAAAGTTACGGGAAAAGTCTCATTTTTCTTCAATTTTGCGACAAAATAAATGATGTTTTCGTTGCTAATTTTTCAAATATTTTCTTGAATTTTAGGCGCGAAAATTGAAACTTTTTTCACTTGGTAAGGTTTAATTTGAAATTTTTCGCTATTTAGGCGTGAAAATTCAAATGACATTTTGGCCCATTTTTCAATTTTTGCATTGGAGAAACTTTTGGCGATAGAAAAGGTCATAAATTCATTTTCGAAAAAATATTCTGTCAAACTGCTGCTGTTGTAAAATTGTGTTGACAAGAGTGTGTAAAGCGGATAAAAGTTTATCTCAAAGTGTGATTAATTCCCTTGTTAATCCGCAACTACTGCTGTTGCTCTGCTGCTGCTCTAGAGCACCGTTTGATATTGATATTTTCAACGACCTGTACTCAAAGATTGAATTTCACACATTTTCGGGCAATAAAAATTAGTCGTTGAACTCGTTGAAGTCAAATCAAAGAATTACGATTCAAAATCTGAGTTACCTATTTATACAATTCTTATGATTTCACGGTGTTTGAAAATCACAGAAAAAGTCTCATTCAACATTGCGAGCGAAGCGAGCTACGTTTATATTTTGAGTGGACAAAATTTCGGTACAAAAAAAATTTTTGGTCTAAAAAAAATTAAAATGAGACCTTTTTGCGGAATTTCAAACCGCTGTGCGTCATTCATGGACATATTCTGACAAATTGTCTTGTAAGCTTACAAATCACGAAACGTTCTTTGTAAGTAACAAAGTTAATTTGTCGCAATAATCTTACCTTAGGCCTGTTATAAGGCAATGCATCTTTCTTCTCAGCAGAGCAGTAAAAGAAGTTGCCTGCAAGAAAGGAAATCACGCACTGAGGAAGAAAAGCGGAATTTCGAGCGGCGCACACACTCACGAAAAAAAGGCACGAACGAGTGTAGCAGGAGAGTAGTGGTATTCACTACAGAAGCTTCTTTTATTACTAAAGCGCCTTTCTTAGCTGGAGCTATAATTGAAGGACGAATAGATGGATTAACTAAGAAAAGAAGTCAGAGGTTGCGTGAGTCTTAAGAACTAGCTTTGCGTGACCTAACATGATAATTTATTCGTGGAAAAATGGCTGAAATTGGCCCTGAAGGTTTTTTATGTACCGTTGATTAAATATTTAACGCCCATCTCCTAAATAACGCCCAATCCTAATAAGGCACATCACAGTGTTTGAAAATCACAGAAAAGTATCATTCAACATTGCGAGCGAAGGGCTAAATTTACATTTTGAGTGGACAAAAGTTCACTTTTTAAAAAGGCCAAAAATGGTAAATTTTGGTGAGTTTTTGAAAATCTGAAGCTTTCGGTCAAACAGTGTTACCAGACAGGTCAATTTTTAAATTAACTTTTGTCCACTCAAAATGTAAACGTAGCTCGCTTCGCTCGCAATGTTGAAGGGGACTTTTTCAGTGTTTTTCAAACACCGTTTGGTTCATTTTTTTGACTTCTTTTCAGTACTAGACTTATTTGCCATCTTTGAAATTGTTTCAGTCTTCAAAAAGAAGAAAATCCGATATTTTAGGCTTTATCAGTTTTATTTTCAGTGTCTATAATTCATCGTATGCAACGAGAATGGCTACTTTACTGCATCGTAGAACAGCAGAATGAAGAATTACGAGAAGAGCAATACTACTATCTTTGCAAAAGAAAAAGCAAGCGCAAATTGGCCCTTTTTCGCATCATTTTTTATAGAGGTAAAGTTGTAAAAGAACGTGAAAGCAAACGCTCCTCTATCTCTCAAGGGAAATTCGAGACCCAATTAAAGCCTCGAAAAAGCCTATTTTCTGTCTCCTTTGTTCTTAACACGGTGTTTGAATATCACCGAAAAAGTCTCATTTTTAACAATGTGAGCGAAGCGAACTATGATTACATTTTGAGTGGACAAAAGTTCTTAAAAATGCCAAAAAATGGTCCAATTAGGCGAGTTTTTGAAAACGTGAGGCTTGCGGTCAAACAGTGTTACCAGACAGGTCAATTTCAATAGGACAAAAATTGGTGGAAAATGATATAATTGAAAAAGTCAAATGCGACATTTTGGGTGATTTTCAAACACTGTGACATTCTAAGATATTTTAACGCTCCATAAATCTACTACATCCTAATTAACGCACTCTTCAGAACTCGAAATTTTAATTAACGCCCGGGCGTTAAATAGCCAATCTACGGTATTCTTACTGTGAAAATAATGGTAGCTCGCTTCGCTCGCAATGTTGTAAAATGAGCAACCTGTAATGCAGTATTTTTCTTTCAAAGGCCATCCAGATAAATAAGGCTTAGCTTACTAGTATCAGAAGTAGCTTTTGTGTAGTGCAGCAGAAGTCGAAGGCTTTGCAAAAAAAAAAAATGAGAGGCCGAAAGCAAAAATGGGGGAAAAAGGGACGGAAGTGCATCATATACGCAGAGTTAGAAAGCCAAAAATGGATTTTTTTCTCATTTTTCTTTTTGTATATTCTACTTCAAGTGTTTCTTGGAATGATGTTTGTATGATTGTATCCACATCTGGTGTACGTAATTGCAGTAAAGCTACTATTTTTGGCGCGAAAATTCAAAGCTCATTTTTCAGAAGGTATGAAAAGGCTTTTTCCAAATCCTCGTTCCTCATACATTCAAGTATTGCGCCAAAGGCTGTCTCTCTTTCCTCCGTCTTCTTCTTCATTCTGTGTGTGTATATTTTGAAAATGCGTTTGCTGCTACTACTGCCTTTGCATACATGCCGCAAGCATTGGCATCAGAAGCAGCTTCAAACTTTGTAATTTACAGTAAATTTCAAACCCAGTGAACTTGAAACTTCCTTTTATAAAATGTCTCATTTTCACAGAAAAATATCTAGAAAATCAGCATTAGAATGTGAAGGTGTAAAATTGCCGTTTCGGCGTGAAATTTCAAATATTTTTTTTCTCTTTTTTTGGTGATTTGTCAGTTTTTTGAGGACAGAAGAAGCAAAGCGAGGATTTATTTAATTACTTTAAATACATGCAGGTAATGTATTTGGAAATGTATCCAAAGATTCACATTTTCTCGGCCTGCAGAATTCTTTGAATTTTCATAGGTTTGCAAACGCAACCAATACCAACAGTCAAGTTCCTCTTATGCACCACCATCTCTTGGTCTCCGATTATTTTGAAATATCCAACATCCAAAAGTCCACTCAATTGATGACACTGCCAAAAAATTTTTAAAAAAGTGTTTTAAAATCAATCAAACTTTTTTTCCGCATTAAAATTGCAGATTTTTTGGGGGGTTTTCGCGAAAAATAAGAATTTTTCGGTGAATTTTTTGGTTACCTACTTTGCCAACTTGATGTCCAATTTCGCAAGGAGCTCCAGTATGAAGACAAATCCATTCTGTGATCTTTGAAGGGATTCTTGCTTCATTGACAGACAAGATCGACTCCACATCACATCCACAGGAAGGTCCGGATCGGTGGTGATCAGCCAAAGCTGTGTTGGTAAGCAAAAGTACCATAAGTGAACTGACCAACATCTTGGAGGAGAATGACCAGGAGGCCCTTCAAGACGTACTTTTATATCAATACCAAACTACGCGTAAATGTATTCTCGATTAGGGTGGGTCAAATAGAAAAATATTTAAAATCCAGATAGTGTATTTTCCGATGTATTTTTCTTCAAATTGTCTTCACCCTAGATGTACTTTATCTTTAGACTCTGAAGACCAATTCCCCACCGGCTAAACTGAGGGGAAAAAACTCTAATCATTTTAAAAAGTTCAGAAGTCACCTGAGATTTGAGAGGCTGACACTTTACGAAACAAGAAATTGTCAATCTCAGGATTTTAGGGAATGAAATTGTTCCAAAAAGAGAAAAATGCTAAACAACAAGACCAACAAGGTTTTAACAGTAGTGTTTTCTTATAGTGTGGAAAAATGCTGTCTTTGACCCATGGACCCAAAATGAGTTGGG
>LT727913.1:639338-654209 GCA_900157175.1 Oithona nana | reverse complement strand
CTAGCCTCAAAATTGACGAATCCCCTACATTGGACGTCCGTGAGAATTGATTTGGGTTATCCCCTTTTACATTTCTTCAGGTACTTTACAAGATGAAAAAGGCACCGAAGAAGGTCCAATTTACAAGCTAATTTTGGAGAAAAAGTTGCACCTTAGGATGATGACATTAGAAGACCAATTGATGGACAAAAAGGAAAGAAGGCATCAACTTAACTTATCCGATGACGGATATTTCAATTCACTACCTAGAGAAATTATTCTTTTCATCCTGAGCCATTTAGACTTTCGAAGCCTTATCCAATGCTGCCAAGTGTCAAAGAGCTTTCGTGATATTGCAAGTGACCCTTTACTCTACAGTCGACTAGAATTAAAACATCTTTGGCACAAAGTGAGCAATGCCACGCTCAAGTCAGTCTTCCGTAAAACCAAGCTGCTCAAGTATCTGGACATTTCTCATTGTGGGAATTACGGTCGACTCACTCCTGTTACACTGCGCACTTTTATCTATGCCAGAGGTGCCAAACTGACCAACCTTCTGTTACAAAATTGTCACGCTGCTACAAAAATTGTTTTAGTGTCCATAGGAGCAACCTGCAAGCAACTTGTAGATCTAGACCTGTCTAATTTGCATTACATTGAAACGGGTAACTTTGGGCCAATCGCACTCCTCAACAACTTGCAACAACTCAATCTCTATCGAACTCGTATTGGCACCCGCGAACTCTCTGACATTATCAAGTCCAATGCCTCCACATTGCGCGCGTTATACTTGGGCTCATGTCTCAGAATTGACGCAGACAAAATATGTGAAATATTGTCAAATGAAAGCTGTAACATGCTCTCCGTTCTAGATTTGTGGAGGTCAAACTCTTTAACCTCTAGAGGAGTCACACACTTATCAAGCATAAGCTCTCTCATTGATTTAGATTTAGGTACCTACCTATCTAGTTGAAAACGACGTCGGAAAATGACTGAAAATCAGCTGATTTTTGCTTCTTGCATTTACAGGATGGTGCGTCAAAGTCAATTCTGGATGTGTTCGAACCTTGGTGTCGTCCAAATGCACCCAATTGCGAAGATTGATTCTGACTTCACATCGACAAACGTCAGATTCAGACATTGAGTCTATTTATCCACTTGGCAGGACACTTGAGCAGTTTAGTTGCATGGGTAGTAGGAACGTTTCGCCGGAATCCATCCTGGATTTAGCTATGCATTGTCCCAATCTAATTTACTTAGACGTCAGCTACTGTGATCAAATTGAAGCTGCCGGCCATGATGTCCACGAGCAACTGAGGAAATTGTTGCCCAAGTGCAATGTTCAAATATCAATCAATGATGCTTGAAAGAAGATCAAAAATAATATAAAATAATAATCTGGTTGTTATCTGTAGAGATTGATTTCTATATTTTGTAATCCTTTTGTTTTTCTTTTTAACTATTTACAAAAAAAGAAGGGTGTGGCGAAACAGAGATGATGATGCAAGGATTGCAGCAGCAGGGTATGAAAATTGAAATGTAATGAAAGATACTACCAAAATTTACTTTCTGTTCATTAGAACAATGTAGTAGTGCAGGGTGAACAATCAAGTCCCAAGGCAAGTAGTCTCCTGTCAGCTTTTATTCTGGCAAAGTACATCATGCCAGACTTTAAGTGTTCTTCCAAGTCTCTAAATGAAGTGATGAATATTCGAAAAAGTTGATAATGGTTTCCTGTTTGGTTGAGTAGGGAGAGAAGGCAATAGAGATAGAGGAGGGGGCAGCGGGGGCCATGAAGGAGCTATGCGTGTAATAAGGGGTGGGGCTTGAAAGAAGTGGCGGGACTTATTGCGAAGTTCCAGTTCCACTTCCAGAAGTCACCATATTCTCTTCAGCTCCTCCTTTGGCAGCCGCACTTGAGCCACTACCACCGTTGCCTTCGGCCATGGCAGAGGCTGTTGACGCATCGGCTGCGTCAGAGGAAATATTGGTCGATGCTGCTGCTGCTGCTGCTGCCCCCGAATCTGCTGCCGCGGCGGCTACCGATTGCGAGTTGGCCGTTTGCGAGGCCAAATGTGAGGGGATGAGTTGAGAGTTGAGGGTGGGCTGAATCTTCAGTTCCGAATCTGTGAAATTGAAGAGTGGCGGCAGATCCCGTCCGTTGGGCAGTTTGGTTCCAGGTTCTCTCAATTCATCAAAATAGGTGTGTGCACAGGCTTGTAATGGCGTAATCCTTGCTGATGGAGTGTACTCCAGCAGGCGAGAGACAAGGTCGATGGCCTCGGGAGAAGTGCGCGCCCTAAAGACTTTTTGCCAGGGGTGAGCCTTGATTTGAGGGAATTTGAATTCTGTGTAATTGGGATTCATTTCCTTGATCTGCTCACGAGTTGGGGTGCCAAGCACCTTAATGATTTCCACCAGTTGATCGACACCAGAATCTCCGGGAAATATGGGTTGTCCCAGCATCAACTCGGCAAAGACGCATCCAGCACTCCAGACGTCAATATTAGTCGTGTAGTCAGTGGCTCCGAAGATGAGCTCTGGAGCTCGGTAGTATCTGGAGCAAATGTAGGATACATTGGGCTCTCCTCGCACCAGGTGCTTGGCACTTCCAAAATCGCATAATTTAAGAATGCCGGACTCTGGATCCAAGAGCAAGTTCTGGGGCTTGATGTCGCGATGACAAATGCCTTGAGAATGTATGTATGCCAGGCTTCGGAACAGTTGGTACATATAAAGCCTAATAAAGGTGCCCGGAATGGACTGCTTGCTCTTGGCGTACTGCCGGGCCACTTTGTACACGGTCTCAGGGATGAATTCCAGGACGAGGTTCAAGTAAATCTCATCTTTTTTCTCCCCAGAGGTATAGAAGAAGTACATGAGTTTGACAATGTTGCAATGTTCCAACCGCCTCATGATTTGAAGCTCACGGTTCTTGAACCTCTTATCTTGCAAAACTTTCTTTATGGCAACCATTTCACCCGTCTCACAAAGCTTGGCCTGATATACCACACCAAAACTACCATTGCCAATGACCTGTGAAAACCAAGTGAATAGTAACCATCATCGATGTCATCGATGTCATCAGTCAGTACTCAAAGAACCAGATTAAAACCCTACCTTGGTATCTGTATAGGAGACTTCAGTGGACCGGTCTGGACCCTGTCCAGGGCTTGCTATGACTGTCATCACTTTACTCCCGCCGTCCTTGGATATCTTCATCTTATGGCCTTCGGTGTCCTACTCCAGGACCTTTTCGACCTCAAAAACTAGTCGTCGCCTTCACTTATAACAGGGTCAGCTGCAAAGGAGAAAAGAAAGACTTGCAGTACTGCAGCCGTAGTTGGAAAGGCCAACCAGTCAGAATAGAAAGCATTATGGCACAGAATAGAAAGCCACCTCCAAAGGCCCCCTTCTTACCTGCAAAGCCTCTTCTGCTTCAACGAGAAGGCCACCGCAGCGCCACCAGCAATTGGAAAAAGAGGAAGCCTGGCAATTCTCTCAGTAGTAGAAGGCCAGCTGCGTGCAAATACTACTACGCCGTTTTGCTAGTCAGTCAGTTGCCAGCAGAATAGCAGTAGAGCCCTGCCTTGCCGCACTACCAGCTGTCAAAATACCTTGACAGTCAAACGTCGTCAAAAAATGCCAAAAAAATCCGACGCCGCCGCCATCGCCGCGTCAACAAATAATTCCATGGATTTTTTTCAGCTTTACAATCATGACGTTTCTCTCAAAGCTTTGGTTTCTCTTGCATCCCAAAGTTGCATCCTTTTTTAAGCGCGAGCTCAACCTGCTCGCGCTTCTACATCTTTGTATTTTCTTGTTGTTGTTTAGCAATTTGTCAAATTGGAACAATTTTATACTTCTGGAACAATTTAATTCTTTCTTTTGTTAAAAAAAAAAAAAAATATCTGTTAAAACATTACTCTAGATCAAAGTTGAAAATTAGGTCAAAAAGTCTCATTTTACAAAACAAAAAAGTTCCGAGATTAGTTTCGGAACTTTTTTGTGGAAATGTTGCTGGCTTCAAAAAAGTTCCGATTCAGTTTCGGAACTTTTTACTTCCAATTTGGTAACTTTTATTGTTCATTAAATTTTTCAAATATGTTTTTTCTTTTAAAAGATATTATTTTTTCTGTTTTTTCCCCCTTTTTTCTATTTTGCAAAATCATCTTGATCTGGAAGCAATTATGAAGTCCTCCCAGTTGCAAGCTAAGAGATGATTGCTTATTCTCAGTTTCAATTCGAATTCCGATTTCGGCCGTGTAGAAAAATAGAAAAAGAAAATGGAGCCCGCTGACGTGAAAGAAAAAGTTGGGACATGGCTTAAACAATTGCCAAATGATTTTAGAAATGACAGCAGCTCCTCTTTTTCATCATCTGTTGTTGGTGAACCTGTAAAGGGCAAAAGTACTACCAAGGCTACTACCTCCGATGTTGATGTCACTGCCAATGGATCAAATGAGGAAGCAATCGCTCAAGAGTCTTGCTCCTGGGATCCAATGAAGTACGACTACATCACGCCAGCTAACTGCAAACCCTTTTTCGGCAACTTTGATGAGGATCTGGTTGATAAAAGAGAGCAAAGGTTATGTCGTTTCTACCGAAGTAACGGATGGTGTTCCTATCAGAAAAATTGGTAAACTTCATATTCAGTATTCACATCCTTTGATTCTCACCTTTTTTTCATCTCTCATTTCAGCCGCTTTCTCCACGTTCAAACAGGAAGCTGTGAGTCATTTCATGATAACTCCTTTTAAAAAAAGAAGTACATACAATCGGAAAAAAGAGAAAAACTTTGGTTTTATTTCTAGCTTTCTTTGAAGAAGAAGATGAAACCACAATGACCATTGCTCATCATGAGATTCCATTACCCAAAGTTGGAGCCACCATTGCTTTGAATATCAACGTTGTCCGGTCACCTTCATGTTTCTACATCAGTCTAAAACCTCTTGCCACCTTCGTTGGAGACGAAACAATTCTAGTGAAATTGAACAGTGAAATGAATGCATGGTAAATGATGGGAAAATGTTGAATTTCAAAGCCAAAGCAAATTGTTTCTTTTTTCATTCTTAAAAAAGGTACTGGAACGAAGAAGAGAAAGAGCGAAGCAGACCTTTTTTGGTTGGTGAAATTGTCGCAGCTCTGCATGAAGACCAAAGATTTTACAGGGCCAGAATTATAGACTATGATGAAGATAGTATCGAATTACACAGTGATCTGAGGAAAGATCAAAGAGCCAAGGTAGGTCTTTTTTTCAAAAATTGTTCCATGGCGGCTGCTGTTGATGATGAATACTTGCCTTACAGGTTTTTTTCGTCGATTATGGCAGAAGCACCTATGTGGATATTGCAGATATTCGCACCATTAATCCAGACCACCTAAGTTTACCCTTCCAAGCTATAGGTACCAGGTGTCCCAACAAGTTTTAGACAGGAATTTAGCAAAAAAATCGCTAAATGTTACGAAAAGCGAAAAAACTCGTGAAAGTTTGTTTACATTCTAGCTAAGCAGTGCAGATCTCTCTTCAATTTGACGAATATTTTTGACAAAAAATTTCCAAATTCTAATTTGAGATTCTCACTAAAACTTCTCATCTAAATCTTGTTGGGACACCCTGTATCATCCCACTTATCCCACTCTTTGATACATTTTTAAGCTACTATTTGGTATTTGTACAAGGATTTTGTTTTACAGAGTGTAGCTTGGCTGATGTTGGACCTGCTAAAAAAGGATGGCAGGAAGCCTCCAAAACGTTGTACAACATGACAAAGGGAAAAGAACTGCGTGCCAATGTTCGCTCAAATGAAGCATGTCGTCTGGATGTGGACCTTTTTGCCAAGAATCCAAGTAATGGTACTTGGGAAAATATCAACGAAAAACTGATTGAGCTAAAATTGGCAGTCTCTAGCCCAACTATTATTGCTCCTGGAAAATGCTTAATCATTCCAGGGTGAACAAATGGATCATGTCAGTCAGGTAGCATATGATCAATTATGACTAGAATATATTTTTTGCCTACATGATTAGCATGGTGTCCTTGATTTTCAACAGCCTGTAAGTGATGGAAGAAGCTCTCAATTTTGTTGATGGTAGCTTATGAGTAATCGTAGTCGTAGTAGTCTTGCAGTTCTTCCTTTTCTTTGTCTTTCCAAAAATTTTCGCTGTAATAGATAAAGTGAAGCTGAAATAGCATTAAACAAAAAAACACCCTTAATTTTAAATTCTTACCATCCTGGAACAGTATTAGGATCATCACAAAGACCTGTGGCATTGTTGAAGACAGTCTTTCTTGGACAAACACCCAGCCTGGGCTGACCATCACGGAGGCAAGAGTAAANAATTCAGATATTTTTTTAAAAAAAGTATGAAAGTTTCAAACTATAAGGGTTCAAAAAGTTGAAAGGCTCGAAAGGCTCAAAATACTTGAAAGCCTAGAAAGGCTCAAAAGACCTAAGTGTTCCAAAAAGAATAAGATTATTCCAAAAGGAAGAAAATTGTTCCAAAAGGAAGAAAATTGTTCCAAAAGGAATAAGATTATTCTAAAAGGAATAAAATTGTTCCAAAAGTAATAAAATTGTTCCAAAAAGAATAAGAGAAAAATGCTAAACAACAAGAAAATACAAAGATATAGAAGCGCGAGCAGGTTGAGCTCGCGCTTAAAAATTCCTATGGGTAAAAAAAAATCACTTACTCTTCTGAAGAATAATTTGGACAATCATATTTGAGAAACTTCTCTGCCAGACATTCTTCTCGCTTGGATTGATCAGGTGTTACACATGAATCTATTGTCATGTCAAAAATAACCCCTTGAGGACATATCTGCAAGTAAGAAGTTCCTCCACGACAATCCCAAAACTTTTGGCATGATTCTTCTGCTGGCCAAGCAAAGAATCCATTTGCTCTCGGACAATTTTTTGAAGGTTGTGCTGGTTCTGAAAATAATTTGGGATAAATTTAGTATCCTAAAAGTAAAAAAAAGGAATCATTGCTTTGCTTACGTAGTTCTGTACGAGCTCCGCAATTGACTTTAGACGGATAATCACAATTTTGAGATTTCTCTTCATACATTAAGCCGTCAGGACATAAATGTTCACTTTCTTCTCCCTTGATGTTACACTCGTAATACCTTTAAAAGATATGAAAGTCCATTAGACAATACATACAGTAGTAGTCTCTACTTTAAAATGATGGGACTACGAACTTATCACACATAGCGGGATCAGAAACACGGTAGGATTCTGCCCGAGGTTCACATTCATACTCTTCATACACCACTGGATCTGGTCGGGAAGGACGACGAGGTCGGCCAGCGCCTGGTCGTCTCCGTTGGCCTGAAGGTCTCCTTCTATCAAAATTATCTTCCTCAGCTAGTTCCTTTTCTGCCTTGTCCCGAATGTATTCCTTCCAGGCCGCCACTAGCTCAGACAGATCGTAGTCTGGAATCTTCTCTTCTGCAGCAGGTTTGTCTTCTTCCACTGGAGGCAATTCATCCTCGTAATAGTAGTAGTATTCGTAATCCTCCTGCGCCCCATTACATGGTTCTATTTGAATTAAAGAGGTTGTTTAAATGCCAAAAATGTTTGGTATCAGGTGTCCCAACAAGTTTTAGACAGGAATTTAGCAAAAAGTCGCTAAATGTTACGAAAAGCGAAAAAACTCGTGAAAGTTTGTTTACATTATAGCTAAGCNTCCTTCCAGGCCGCCACTAGCTCAGACAGATCGTAGTCTGGAATCTTCTCTTCTGCAGCAGGTTTGTCTTCTTCCACTGGTGGCAATTCATCCTCGTAATAGTAGTAGTATTCGTAATCCTCCTGCGCCCCATTACATGGTTCTATTTGAATTAAAGAGGTTGTTTAAATGGCAAAAATGTTTGGTATCAGGTGTCCCAACAAGTTTTAGACAGGAATCTAGCAAAAATTCGCTAAATGTTACGAAAAGCGAAAAAAACTCGTGAAAGTGTGTTTACATTCTAGCCAAGCAGTGCAAATCTGACTTCAACTTGACGATTTTTTTTGACAAAAAAATTTCAAAATTCTAATTTCGCGCAATTTGAGATTTTCACTAAAACTTCTTATCTAAAACTTGTTGGGACACTCTGTACTTACGTGGCAAAGACACACATGCTAAAAGAAGAAGGTAAAGCAGCAGCAAAGTTGAAGTCAAAAGCGAAGTAGTCCTCATAACTGCAAAGGTGTCACATAAGAAGGCTTCGCTTCAAGAACTTCTTGGATTCTTGGAGGAAATTAGTAACCGGCACCAATCTCCAAGTGGCCTTCGTTGATCAGCCTTACCGAAAGGGGACTGAATTTGGTTCCTGGCTGCTGTACTTTAGTCAGTAGCACCTGCGCTTTGCTTTTAAGCTGCTGCTCTGCCCAAGTGCAACCTGAGATTTGTGCGCGCTTGCGAGCTTCTCACACTAGCAGAGCAGCCAAGTCACCGCTCTTTTAAGTGCTTCCTTGTCCCTGCTACTGCATGATGCTTTGCAACGGGTTTCCGTGGTCATGGACGCTCCTTCCTTCGCATTGACAACAACCTTGGCTGATGATAAGCTCATTATTATCATTACTACAGCAAGAGGGCTTTACTATGGAACGGATAGGAGGAGCAGTCAGTAGAGAAATGTTCAAAATTTTTATTTCGAGTGGAGCGACGAGTATATAAAATGACAAAGTGGCGTTTGGCTATTTGTTAAATCTTGCACATCTTGCACCTATAGTATCAGGCCTTTATTGGCGTTTCAGGTCCCTGTACTGTACAAAAAGTGTCCAATTTTGCAGAATACTACTACTGTAGTAATTCCTCTTTGGCTCCACTCGAATCTCCAAAGTTTGCTTGGCATCACTTTCATCAAACTTTGGACACCTCCTATACGATTGTACTACATATTCTTATCATCGCATTCTTTTATGTGGTTTTCACAGCAAAGTAGAGTCTGACAATGGTGGAAGCCTCTTCTTCTCCTAGCTCTGCTTGATGGAGTTGCATCAAATGTCCTCGAAAATCGAGCATTGAATTGTGACTGTAGGGGCATAGATGGCAGTTGTAGACCATTGCCTTGGGATGCTTTTTGGTCTTGAGAATATGTTTCCTTAGGTTGTCCAAATTGGTACAAGAAAAGGAGCACAAGCGGCACTGAAACACTTCTTCTCCTCCTCGGTCTTGGGGATGCAAATTTTTCTGATGCCGTAGCAGATGCTGCTGCGAGAAGGTTGTATAAGTACACTTGGGACACTGCAAAGTTGTCAGCAAATGTTTTTGGTGAATCTGCTGGACATGGCGTTTCAATTGGGAAGGTCTTGTACATGAGAAGGAGGAACAATGGGGACATGTCAATGGCCTCTTCCCACTTTCCTCTTTGGGTTGATGGGTGACTAAATGACTTTTCATTGCGGACAACTTATCAGTGACATATTGACACTTGTCAACCTGACATGTATATTTCTTCTTGCTGACATAGTGATGGCGGCATTGATGATTATCTGCTTGAAACTTGCTTGAAAAGAGCGCGGAACATTTGCCACACCTTTCCGCAGTAGGTCGATGACCCAGCAGATGATGAAAGAGTTTGGAAGAACTCTGAAAAGTCCGTTGGCATTTGAAGCAACTCAGTGACTGACGGTGAACCACAGCCTCATGCAATTGAGTCACTTCCATATTCTTGCCAACAAAATCACAAGATTCAACATCACTGATGCTGCAGTTGTGTCCTTCTTTGAGCTTGTATCGTTGCCTGCTTTGGCTACTTCTTATTGAAGTACGTCTGTTGCAATAATTGCGAATATGTGCTGCCAGTTGCTGAGGAATTGGAAAAAGTTCCCCGCAAGTATAACACTGGCTGACAAAGTCAATGTGGCAACTAATCATATGTTCATTCAGATCTGAAGGAGCTGAACTTTCCATTCCACAAAGGTGACAAGTTTGAGTACTGGAACTCATCGAATCATTTCTCAATTTTGCAAAGTGTGTCTTGGATAATTTGTGCAACCTATAAGGGAAGATCAATTTTAGTTCCAAAAATACCTAAAATTCCCACTAGATCTCGTCTTAGTACCACACAAATCAAAATTGGAATTTTGAATTTTCTGTGAAAAATATCGTCAAAATGAAAGGAGTTCTGCACTATGTAGCTTAGATGTAAACAAAGTTTCACNNGCTCTTGATCTTGTAAGTAATTATCAAAACGCCATCTAGTGTACAAAACTGTCATGAAGTCAATCAAAGTTGTACATTACCTATAGGCATTGCTTGTCTTGAACTTTTTTTGGCACAGGCGGCAGTGGAGGTGTTGTTTGTGCTTGGCAAGCACTGTGAGGTCCTCCTCGGTTTCAGAATGACTGGATTCCATATGTAGTTTCAAACTAAAATTCAGGCGAAACTTTTTGGGACAAAGGAGACATTGATGCAATTGGATCAGCTTTATGACAATAGGCACAGATCGGTTTATCATTGACTCAATCTCCAAATGATTTAGGTCTTGCAAATGCTGCAACATTTGAGCTTCACTCGTTGTAGAAACACGACATGTTGAACACCATAAGCGTTGATCATTCTCAAGGATAATATTTTGACTTTGATGCTGACTTTTCCAGTGCTCCAGAAACGTTCGGCTAAAGTTACAATAAAACTTGCACACAAAGCACTGAAATGGTGCCTGCTTGACAATGTCTGAGATGTTGGAAAGGATCAATGAATTGTGATCAGGATGAGACAATGATCGGTGGTAGTGAAAATGGGAAACTAAATGCTTGCCTAAGCAGCCATCAGGAATGTTGACTTTGCAGCAGGGACAGGCTTGCTGATGATCTGGATTGTCATTTACTTTAGCAAACTTTGGTGTTGCTGTCTCCTCCTCATTTGGCTTATGTCTTTTCAAGGGACGATGATGACGCATCTTCTTCAATTCCTCCTCCTCAATTCCTGTCGCCTTTTCTCCTGCCAATGTTCTCTTAAAATGCAATTCTGACAGTGTGTGACGGTAGAAGGCATCCTTTCCACTTAGGGACCTGTTGCAAGGAACGCAAAAGTATTTATCACAATCATTGCTCATCTCTTCTTGGTTGTTGTTGTTGGCAATCTTTTCCACCAACTCAACGGCTTCCATCAATGATGCATCATTGTCATCATCGTCGACCTCGTGGTGGCTGGTATTATTTTCTATGTTGTATATCTCTTCTGCCGTACTCGAAAACAAGTCATCCCAAATATCTGGTCCATTTTGGTCGTTCCATAGTTTCCAGCTTCCGCGGAGAGATGACGGACCTTCGACCATTTGATCCATTTGATCTTTAGATTTATTTTCCAAGTCTTCGCCGTCAGAGTGTTTAGCTTTGTTGAGGAATGAAAGTAAGCTCTGATGTCGAGATTTTGAGATTGACGACTCAATATTAGATTGTTGACTACCTTCTCCCACCAGCAGTAAAAAATCATTTTCAATGGCATCGCCGGTGGATATGTGATCATTTCTTGGGTTGGGCGTTTTGTTCCCCCCGTGACTTTTACTAAGTGCAGGTTTGGGATTAAGGTACAAACCAATATTCTCCATGAAGGCTGCTTCTGAGGCCAAGGCGTCGGCTGCAGTAGGAAATCCAAAGGAAAAATCACCGGGGAAATCATCTTCTGTCGTCGTGGTCTGACTCGAATGATGGTGAAAATGGCTGCTGGCCTCAATTTCACTTGAACATTGTTGCTCCTGTACTCCTTCCTGCTGTCGCGGCGTCCTGCAAATAAATTCAAAAGTAGATTTTCCAATCTAACGCCTCCACTTCTCGCCTGGACTGACTCTGCCTACGTGAAGCTTGGAACTTTGTTAACAACTTACGATTTCCGATCTTGAACATCGCCGTCCCTCTTCAAATCTATTTCATTCCTCATCGATTCAAATTTTGATATCAAAACTAATCGCAATTCAGGAGGAATTTTTGAAACTTCAGCAATGTTTATACTTAGCATGGATGCCAAAATTACATCTGAAGTTTCACTGGTATCCATTGTACTTGGCACTAATAAAGGTACTACTAAATTTTCTAAACTTTTTAGTTTTTAGTTTTTTTCTTCTTTTTTTTTTGTTTTGATTATGTTTTAGAATAGATTGTAAGACAAATATTAAGGCATATTTCAAAGATACAAAACCAGTTAATTAAACAAGAGGATTAACACTTGAACTCAATCATATAATCAAAAAGAAGAACTCAATAATCAAGCATTTCCTAAGATTAATAGTTCATCAAAGCTTCAACTTTTTGACGCAGAAATGTCAACGTTCAATTGGATCGACTTTAAAGTTGAATGTCATCGAATCTACTCTGAAGGCTGGATGGACCGCTGAAGACTACTCGTTCAAGAAGAAAGACCTGAGTGCTAAACCAATGAGTATCGACCGATTGACAACTGATGCAATTCTTCAAGCAAAAGTTGAAAAAATGGAGTTGTCATTATGCCATGGAAAGTGATTAGTTCTCTTCAAGCCAGGTTCGAAGAAACGAATTACGAGCTTGGTAAATTCGTTCAAGACACCAAGTGCTACCTTTCCAGGCAATCAAATTCTTTGGGCTTACGACAAGCCAAAGTCCCAAAAAGTCAATCAGTGCCAGCGTTTCCACAAAGTCGCAGTTTCATATTCGGCAAGAATAGTACAAATCCTGCTGAAAATCTTACTAATGAACTACCTGGGAAATTTGTATATCGCTCTTCTTTGAGACCTCCAAGCGAAGAGGACATTATTGGATGCGATGATATTCCAGAAGAAGACTTGGACTGCTCGCTAACAAGTAACACCGACGACGTTGTGGAAAAGTTTATAAAAGTTGTAGAGTCGTCCAAAGAAGTCACGAGTTGTGCCCCCCTTCCTCCTTCGAAAACTCGAGAGGACATAAGGTAAAGTCATTGCAAAAATCCCAACCTCAATGCGATCATTAACTGTGCAAAATTTGAACCAATGAAACGCATTCACCCCAATACTTTTTGAATTTTCTAGACGTAAGTTGGCTTTTGCACAAACAGATGCCAAAAAGTCTGCACACAACGACCTGGAAGTTTGCTTCATCAACGAAATAGTCGACGAAGAAGCAGTTGAAACTGAAAACGTCTCCTCTTCTGTTCTTCCGCGATCTAAGTCAGAGTGTGTGTCAATAGCCAAAAAGCGAGAAGGAAGAGAAGGCGACAAGGCTCAAGAAGGAACAAATTACACTACGATTGTTTATAAATTGGCAAGATGCAAACAAGATGCCAAGAGGAAAATGATTGTAGAAAAACGTAATCGTAAATTTCATGAATTAAATAGGTAAAGTTGTCAAATGTTATATCTACCAGGTGTCCCAACAAGTTTGGCACATGAATTTAGCAAAAAAAATCTCTCAAAGTCACAAAAGACGAGGAAAAATTCGTCAAAGTTTGTTTACGTTCTAGCAGTGTGTGTAAGTAGATAATAGCATGGCCTTATATTAGTATAAGGCAATGGATAATAGATATCCTTCAATTTGACGATTTTTTTTTGACAGACATTTTCAAAATTCAAATTTTTCGTGGATTTGAGATTTTCACGAAAAAAAGCTCTTCATCTAAAACTTGTTGGGACACCCTGTATGTATGTAAAAGGTGTGTGTTTGCTTCCACAAAAGCTTTGCTTTTTCAATTACAATAATAGTATTTCGGTTTTGCAGTTTTAATCAACTGATTGGAAAAAGTATCGAAGGCGATCTGACCCAAGAGGTTTTATCTCAGATGAACACAGCTACTTTACAAGTTATCGTTAATGATTTCCACGATAAGATTGAAAAGTTAAATGAAGAACTAGTGGAGGAATTGATGCACAAAGACGAATTGCAAGTAAGTATTTCTACTCATTTGATAAATCCGTAAAGAGATGTCTAACATTGCTCTTCACTTGCAGCAAGAGCAAGACGGCCAAATCATAGACATTGACGATCTGAGTAACCGAAAATGAGCACTTCAACGCCATCTGTAAGAATACGCCCATTTCAATATGGTGACGATGCCAAAGTCAAAAGATTACTTGACCAGGCTGCAATGAGTACTGCCTGGCCAATGTTCTTAGGCTTTGCCAAACGCGAAGTGACATCACACATGATACTCATGTTAGCCGCCTTCCTTTTCGTGGTTGTGGGACTGCAGTTGATTTCAAGCTTGTTTTCTGTTCCCATCGTCCTATTGTCAATGGCCGTTTCTATTTACATGGGCCATCGCATTAAGATTATCCTCACCCATACTGATCTCAATGATGTCGGACAAAGTTACCAAAGTAATCCTCGATGTGGGTTTTGGGTCGCTGAGGTGGTTGACAAATCCTTGATATCATCTAGTGGCCGTCCCAACATATCCATAGACTTGTCCCCTCGCCAGAAATCCTCTCAAGAAATTATTGGAACGGTTGCTGTCACTATTAAACGAGATCCAGACTTGAGAGAACCCCCTGAAAGCATAGCCTGGTTGAGAAGAATGGCTGTTTCTCCGAAATATCGCCGGAAAGGTATTGGCCTAGCTCTAACTGATGTAGCCCTGGACCATTGCGCCAAAGCCAATTTTCGGGCTATTGAGCTTTTCACCACTGAGTATCACCAAGCTGCTCGAAGTCTATATGCTTCCAAGGGATTTGAACTGATTGAGACGACAAGAAAAAACTTTTTAGCGGGGTTATTGAGCTTTTCACTATACAGACTACGTGTGCCATGCATTCTATCCCGAGCAAATTTGAATGCCTAAGTTAATTTTTCTTCATTTTTTAGTACTGAAACTACAACGTCAAATACACACTATTCGAAAAGTGAAATTTTAGTCCAAAATTCAATTATGACAAAACTTCAACTAACCCCTAACTAACCCCGAGAATCTAATACTGCTACTTTGACGTCCAGTAGATATTGAGCAAGTTTG